>JADLZN010003880.1:0-47106 GCA_018155175.1 Sinocyclocheilus anophthalmus | reverse complement strand
TGCGTGTGTGTGTTTTATCCCGCTCTGTGTGTGTGTGTGTTTTATCCCTCTCTATGCGTGTGTTATCCCGCTCTATGTGTGTGTTTGTTATCCCGCTCTATGCGTGTGTTATCCCTCTCTATGCGTGTGTGTGTGTGTTATCCCGCTCTGTATGTGTGTGTGTGTGTGTGTATTATCCCTCTCTATGTGTGTGTGTGTTATCCCACTCTATGCGCGTGTGTTATCCCGCTCTATGCGTGTGTGTGTTATCCCCCTCTATGCGTGTTTGTTTTATCACCGCTCTGTGTGTGTGTGTGTGTGTGTATAATCCCGCTCTATGTGTGTGTGTGTGTTTTCTCCCGCTCTATGTGTGTGTGTGTGTATACTCCCGCTCGTATGTGTGTTGTGTGTACTAGTTGCCCGGCTCTAGTGTTTGTGTGTGTCTATCCCGCTCTAATGCGTGTGTTCGTTATCCCGCTCTATCGTTGTGTGCTTTTCCCGCTCTATGCTGCTTTGTATAATTCCCGCGCTGTGTGTTATCCCGATCTATGTGTTTGTGTTTATCCCGCTCTATGCGTCGTGTTGTTAATCCCTCCGCTCTATGGCGTGTTGTTTTATCACCGCTCTATGCGTGTGGTGTGTTTATCCTCTTCTATGCGGTGTGGTGTTAATCTCCCTCTGCTATGCGTGTGTGTTTATCACCGCTCTATGCTGTGTGTGTTTATCCCGCTCTATGCGTTGTTGTTATCCCGCTCTTATGTTGTGCGTATCATCCCGACTCTCTGCGGTGTAGCGTTATTCCCTCTCTATGCGTGTGGTGCGTTATCTACACGCTCTTATTGTCTTGGGTACTTGTTCGTTTTCTATCCGCTCTATGTTCTCCCTGTGTGTGTGTTATCTTCTTATGCCCTCTCCTGCTTTCTACTTTGTTTGTGCTGGTGTTTAGATCCCGCTCTTGTAGGTGTGTGTGTGTGTGTATACATCCCTCGCTCTATGTGTTGTGTTTGTCGTCCATGAATCCCGCTCTATGCTCCTTTCCGTGTGTTGTTATATAATCCCTTCTCTATGCTTGTGGGGGTTTACCCTCTCTTACGTGTGTTTTTTATCCCAGGCCCTTCTGTGTGTGTGTGTGCGTCATTCTGTATCCCGTCTATGTTTGTGTTGGGTAATATACACTCTCCTGTCTCTATGTGTTGTTGTGGTGTATACATCCCATGCTCTGATTGTTGTGTGTGTGTGTTTATTCCGCCCGTGCTCCTTATTGCTGTCGTGTTGTGTAGCGCTCTCGCCCTGCTACTGGTCGTGTGTGTGTTATCGTTATCCCCTCTATGCGCCATTGTAATAGCTCTGTCGTATAATCCGCGCTTGCTATGCGTGTGTTTGTGTATATCCGTCCCTCCGTCCTCCTATCTGTGTGTATAATCCCGCTCAGTGCGTGGCTGTGTATAAGCCCGCTCTATGCTGTGTGTGTATATCCCGCTCATGCGTGTGGTCGTTTATCGCCCTCTAGTGTGTTCGTGGATCCCGCTTTCTAGGCGTGTGGGTGTTCTTCTCTTCCGCGCTCCATCGGCTATCGCGGTGGTGTTGTTATCCTCGCTGGCCTCTATGGCCGTGTGTGTTCTATTCTCTCTCCTGCTTAGCTTGTCGGCTGTTTGTGGGTTATATCCCGCTCCTATGCGTTGTTGTTTTTATCCCGCTCTATGCCGTGTGTGTGTTTTTTCTCGCTCTATGTGTGTGTGTGTTATCTCCCTCTATGCGTGTGTGTGTTATCCCGCTCTCTCCGTGTGTGTGTTATCCCGCTCTATGCACGTGTGTTATCCCGCTCTATGCTTGTGCGTGTTATCCCGCTCTATGCGTGTGTGCGTTAATCCCGCTCTATGCTTTGTGCGTTTCCTCCCTGCTCTATGCGTGTTGTTGCGTTATCCCGCTCTCGTGCGTGTGTCGTTATCCCCGCTCATGCTGTGTGCGTTATCCTCGCTCTTGCGTGTGTGCGTTTCCCGCTCTATGGCGTGTGTGCGTTATTCCCGCTCCTCTGTGCCGTTGCTGTCTCTGTTGTATTCGCGCGCCTATCTGCGTTTGCTCGTTTCGGTTCTTATTCCTCACTTCTTTTATGTGTGTGGTTTGTTTGGCATCGGTGTCCTGTCGGTCTGTATTTTGTGTGTTGTGTTGTGTAATTAACTTCCCTCTCATGATCTTCCTGTGTGTTGTGTGTATAATCCCGTCATCTTGATTTTGTGTCTGTTGTATAACTCCCGCGCACTATGCGTGTGTGGTGTTATTCCTCCGTCCATTCCATACTTCTTGTGTTTACGTATCGTCCCGCTGTTGCCACTGTTGTCTGTTGTGGTCTTTGCTTCTATCCCGCTCTCATTCCTGTGTGTGTGTGTGATAAATCCCCCGCTATGTGTGGTGGGTTGCTGATCAATCCGCTTCCTAGGTGCGTGGGTGTTGTGTTTATTCCCCATCTCCTGCTCTATGCGTGTTGTTGTGTTATCCCGCTCTACATGCGTGTGTGTGTGGCACCCGCTCTATGCGTGTGTGTGTTTTTTATCCCGCTCTATGCGTGTGTGTGTGGATAATCCCGCCTATTGCGTCGTGTGTATTTCTCCCGCTCCTATGTGTCGTGTGTGTTATATTACCGCTTCTATGCGTGTGGTGTTATATCCTCGCTCTATCGTGGTTTTGTGTGTGTATATCATCACCGCATCTATTGCGTGTGTGGTCTTATTTCCTCTGCTCTATGCGTGTGTGTGGTTGGTTTATCATCCCTCTGCGCTTAGTGCTTGTGTGTTTTGTTATCCCTCGTTCTATGCGGTGCGTGTCGGTATATTCCTCGCTCATCGTCTGTGCTGTTATCCTGCTCTATGCGGGTTTGTTTTCTCCTGCTCTATGCGATGTGTGATTTTTTTATCCTGCTGTATGTCGCTGGTGTGTGGTCTATCCCGCTCTATTCGTGTGTGTTATGCCCGCTCTATTCGATGGTTGTTGATTCTATCCTGCTCTACGTGTGGTTTCCGCTCTATGCTGGTATGTTATCCTGCTCTAGTTGCGTGTGTGTGTTATCCTGCTCTAATGCTTGTGTGTATCATCCTCTGCTCTATGCGTGTGGTGTATTATACCGCTCTAGCGGTGTGTGTTATCCTGCATCTATGCGTGGTGTGGTACTCCGCTTCATTTTGCTCGATGGTCGACTCCAGGTGAGTGCGCCAGCGTCATTTATCCGTTCAGTGCCCTATACTACACTTGCGTGCCCAAAGGCACTCAAAAAATTGAGCATGATGTTAGTGTGCTCGTCGTAGGACGGGTGTATCTGAGTAATAATTACTTACTAGTAACATGGAAAATACCCAAGTCGATGGGATCAATGTTGTGGTAAAAAACATAAAAAATCAAAATATTATCTATAAGATTGTAACCAATACTTTGACGCTGACCTCGCGCGGTCACGTGTGCTGTGTCAGGCATCCGAGCTGCAGCACTCCTGAAACGTGGCACACCTCCGCTGTCTGGGATAGTGCAGCCAGTGCTTAATCATTTCAGTGATTCTCTGCTTGTTATTTCCCTCATTGAACTTCGATCACCACAGCAACCCCATATTGACAGAACAAACACAGAACGTGTTGGCTGCGTTTTCGTGAAGAGTTGAATTAAAACGAGAAAAACTTGAAAATCACTGGTCCCTAAGTATTTCCATGGCGCACTCCCTCCGTGCTGCATGGGGTTCATGATTTATGTGGAGAACACCCTTGTGCTCTAAGTAGCAGCTGAGGGCTTTTTCTTCGAAAGATCAACAAGTGTTTCACACCTGATTGGGGATCCTCTGCCTTTCCTCTGCCATTTCAGATCCTCTCCAGTTCTGTCAGGTTTTGATGGTAAACGTTGGTGGACAGCCATGTTTAGGTCTCTCCAGAGATGCTCAATAGGGTTTAAGTCAGGGCTCTGGCTGGGACACTCAAGAACATTTCCAGACACGATGTTTGGCGTTTGGTGGATGGTCCACGTCCTCCTTCGTTATTTTGCTGTGTGCTAGGGTCATTGTCTGTTGGAGAGTAAACCTTCGTCCCAGTCTGAGGTCGCTGAGCACTCTGGGAAGTTTTTCGTCCAGGATTCCCCGTGGGGTGAGCGGGGTATTTGCCGCATTCAGCCTTTTCCCTGATTGCAACCAGTCGTACCTGTCCCTGCAGCCTGAAAACACCCCCCCAGAGGCGCAGAGCTGCCTACACCATGCTTCACTGCCTGGGACGGTATTGGACAGGTTATGAGTCCGTGCCTGTTTTCTAACCACACATAGCCGCGTTGAGAATTAAGGCCCAAAAATTTTTCCTATCTTGGTCTCATCAGACCAATAATCTATTTCCTCACCATCGACAACTCCATGCGGCTTTCATGTTCTTGCACTGAGGAGAGCTTCCTTTTTTTTTCCGTTGGGCCACTCTGCCATAAAGCCCTGACGGGTGGAGGGCTGCAGTGATGGTTGACTTTCTACAACTTTCTCCCAATCTCCCGACTGCATCTCTGGAGCTCAGCCACCGTGATCTTTGGGTTCTTCTTTACCTCTCTCACCAAGGCTCTTCCTCTCCGATAGCTCAATTTGGCCAGATGGCCAGCTCTAGGAAGGATTCTGGTCGTCCCAAACGTCTTCCATTTAAAGGATTATGGAGGCCACTGTTCTCTTAGGAGCCTTAAGTGCAGCAGAATTTTTTTTTTTTGTAACCTTGGCCAGATCTGTGCGTTGCCACAATTCTGTCTCTGAGCTCTTCAGCCAGTTCCTTTGACCTCATGATTCTCATTTGCTCTGACCTGCACTGTGAGCTGTAAGGTCTTATATAGACAGGTGTGTGGTTTTTCCTAATCAAGTCCAATCAGTATATCAAACACAGCTGGACTCAAATGAAGGTGTAGAACCATCTCAGGATGATCAGAAGAAATGGACAGCACCTTAGTTAAATATATGAGTGTCACAGCAAATTGTCTGAATACTTAGGACCATGTGATAATTCAGTTTTTCTTTTTTAATAAATTTGCAAAATGTCAACAATTCTGTGTTTTTCTGTCAGTATGGGGGGCTGTGTGTACATTAATGAGAAAAAAAAAAACTTAAATGATTTTAGCAAATGGCTGCAATATAACAGAGAGTGAAAAATTTAAGGGGGGTCTGAATACTTTCCGTCCCACTGTATATATAGATATATATATATTTTTTAATTTTTTTTTTTAATATTCTTAACTCACTACTGTGTTAGACCTACCCGAAAAACTAAAAGCAATTTATTTCATTTGTAGGCCTGTCGTTATTTTTTATTTGTGCTATCATTATTAATTTCTTTATTTGTTCTTATTTTATTACTGACTGCTTACTTGTCATTTTTTATTCAATTCAAAGTTTGAAATCAAACCATCTCATGCTACTGCACCAAAATTACCCAACTGTAAAATTAAAAAAACACTGAGTGAGCAAAAATTTGTGTGCGATAGCCTACGTATAATGGTAAGTAATATGTGTACATATTTATAAAAGTCATTAAAGTCTGTCATATAAATTGGTCTCCTCATTAGAAATTAGCCTACTGATTATCACAATTGATGGACACATTTTTTAAATAACATTAAAAATATCTGTATGACATTATATTCTGCAGTTCTTCCCTGTTGTACCGAATATCTATACTTTTCAAATTATCATATTGAAGTTAGAAATTCAAATATTGTGACAATTTATTTTGTAGGGTGCCACAAGTTTGTTAAAATTTCCAAAGGGTGCCGCGACTAAAGAAAGGTTGGGAAACACTGGGTTAGACTAGTGTGCGTGCGCATTTATAGTGCGTTGTTTCACTCCATTAATCGGTCTATTAAAATGCATTTAGAATTATCACATAATACGATACGGGGCAGAAAATGTATATAATTTCATATAGATAATATCACACGAAAAATTCATTTTTTTTTCTCCAAAAGTCAGCATGATTACAAATGTGATATTTCTTTTATACAACAGTTCAATATAAACCAGAAATTGAATATTAGAGAACCCTATTTCCTTGTTTGCCCTATTTCGACAACAAAAATTATTTCAAACACAGCCACAGCTCTGTTTTGTGTCTTTGAGCAACATGACGGCAATAACATTTTAGAAATCACATTCTCAGCGAGAGCTTAGCGGAGATAGCCTAAGCATGCGCAGGCGGACTGCATGACAGCTCGCCAAAACTATTTTAACTCGTTCGTTGTCAATATTATCTTGTTTAAACATTTTATGTGTTTCAAATAACTCTTGTCGCTATCTGCGCATGCATGCAGACTGCAAGATTTTGCGTGTTTGGCGCACATGCTGTGGGGTTATTATTTGTTTTTTGTCTAAATATTTTTTTTTTCATTACACATCTTGTTTGGTTTAATTTCGTATCATTGCATAGTAAAATTCACTTTGTTATGCAGATGCAAAACATGAATCTGCAGTCTTAATTTGCAGTCTATATTTGTACAATAGGCCTATTATATATTTAGAATATTTTACTTAACCTGTTTTGTATCTTAGTTATTTAATGCATAAGCAATTCATTAAAGCAATTTTTCAGCGGCATCCGTTTAATCTTGATCAACAACTAATGATCAACGAATTGGAGCGGCGTTGGTCAGTTAAAACGTCAAATAGCCTTCAATTTATAGGTTATAACTGCACCTGTCTCAGATGTAGACTGGTGAGGATTTATTTTAATGTGGATTCCAAACTCTAGCATTAACTCATAAATGTGCTATATTTCTGGCCCGTGTTCAAATGTTTGTGCAGAATATTAATGCACATGCATGACAGGGAGGCGCCCGCGTGATCACTTGCATTTATTTCCTGATAATAAAACAACGTAAAATCAATTTGAAACTGATTTTATTTATGTAAATTCATAACAAAACATTGAGCTTTTGTAAAATAACGAAAACAAACAGGATGCACTTTCTTCTGCCGTCTCTCGGTCCTCTGTGACGGGGGGGGGGGGTGTGTGGAGACGTCTCCAAAAGAAACCAAAACTCAGCATGTGTCTCACATAGAGAAATATCTATAGAAAGCTTGAAATGTCTACTTTTAAACGAATCAATTCAAATGATATTAAACACTCCCTGATTATGTATGACGGTTGCATTTCTCTCTAAAGGCGCGTCCAGTGCTGTGGAGATGAGTCGGCACCGTGAATTTCATCTTGCAGCCGACAAAAAAACATTAGTTTTATTAATAAATAATTAAAATGTCTCCTTTTTCTATACATTAATAATCATTAGGATACTTTTGCCTGTGCTTTGTGGCAAACTTTATACGTGTTTAAAAATGTTCTTTAAGAATGAAAACCGACCTGTTTTTTCCTCAGATTCTTCTTGTTTGACTCTGAATGCATCTTCAATCTTCATGTCTTCACTCTCCCCTTTAATAAACGCCATCTTTACAAGAGCCACGTGGATCTCAGTCGCTTCAGCAGGAGTTTTCCAGTATGCTTGGACACTCTGTCACGATTAAGAGAAAAATAAATCAAAACTAAATCTCTGGGTGTGTCTCAGTCAGCTCCCTAGTTCAGTAGTCAGCACACTGGAGAGGGAGTGATAGATAATGGTCATAAAGGGCCTGATTACAAGACATTCAAAAAAACAATGCAAACAAACCCTTGAGTTTCATATACAGTAACAGAGCTCCACACTAATGCTCGTCCGGGACAAGCAGGCATTGATGTTTTAAAGGGGCAAGTGAAAGAGGAACAAACGTGATTAAAACATATAATTAGGGAATCACCAAAATCTCAGCCAGAATGATTCTGATTTCATCACATTTGATGCAAACGGGAATTATAGTGAATAATGCACTGACAGTGACAAGGCCGTGCAGTTGAGGCTCACACAGAAACAATCTCGTGAAGAAATCAAAACAAACGAACGAATGCAACTGCACACAGGAGAAACAACTGCAGTAAAAATGTAGTGTTTTATATTTATAACACATGATATAGCCTAGTTAAGCAACATGACACGACCAAAAGAGTGCAGTTTACCCTGAAAACCCGTATGACTGCAAATTTAACACAAGTAGGCTAGTTAATATTATGGGACTTGCATTTTAGACTCAGTCAATGCTGTCTGTTTGTGCTCGATTTAATGAAAATAGTTCCAAACAAAGATCACAGCATAAGTCGCGCAGTTGAGCCACACACCACACTTGGTAGTGTGATACCAAATGATTCAGTGTATCGAACCAATCAGATTCAGTGGTCCATTCATAAAGACAGGCACTTGGTTCCTTCTTGAACCAATCATTGATTCAGTGGTCCATTCATAAAGACAGGCACTTGGTTCCTTCTTGAACCAATCATTGATTCAGTGGTCCATTCATAAAGACAGGCACTTGGTTCATTCTTGACCGTCATGGGATCAGGTGGTCCATCATAAAAAGGACTAGGCACTTGGTTCCTCCTTGAACCATCTTTTCTTCCCTTTCTTTTTCTTTTTTTTCCCCCCTTTCCCCCAATCAGATTCAGTGTCCATTCATAAAGACAGGCACTGGTTCCTCTGAACCAATCATTGATTCTTAGGTGGTCATCATATAAGACAGTGTCACTGGTTCCTTCTTGAACACTTTCATTGACTTCCCATTTTTGTGTGCTTCTCCAGATCCTAAACAGGCACTGGTCCTTCTTGAACCAATCATGCTTAAGTGGTCCATTCATAAAGACAGGCATTTTTTGGGGTTTATTTCTTGAACGAATCGTGATTTCAGTGGTCAGATCATAAAGACAGGACCTTGGTTCCTTCTTGAACCAATAATTGATTCAGTGGTCATTCATAAAGACAGGCACTTGGTTCCTTCTTGAACCAATCATTGATTCAGTGGTCCATTCATAAAGACAGGCACTTGGTTCCTTCTTGAACCAATCAGATTCAGTGGTCCATTCATAAAGACAGGCACTTGCTTCATTCTTGAACCAATCTTGATTCAATGGTCCATTCATAAAGACAGGCACTTGGTTCCTTCTTGAACCAATCATTGATTCAGTGGTCCATTCATAAAGACAGGCACTTGGTTCCTTCTTGAACCAATCATTGATTCAGTGGTCCATTCATAAAGAAAGGCACTTGGTTCCTTCTTGAACCAATCATTGATTCAGTGGTCCATTCATAAAGACAGGCACTTGGTTCCTTCTTGAACCAATCATTGATTCAGTGGTCCATTCATAAAGACAGGCACTTGGCTCCTTCTTGAACCAATCATTGATTCAGTGGTCCATTCATAAAGACAGGCACTTGGTTCCTTCTTGAACCAATCATTGATTCAATGGTCCATTCATAAAGACAGGCACTGGTTCCTCTTTGAACAATATTGATCAGTGGTCATTCTAAAGGACAGGACCATTGGTCCTTCTGACGAAGAATGATTCAGTGGTCCATCTTAAGAACAGGCACTTGGCTCCTTCTCTGAAGAATCCATGGATTCGTGGTCCATTCTAAAGACAGGCATTGATCCTCTTGAACGAATCATGATTCAGTGGTCCATTATAAAGAACAGGCACTTGGTCCTTCTTGAACCAATCTTGATTCAGTGGTCCTTCATATAAAGACAGGCACTTGGTTCTTCTTGAAAACAATCATTGGTTAAGTGGTCCATATAAAGACAGGGCACTTGGTTCCTTATTGAAACAACCTCATTATTCAGTGGTCATTATAAAGACAGGCACTTGGTTCGTTCTTGAACAAATCATTCTTGATTCAGCTGGTTCCATTCATAAACGACAGGCACTTGTTCCGTCTTGAAACATCATTGATCAAGTGCAGTCCATTCCATAAAGATTCAGGACTTGGCTCCTTCTTGGAACGAATCATGATTCATGGTCCCATCATAAAGAAAGGACTTGGTTCCTTCTGAACAATCATGATTCAGTGGTCATTCATAAAGACAGGATTGGCTACTTCTTGACGAACATTGATTCAGTGGTCCATTCATAAGACACGCACTTGTGGGGTCATTCTTTGACCAATTATTTGGATTCAGTTTCTGGTACATTAATAAAAGACAGGCACTCCGGTTGCATCCGTCTCTGGATTTCCAATTTGATCATGAGTTCAGTGGTCATTCATAAGACAGGGCACTTGGCTCCTCTGAACCAATCATTGATTCAGTGGTTCCATTCATAAAACAGGCACTTGGTTCCTTCTTGAAACAATCATTGATCAGTGGTCAATTCATAAAGACAGGACACTTGATCCTTCTTGAACGAATCATTGATTCAGTGGTCCATTCATAAAGACAGGCACTTGGCTCCTTCTTGAACGAATCAGCCGTCTGAGTGAATCGTTTGAATGAATGACTCAATAAGACAGTCACTTGCTGCCACCTGCTGGCGCTTTACTTTCATATTTAAAAGCATTTCATATTTGTATATTAAAAAAAAACGTTTAATGTAAAACTGTAATTTAAAACGTAACATTATTAATGCAGTTGTAATTTTGCAGCGTGAATGCATTTGAGCTTCGTTACATTTGTCTGTGTAAAAACGCATCTAAAAGCCACTTCAGCTGCTTCTGTATTCTGCAGCGGAGAGATCTGTTTTCATCCTATAGTGTCTCATTATATTAACTGTATTATCAGTCTCACTTGATATGAAATATTCTGCATACATTTAATACGTTTAGTAAAAAGACTGCCTTTTAAATAGGTCAAAACGACCTGGAAATCAATTTGAGTATGCAGTTGTGAACTTTAATCATAAAAGATGTAATTTCCCAGCAACAGAGTTACAGCCGGTGAAATGCTGAGTGGCTAGTAACTCTGGAGCCCACTATATCTATATCTATATCTATATCTATATATCTCTATATTAGCCCCATGCAGTGTCTGCTGAGCAGAAGCTGGAGTCGAGCCCTGGATAACTTACTCAGTGCTCTTTAATGAAGACTGCTGGCATCGCGCTGTGTTCCAGCAGCAGATATCATCCGCGACAAACACGGACACATCGCTCAGAGTTTGGAAAAGCTCTGTTTCCAGCATCTGAACTCCTGTTTACGACCAACTCACCAAATCAGACGCACTTTCTGTCACTCATCTGCGGATGCGTCTTACCCACAGACATAGCCTTCATTACTGCTAGATCAAGCAGTACAGCGTTACATTCAGTAAGTTTTCACTTCTTTTATAAATCAGTCAGACTGACTGAACGAGCTGAAGCGATGTAAATGCTTAAAACACATAGCGTTCCCTTTCTTCAGGAGCAGCAGCTGCAGCCTCTTCTTGTTTTAGGGCGAGTAACTGCTCAGGAGCATATCGCCACCTTCTGTGCTGGAGGTCACGTACACTTCCATAGCGGACGAGTCTGAAATTTGAGTAAAAAGAACAAGCAAAAAACCCCTTCAAAACACCCAAAACCCATGCTGGATGTTTGCTATTCTCTCCAGTCTGTGGCGCACTCAGATCAGATGCTCATGCTAGCGCTGCGTGTTCAGCTCCGCTAACACTCACAACTAGCTCTTCGTGCCCCACATTAGGTGGAATACTCCCATACACACATACTATAATCTAGATCCTAAACCTGAGGCATTGATATATTTCATTAGTGCTCTGTATACCCGTCTATCCATTAAACCTTTTCCTAAAACATCTTCATGCATCATTCCCTCCTCCCCAAAGTGACTAAATAATACGTCACAATATACACTATATTTACCACACCTAAAAATTACATGATATACATTTTCAGATACACCACATACATCACATAACCCGTTTTCATGTAAACCCATAAGTGCCAGTGTTGATTTCAACCCTGTAGCCTATGTCCCAGTCTTAATCTAGACAGACACACCTCTCCTATTTCTTCCCTGGCGGTTTATCCTCCCTTCTGTCTGCGTAGCATTATAACACCATCTCCCTGTGCTGCTATTATCCCATCTAATTTGCTATTTATTCATTGACTTTTTCTTTAAAATCGACTTTGCCTCCTTTTTTCCCATAGGCACTTTAACATCCACCTCCATCTTGTCTAGTGCTTTTATTGCTAGTTTATCAGCAACTTCATTACCAGATACCCCAACATGTGCTGGCACCCAACAAAAGTATACCATTATCCCAGCCTCTTTCAATCTGTGTAAGGATAGATACACTCCCGTTAATACATCTTCTCTGTCTGATCTCGCGCGTGCTATACTAATCAAAGCTGAAGACCAATCTGAACATATTACCACTTTATTTGGTCTGACTTGTTCAACCCACTGTAGTCCTATTATTATAGCTGTTAATCATCTGGCAATTTCAAACTAATTCGTACTTTAAATTTTGGAATATATACACCTATTCCAACCTTTTGATTAACAGGTGCCTTAGATCCATCCGTAAATATTTGTAATGTTGAATAAAATGTATTATTTAGAATAGCATTAAGCTCTTTTCCAGTGTATTCACCTTTGGGCTTGTCTAGTAAGCTCAAGTCTACAAGAGGTTCAGGGACTCTCCGTAGTGGGGCATCAGTGAGTGGTACATTAGCACAGAAGATCTTATCATCCATGCCATACTCCTTGGCCCATACTCTACTCTTCCATCCAAAACTACATCCTCCATCATACGAATATTCCCAGCACTCCTCCAGTACTTTACGAGTGAGATGAGTCCTTACTGATTGTTGAAGATTCACCCGATACGTCACTGTCAATTTGATCAGAGTTCAAGAGGCATCTCGCCCATTTCTACCCCAATTGCATCTACAGGTGATGTTTTAATTGCTCCACAACATATTCTTAATGCTCTGGATTGAATGATATCTAATTTTTTAAGTAAAGATTTGGTTGCTGACCCATATACAACGCATCTATAGTCAAAGCAGGAACGAATCAATGCTCGATACATACACAACAATGCACTACGACTAGCTTCCCAATTGTGACTAGCAACTGTGCGCATGCAATTTATGATCCTTCTACATGTGATTCAATTTTACTTCTATGCAGTTTCCATGTGAATTTTTCATCAAACCATAAACCAAGGTATTTAAAAACAGGTACTCTTTCCAATGTTTGATCATACAACTTCAAATCTAAATGTTCAATCTTCTTGTTCTTAGTAAATAACATATATTTTGTTTTTGAAACTGAAAATGTTAAACCCCAATCCAGGGACCACTTCTCCACTTTTTTAATTGATTCCTGTATGCCTTTAACTACATTTTTAATATTGCGTCCTCTCTTCCATAATGCTCCATCATCTGCATAAAGTGCTAATCCTATTCCTGCTTTTTTTACTTTATCAAAAACATCATTAATCATTAAATTAAACAATATTGGGCTAATTGCACTACCCTGTGGAGTTCCATCTAGAATGTTATAAGGATCTGATATTTCTTCTCCAATTTTAACCTGAAGTCCATCACAGTCCAGAGACGAGAAATAACTACATTATTATTATTATTAATACTACTACTACTACTATTATTATCATCACTATCACACAACAATAATAACAATAGCCTATCTATATTCTATTCATTAAATGAGTTCTATTTAAAAATTGTATTAATAAATGATCCCTTTAGGGATAATAGCTTTTTATTTAAAAGCTTTTTTAATGTTAATTGTTGAACACCGTTCTTCTTAGATTCTTCTATTAGATGACTTCTGATATCTGTATATCTATTACACGTAATGAGTCCATGTTCCACTCTTTCTGTAACACCACACCAATCACACAATCCTGTATTATATATTATATTATATTCCTGTGTGTCCAAGTCTTAATCTAGAAATACTACAGTCTTCTTTCCTTCTCCCTCTTGAGTTGCTTCCTCTTCCTACCAAAGGTTGTATTAAGTGTAGATGCCTTCCCTTTTGCTCATTATCCCAATAAGATCGACAGTTATTATTTATCTCCCTTTTTAATATTGATTTGAGTTCTGCTTTGCTATACATTATTTCCATATCTATACTTTCCTTTGCCATAACGTGTCTGCTGCTTCATCCCCTGATACTCCAGTATGTGCCGGAACTAGTTTATTTGTCTGTTGTATCGTGTACAATATCTGTAGTATCTCCAAAACAATATCTTCTCTAGTTTCTGACCTTTGAGCTTCTAGGCATAGCAAAGCTGAGCTTGAATCTGAGCACATTACAGACCTGCTTAGTCCCATATCATTTATTTTATTGATTGCTATCATGATTGCTATGAACTCTCCTGTAAACACAGAAACACGATCTGTTATTCTCAAGCGTGATGCTATATGCTGCCCTCAGCTGACCCTTCTGTGGATGCTTAGATGCATCTGTGTGAACCTGTAGATGCTGTTCATACTTGGATCAATGTATCCTGTTGTCCTCTTTGCTTCTAACATGCTCTGATCCTGATCTTGTCTTGATTCCAGTAAGAATAGATCTATATTTGGTTGTGGTATAATCCACATTGGCGTTGCTGGTAATATTACTGCTGGAATGACACTGTACTCATTTAATTTCATGTCCTGCACCAAGTCCTTAATGATCCATCCAAAACTGTTAACTTTCCTTTTCCCGTGTTCCCAACATGCCTCAATTATACCTTTTGTCGGATGACTATCCTTCTGACCTTTAAGGTTTGCCCAATATGCCAGTATCAGATGCGTTCTTCTTCATTTAATCGGCATCTCCCCCATCTCTACCTGTAACGCTGGAACTGGAGAAGAAGGATAAGCTCCACAGCAAGTTCTCAAAGCTTGGGACTGAATTCTCTCTAATCTTCCTAATCGTGATTTAGTAGCTGAACCGTATGTCATACAACCATAATCTAATATTGTTCTTATCATTGTCGAATAAATCGTTTTTAATGCCAATCTATCAGCTCCCCATTCACGTCCTGAAATACACCTCATTACATTTAAAATCTTCTTACATTTATCCACCATCTTATTAATGTGTGTATTCCATGTAGCTTTTGTATCAAACCACATACCTAAACATCTTATCACTTTAACCTGTTCTAACTCTTTATTATATAACTTCATCTTTAAATTTATACTTGACCTTTAATTTGTTATTTATTTATAATAAGCATTATTTACAGCTGTTTGCATTTTATTAACGATATAATCTGCATGACCTCTAAGCCACAGAGCTCCATCATCTGCACACAATGATTTATTTATATCACTATCTAATGTTGCAAATGCATTATTTATCAATAAACAACAAAGGAGTTATGACACGCCCTTGAGGAGTTCCATTCTCAATTGTTCCTTTCCTTGATGTACATTCCCCAATCTTTACTTTAATATTTCTATCAATTAAAAACTCTTTAATCCAATTATATAATTTTCCATCTATTCCAATTTGATCTGATTTGATCAACAAACCCTCCTTCCATAACATGTCATAAGCTTTCTCCACGTCAAAGAAAACTGCTATTACGGTTTCTTTATTTATCAAAGCTTTCCTAATATCTGATTCCAAACTAATCATTGAGTCCACTGTTCCCTTTCCATGTCTAAAACCATTTTGATATGGAGAAAAAATATATATTTTCTTCATTTGGTACATTAAACGATCTGTAATAATTTTTCCATGAATTTACCTAAATGTGAAGTTAATGCTATCGGTCTATAGTTTAAAGGTGTACTTGGGTCTTTTATCTGAATTATTAAAGCTTCTTTCCAGCTCTTAGGTAAAGTCCCTTCTTCCCACACCCTGTTATAAAACTCTAGAATGATTCATCACTTAACTTTTTCAACATTACTAGCTAATTCCATCTTGTCCTGGAGTTGAATCCTCAGTGTTTTTTAATGCCCTCTTTAATTCTGAAGATGAAAAAGGGACATCAAGTAAACCATTTGTTACTCTCTTTTTTCCCATAATATATGGATGCTCTTTTAACAACTTCTCCCTCATTTCCTTACATTCCTTCGTCAAATTATCTGAACTATTCATTTTTGAAAATTCCTGTTCATCCCCAATATGCCCCTTGTCCAAATACCCACACTTGCGGTCTTGGCCACTTGAGAGTGTGTGCGCGCGACAGGAAGTAAGTGCGCAAGACTGTCCCAGGTCTTAAAAACGCCAAAGCGCAGTGCCATTAACGCACACTAAATCCACACTATCCCAAATACCTCTCTGAAGCAGTAATCGAGGCTAAGCGTATCCCATCATGCATCATATTCTGGAAATAAATCGTGAGATTTTTTGCCGAGATCTCGCAAGAGGTCACGGAAACCTTTCCAATGCAAGTTAAATATTAATATAATGATTAGATATTACATATAATTTGGTAGAAAAACGGTGTTTTTACGTTTTAGTGGTACAAAGATGAGTAGTGGTGATATTTATTTTGTACAACATTTGCAACTGCTTTTTATCACTTAATTAGAAGCACCACAAATTAAAATTGTCATGTTATAGGGACTACTAAACAGACATTTAGAAGTTGATTTTAAATGCAAAATATTTCAAATTAAAAATTAAAATAAAGCTGTGTAAACACTTTTGTACAACACTACAAGTGTGTCCCATCAGGTAATGAAAAGTTCGACACACACTTGTGGTCTTCATCCTCACTTGAACACTTGGGCCAAATACGTCATATAAGTAGTCAAGTGGTCAAGTGCAAAGACTGCAAGTGTGGGTATTTGGACAAGGCTAAAGTGTGTGTGTGTGTGTGTGTATGTGTGTGGGTGAGAGAGTGGTGTGTGAGAGTGAGGGTGTGGGTGGAGAGTGTGTGTGTGTGTGGTGTGTGGTGTGTGGTGTGGTGTGTGTGAGTGTGTGAGTGTGAGACTGAGTGTGTGTGTGTGATAGTGGTATGTGTTTGTGAGAGGGTGTGTGTGTGAGAGTAAGTGTGTGTGTGAGAGTGTGTGTCAGTGAGAGTGTGTGTGTGAGTGAGGGTGTGGGTGAGTGAGTGAGTGAGTGTGTGGTGTAAGATGTGTGTCAGTGTGAGAGTGTAGTGTACGTGTGGAGTGAGTGTGTCAGTGTGAGATGTGGGTGTGTGTGTGTGTGGTGGGGGTGTGTGTAGAGAGTGTGTGTGTGTGTGTGTGAGTGTGTGTGTTGTGTGTGTTGTGTGTGTGTGTGTGGTGTGTGTGAGAGAGTGTGTGTGAGAGAGAGTGTGTGTGTGTGTGTGAGAGTGGGAGTGTGTGGGTGTGTGTGTGTGTGTGTGTCGTGGTGTGTGTGTGTGTGAGTGATGGTGTGGGATGTGTGTCAGTGTGAGAGTGTGGTGTTTGTGTGTGTGTGTGAGAGAGAGTGTGGTGTGTGTGTGTGAGTGTGTGTGTGTGTGTGTGTGTGTGAGAGATGTGTGTGTGTGTGTGTGTGTGTGTGTGTGTGAGAGTGGAGTGTGTGTGTGTGTGTGGTTGTTGTGGGTGAGAGAGGAGAGTGTGGTGTGTGTGGGTGGGAGTGTGTGCAGTGTGAGAGTGTGTGTGTGTGTGTTGTGTGTGTGTGTGAGGAGTGAGTGTGTGTGTGTGTGTGCGTGTGTGTTGTGAGAGTGTGTGTGTGTGTCGTGTGCGTGTGTGTGTGTGTGTGAGAGTGAGGGTGTGTGTGAGAGTGTGTGTGAGTGTGAGAGTGAGTGTTATGTGTGTGTGTGTTGTGTGAGAAGAGTGTGTGTGTGTGGTGTGCGTGTGTGAGAGTGTGTGTCAGTGTGAGAGTGTGTGTCAGTGTGAGAGTGAGTGTGCATGTGAGAGTGTGTGTGTGTGTGAGAGGAGTGTGTGTGTGTGTGTGTGTGTGTGAGAGTGTGGGTGTGGCGTGTGTGTGTGTGTGTGTGTGTGTGAGAGTGTGAGAGAGTGTGTCAGTGTGAGAGTGTGTGCGTGTGTGTGTGTCTGTGAGTGAGCGTGAGAGTGAGTGTGTGAGTGTGTGTGTGAGAGTGTGAGAGGGTGTGTGTGTGTGTGTGTGTGAGATGTGTGTGTGTGTGTGTGTGTGTTTGTGTGTGTGAGTGTGTGTGTGTTTTTGTGTGTGTGTTGGTGTGTGTGTGTGGTGTGTGTGTGTAGTGTGTGTGTGTGTGTGTGGGTGTAGACAGACAGAAGTAAAGCGGACCAGCAGCACTGGGACTATTGAAGAAGAAAAAAAACACCCCACCCAAAAAGGCACTTTGAGTTGGTTGTAGGGCAAAAGGGATCACACACTCACACTCACAGACACACATTTTATATACTTTATTTGATTCCACATTACAAGTCAAATTTCAATAGGAATCACATTTTTTGAATGATCCAACAGATTGAAGCAAATCTGCACATTGTTATGGATTATACAGTTCTATGGGTACAGGAAACATTGCCTTTTCCAAATAAACATGCTTCCTATAGTTGCTGAGATTGAACAGTACTTTGCCAACTGTTTAGCCCTTATTTTAGATAGCCCCCCAATGCAAAGCCCACGGATCACCAGCTGTGTACAGGACCTAGACCAGTGTTTTTTTTTTTTCCTTTTTTTTTTTTTGTTCCCAACCTGGTCCTGGAGGCACCCCACCAACACTGCACGTTTTGCATGTCTCCTTAATTAAACACACCTGATTCAGGTCATCAGCTCATTAGTAGAGACTCCAAGACCTGAAATTGGTGTGTCAGAGAAAGGAAAATGTGCAGCGCTGGGGTGCCTCCAGGACCAGGGTTGGGAACCAATGACCTAGATACCAAACACCAGCACATAAGCTGGATTTACCCAAGGTTCTAATGTAGATATCAATGATTGATATTTTAAAGTCTTAGAGCAGTAAGAGTCCTCCATAAACAAGTCAAATGCACATGACACCTCAAATAGTGTCACTGTTTTGCCATTCTGAGAGATGTTAACGTTATCTGGTGTATTAGCAATTCCTAGAAAAGTGTTTGCAGGTGAGTTGAACCATTCAGATTATACAGTAGTGTGTTTAAAGATCTGCTCATCAGCCACACAGGGAATCTGAGCAGCAATGAGGTCCACAAGTCTGTCATGTCTGGCAGTATATAGTCCTTTAAATGATGAACAACTGTTCATGATGTGGGCTACTGACTCCAGGTGTTGAGGAGGGTCATGCAGCAGGCAGAGGGGTGAATGGGTGGAGGGGAACCACAGTGATAGGTTGTATTTTGTAGGAAGAACCTGTAGACGTGCTTTTATGCAAAAAGTGAGGATCTCCTCACTGATGGTGGCATTGCTGAGTGGTGCAGAGTGGTCCGCGCAGGGCAGTTTCGCCGGAGTTTTAAATTGGACCAGTACTCCATATTTTGGGCTCTTTGTATAGACAAGAGAGTCTGCCTTGATGTTCTAGGCTGGAGTAGGTGAACAATGTTGTTATGGTGCACCCTGGCTTCCACGATGACAGATGGGTCCTCTACGACTGCATCAGAGACCTCTACAGGTTGGGAGTGGGAGGTCCACTTCAGTTCAGTACCTGTCCTCCAGCATAGGTCGTTTAAGTCTCGCCAGTCTGATGACACACCAAATCCCTGTGCCCGTCCATCCAGCTTTCCATTGGTCTTTCTTTTAAAACCCAGGAAGCTGTCTTCCCCACCACATGCATGTGACACCTTTCGTCTTTTAAAATCCAGCAATAAGGGGATGCTCTGGGGGGCCCCATTCGGCCACACGATGTATCATCACGTTTAGCAATTGATAGGTGAGACTGTATTGGGCTATGTACTCCCACATGCAGTTTGGAACTCCAAGCCCCCCATCCTATCTTTTCTGGAAGATAAAACATCTTGTGGAATGTGTGCTGAGACAAAGCCATTTCCTAACCACATTTACGGTTTTGTTGTCCATTTCACGCAATACTTTTTGTGGGATATGGACATTTGCAAAAAGATGTTGAATTTTAGAAAAGGCTATGTCTCTTATTGCTTGCACTTTTAGAGTAACGGAAAAAGGTGATGCGTCAATGAGATCCAGTCTGGTCATAAACTGATGTGCCATGTCAGTCACTTGTAGACTCCATTCTCCAGCAATGTTAAACTTGTGACCCAGGTAGTTGTAGGTCTCATGTCTAGTATACACTCTGGGTGGCTGGTCTAAGATGGTAAAAGAGGGGGGTTGGTCGGTCCTTGATCTATACCAACAGTTGCCACCGCTCCTCCTCTCATAGAAAACTGCACATTTACTGTGCTTTACTTGTAGACCAGACCATGTCAGGAATCTGTCAGTGCATGACAACATGTTTTTAATCACGGCTTCATCTCGGGATGCGACAGCCACATCATCAGCATAGCATGGGTTCGGGGACAGGACGTGGGGCGGGGCATGTGTACAGAGCCATTTTAGCCATTGATTTATTGCAATGATGAAGTTTACAGCACTCCATGGACAGCCAGTTTTGATTCTTACCTCAAGTGGTATTGGTCTGGTGAGATCTTTTCCACAGATTACTTGCAGTTAGGAGTCACAATATACATATTTTATTATGTCTACATAGATCTTAGGGAGCTGTATCTCTTTCAATGCATCAATCATGACTCTATGAGGAAATGTGCCAAAGGCATCTCTGAAGTCTGACAATGTATAGCTAAGCAGATCCGTGCTTAAAATCGTCAATTGCTGTTTTTAAGCAAAAAACATGCTCATTCATGCCTTGTCGCTCAATATAAGCTTTTTGTTTGTTAGACAAAATTCCAGCATCAACCAGCCAAGGCAGTATTCTTGAAAGCAGGCACTTCATAAAGACTTTGTATACAGATGGCAATAGTGAGATGTCCCTCCATGTTGAGGGGTCTTCTGGTACATTGTCTTTCTTTGGTATTCTATGAATGAGTGCTCCCTTCCATGAACTAGGGACTTTACCATTAATCAAACAGGTGTTATATATGCTTTTCAATATGTAGCAAGATGTTTGCCTAGTGACTTTCAGATTCTCGTAAGTAACACCATCTGAACCGCTGGCTTTGTTATTGGGCAGATTTACAATTACTTTCTCAATCTCTTCTATTGTAAACGCCGATGCAGGCGGCGGCGACTCAGTCATTATGTTGTCTACGTCATCATTCCACGGGGGTAATTCAAGCGTGATAGTAGTTGGATCGGACTGGCATTTTTTCCAATAATAACTGTACACTTGCTCAGTGTTATCAGGATCAAGCGGTGGCGTGGGAAACATGCAGTCATTTAGGATAATGTCAATCGCCTTTGCTCTACGATGCTGCCATAGGTAGGTTAGTTTGTTTTTGCCTACCTTTTGAGGGTTTCTCTGATGCTGTCTTGTGGCAGAGGCAATCGCTGGTTGTATCACCTCCCGCAGGTACCGCAGTTGTTTTTCAATCCAATCGGCCGGGTTTGCAACAGGGTTTGATCGTGCATTATCATCCAGTGGCAAAGTCCTTAAAATCCGCATACATACGTGAGTCGGTAGTTCAGTTGTCTCCACACACACACACACAAACACACACACACCACACCACATACTACTATACATATATATCTATTACTATATATAGACACACACATGTATACAAAGTTTATTTTCAAAACGCCACATAAAAAAAAAATTTACTGACTGCCGTGTGTTATTCTCCACATATAGCACGTTCTGAACCCTAAACACATTTTTGTCAAAAAAGCCGGTTTTGTCCACTTTCAAGTTCACGTTTTACTGCAGAAGCCGACAAGCGCCCTTGTTGTTTGTGAACAGAACCCGATATGTCCTTTTTAGCGAATCAGTGTACAGTATTGAGGTCAGGTGACAAGGCTGTTAGTCACTGCAAAAAGACGCGCTAGCTGAGAGGAGTTTTGTCAAAGCTAACTAAAAGTGATGGATAATTTCGATGAACTCGATGAACCAGTGATATCTTCTTCAGGGCGTAAAAGGAAACTGAAACTTTTTCACAGAACCTTGCTAAAGCCACATTAACGATAGGGCTATGCGGGACTGAAGCACCAGAGCAAGGAGGGGGCCTGTGATTGGCTGTAGAGTAGATTGACTGGCCATTGGACAGCGGCCGATACGCCCAAAAGCCCCACCACGCCCCCATTTATGAGTGCTATTATTTAGAACAGTGTTTCCCAACTGGGGTGCCGTCTGTCGAGAGCAGGGGTGTCATGTAAAAAATTATTTCTTAATATTTTTAAATTGCTAAAATGTTCAAAAGAGCATCTATTATATAATATCCATTTCTCATGTGAGTGCTCCACTCGTATACCGTTCATGCTCATCGGAACAGCAAAGGCCACTCAAAAATCAAGCTGACAGGAAACATGGATGTAGTACAGTATTGTTTCTGTCTGCAATAGCCCTACTGTGCTGTAACAAGGTGTGGTAAATAGGCAACTCTGGTAACGCTGCACTCTCATTCATTGATCTGCTAACCGCTATGTTATGCTCACGTGTTCTGATAATAATAGCTTTCAAGGACTAAACATCACTTGGATAATTGGTTAAAAAAAAAAGTTTAAATATCTTAACCCTACTGTTAGACCTGAAAAACTAAAAATCTATGTATTTAATTCGAAGGCCTGTCGTTATTTTTTATGATGCTACATTATAATGCGTTATTGTTCTTATTTTATTACTGACTGCTTGTCATTTTTTATTCAGTTCAAAGTATCTCGTGCTACTGCACCAAAATTACCCCACTGTAAAATAAAAAAACCACTGAGTGAGCAAAAATTTGTGAGATAGCTAGTTATAATGGTAATAAATAATGTTTACATATGTATAAAAGCATACATTAAAATCTGTCATATAAATTGGTCTCCTCATTAGAAATTAGGCTACTGATTATCACAATTGATGGACACATTTTTTAAATAACATTAAAAATATCTGTATGACATTATATTCTGCAGTTCTTCCCTGTTGTACCGAATATCAACACTTTTCAAATTATCACATCAAAGTTAGAAATTCAAATATTGTGACAAAATTAATTTTGTAGGGTGCCACAAGTTTGTTAAAATTTCCAAAGGGTGCTGCGACTAAAGAAAGGTTGGGAAACACTGATTTAGTAGAGCTTTTCCGTAAATTCCATGCGTTACCAGTAGCCTGTTGAAATGTCACCTTTGAATTTGGTTTAACAAAAAAATGAATTCATACTGTGAATTAATTATTTTACTTTTGAACGACCTGTACATGTATCTATCAGGTGATCGCTGTGCCTCACTCTACACTTAGTTCTGGTTTAATCTGGAAATGGTCATGCAAAGAACAATCTTCGATAAGTACAAATGTCATCTATTCTAAAAAAAAAAAAGTGAGATGGGGCTATTCTAAAAAAAAACTGAGGAAAGAGGTGAAAACTTGAGTTTGTCAGTAAAATCCCCAGCTGTCAGGTTATTTTACTAAAATGATGATGGGGTGGAAGTGATGTAAGCTTATCATTTAAATGCATTTTAAGCATTGTGGTTAAACACCAAAGCAGCTGAAACTGATTAACAACCCCCTCTGCTACTTAACTGACCAGATCAATATCCTGGAGTTTAAAGGGAGTTTAAAGGGGTCATATGATGTTGCTAAAAAGAACAGTATTTTGTGTATTTGGTGTAATGAAATGTGTTTATGCGGTTTAAGGTTAAAAAAACAATGTTACATACATACTGTGAGGGGCGTAACACTAATTGATGGCACAAACAGGGAGCGAGACCCAAAGGCAGTAGAGACATCAGATTGTCACGAGTTTCTTGTATTGCTGCCGTAGCATCCTCTACCCCAGATATGGCTATGACAAGGCTTGTGAATACTGGTATTCTACCACCCCCTATACATCTTGAGAACAGATTTGAAGCATTAATGAATGCGGGTGAGCAATCCCCAAATGTGATTAAACATGGACTGGATCAGCCAGCAGCTAACATCACTACTAACAGACACTCAATGTCGAGCAGACAGCGGCTTTCAGCTCAAAGCACAGCCGAGCCCAGGACTCTGATAGTGCGCGACTCCAATATCAGAAACATCAGTAGCAGAAATTCAACAACATGATGCTTTCCTCAAGCAACAGTTTCTGATATGAACAAGCAACTTCGGAACATTCTAATGAAGCACAAGAATGCAAATCAAAACATCATCCATGTGGGGAAGAATGATATTCGGAAAGAGCAGTCAGAACTCCTTAAGAAGGACTTCAGTGAACTCTTTGAAACACTTCAAAGACTTGAAGTTCAGTCGTTCATCAGTGGACCACTCCCAGCAAGAGGAACTAACATGTTTTCACGGTTGCTTGGGCTGAAAACATGGCTACAAAGAATCTGCAGCTTAACAGGAGTCAATTTCATCGATAACTTTCAATCTTTTTGGGGCCATAGACAATGTTTAAACTGAGGATGGCCTCCACATAAACCAAACTTGTGTGCAGCAATGCTATATAAAGACACTCTTTTAACGAGCCGAAAACATAATACTTATCCATCCATAATCCTTCAGTAGTGTGTGCCAAACTACTCAACCTGAATGGCACACACACACCTGGACAGAGTATGAGTGATGACAGGACTTCATATCAGCTTCCGAGTCATCATGTGGTTGACACATCCCACAAGGACACTGATAACACCACGCAGCCACAACAAGCACTGCTCATGGACACCATCACGGCTGAGCCCTGCACACAGAGCTCATCACAGACAGACTGTAACATATCAGAACAGCTCCAAGACTCGTAACCCAAGGACAACTTTCTGGAAAACAACCAGGGAAGCCAGGACAACATATCACAGCCACCGGAAACAACAGAGCCAGAGCCCCGCTCACCAGACACATTATTCCTCTCTCCAACATCACCACTTCTAAGCTTCTCACAGAAAATGGAGGAACTGGTTTATGCTGGGACCAAACTCTCCCACTCTTTTGCTGCAAGCCCCCAGATATCAACTAAAAAACGGCGGGCCCCACAACCACCGAAGCCTGTGGGCCCAGCTCGTCCTCCTCCTCCTGTGAGGAGCTCTCGGCTGTAGGTGAACCAAAAACAACTGATAGCAGCTCTCAGTGATATGTGTGGGGTCCCCGCTATGCTAGCAGCAACATTCACAAATGTTTACAGAACAAGCGGGAACCCAGTGTGCCTGTAGTTTCTCTATTTCTGTTTTATCACGTGATAGAAAGTCTAAGGCCTTCTCAAGCCGTACGGCTGACTCATCTAATCTGCAGCCTGTTATGCATCAAACTAATATTGCTGTTGAGGCTAAATGCAATGCCATCAAGTTAGCATTTTTAAACATTCGCTCACTAAAAAAAAAAAATTATAATTTCTGATCAATGACTTAATAACCACAAAAAACCTGGATTTTATGTTTCTAAACTAAACATGGCTAGAAGACAGCTGCAGTGCAACGGTCCTCAATGAAACAGCCCCTCCTAACTTTACTTTCATGAGTGTCTGCAGGACTGTTAGGAGAGGTGGAGGTGTAGCTGCTCTATTTAAAGATGTCTATCAATGCAAGCAAGTGTCATTTGTCGTTTACGTGTCTTTTGGAATATCTAGGGATTGTGTTGAAAGGTGCTCCCCGCATTCTGTTTATCATTATTTACAGACCTCCAAAATACTCTCCAGCCTTTGTCGAAGAGTTCACAGAAATGCTATCAATAATTTCCTCAGAGTTTGACTGTTTTGCTATTGCAGGGGATTTTAATATTCACATAGATAATGCAGAAAACAAAACTACAAAATAAATTATAACTGTTTTAAACACTTTTGACCTGATTCAGCATGTGCATGAAACCAAACACATCATCAGTAGAGGTCTAAACATTTCATCCATTGTTATTAAGGACGTAGCACTATCTGATCACTTCTGTATTTTCTTTGATTTATTGATCTCTGTTACCACTGAATCTAGATCGGTCTCAGTCAGAAAGAGATGCATTAACGAAAACACTAGTGTGCTATTTATGGAGGCTTTAACACCAAGCATTTCTGCAGACTCTGTTGATCTTCTCCTTGATTCCTTTAACTCAAAAGTTAAGAATGTTATTGATGACATTGCTCCTGTGAAAGTCAGCAAGAATACTGGCAGACAGAAATCAGCTTGGAGAAACTCAACAGCAGTTCAGAGTAAGAAAAGACAATGCAGAAAAGCTGAGAGGATGTGGCGGAAGACGAAACTTGAAATACACTATAGCGTATATAAAGACAGCCTTCGTACTTTCAATGTGGAACTAGGCAAAGCTAGACAGTCATTCTTCTCAAGCCTTATAAACAGTAACTTAAACAACACTCGCACTCTTTTTGCTACTGTTGAGAGACTGACAAACCCCCCAAGTCAGATTGCCAGTGAAACACTCTCCAACAGCAAATGCAACGAGTTTGCTTCCTTCTTTTCTGAGAAGATCAGTAATATCAGGAAGGCGATTAGCACATCCCCAAGTTATGCAGAGGTCAGACAGATTCGACCACAATATCAAAAAGAAGATAATATGTCTGCTTTTGAAGAAATTGATAGCAAAATTTTGGAAGAAATAGTACAGCACCTTAAATCGTCAACATGCTATCTTGACACACTTCCCACATATTTTTTCAAAAGGGTGCAACTGTTTGGAAGCAGATCTCTTAGAAGTGGTGAACACCTCACTTCTTTCTGGGACTTTTCCAAACTCCCTGAAAACTGCAGTTGTTAAACCCCTTCTGAAAAAGAGAAATCTTGATAACACCATATTTAGCAACTATAGACCAATATCAAATCTTCTTTTATAGGAAAGATTATTGAAAAGATATAATCAGCTGAACAAATACTTAAACTAAAATGGATACCTGGACAATTTTCAATATGGTTTCCGACCGCATCACAGCACAGAGACAGCACTCATTAAGATAATAAAGGATATTCGCTTAAATTCCGATTCTGGCAAAATATCAGTGCTGGTACTACTAGATCTCAGTGCTGCGTTTGACACTGTCGATCATAACATACTACTAGAGAGACTGGAAAACTTGGTTGGGCTTTCTGGCATGGTAATTAAATGGTTCAGGTCATACTTAGAAGGGAGAGGTTATAATGTGAGTATAGGAGAGCATAAGTCTAAATGGACGTCCATGACATGCGGAGTCCCAAAAGGCTCAATTCTTGCACCGCTCTTGTTTAGCCTGTATATGCTCCCACTAAGTAAAATAATGAGAAAAAAACAAATTGCCTATCACAGCTATGCAGATGATAACCAGATTTACCTAGCCTTATCGCCAAATGACTACAGCCCCATTGACTCACTCTGCCAATGCATTGATGAAATTAACAGTTGGATGTGCGAGAACTTTCTTCAGTTAAACAAAGAAAAAACCGAAGTCATTGCATTTGGAAACAAAGATGAAGTTCTCAAGGTGAATGCATACCTTGACTCTAGGGGCAAACAACTAAAAATCAAGTCAGGGATCTTGGTGTGATTCTGGAGACAGACCTTAGTTTCAGTGGTCATGTCAAAGCAGTAACTAAATCAGCATACTATCATCTCAAAAACATTGCAAGAATTAAATATTTTGTTTCCAGTCAAGACTTGGAGAAAATTGTTCATGCCTTTATCACCNTGTTTCCAGTCAAGACTTGGAGAAACTTGTTCCTGCCTTTATCACCAGCAGGGTGGACTATTGTTATGGTCTCCTCACCGGCCTTCCCAAGATGACCATTAGACAGCTGCAGCTCATCCTGAACGTTGCTGCCAGAATTCTGACTAGAACCATAAAATCTGAGCATATCACACCAGTCCTCAGGCCTTACACTGGCTTCCAGTTATATTTGGATTGCTTTTAAAGTCCTTTTACTCTTATAAATCACTCAATGGCCTAGGACCTAAATATATAGCAGATATGCTCACTGAACATAAACCTAACAGACCACTCAGATCAATAGGATCAAGTCAGTTAGAAATACCAAAAGTTCACACAAAACAAGGGGAATCTGCATTTAGCTATTTTGCCGCCCGCAGTTGGAAACAGATTCCAGAAGAGATCAGATGTGCTAAAAAATTAGCCACATTTAAATCCAGACTCAAAAATCATCTGTTTAGCTGTGAATTTACTGAATGAGCACTGTGCAATGCCCGAACTGATTGCACTATATTTTATGAATAATCGTTTTCTTTTCATTTTAAACCTCTTAAATCTATTTTTTTTTTTGTTTTATAATTTGCAAAGTTTTTTAAAATTCCTTTTTAGTGTTGTGATATTGTTGTTATTTTATTTTATGTGAAAGCACTTTGAATTACCGCATTGTGTATGGAACTGTGCGTATACAAATAACTTTCCATTGCCTTTGCCTAACTAGCCTACAAGAGGGGATGATAAAAAAATATTTAATTTTTTCTCACAATTATATCGTTGGGTTAGTATAGGCGACTGTATATAAATTGCGGTTATCAGGGAGCCGCTACTGAAACCACTTTCGATTGCGCGCTCTCACTTTACTTTCACTTTTGAGATGCGCGATCACAAGGACTCTATACTATGCTGCCGTGCAAAGGCAAAAGACCGTAACTTCGATTTTTGTCGAAAATGAGTTGTTGATATTTTTGGGACATTCAAGTCATTATTTATCATGTGTATAAGTATCGTTAGTCCAATTTTTTTGTTTTTTTTTTTTTTTTCCGAAAAAATAACGGGTCACCTCAACCGTAACATCGAAAAAAGCCCCGGAGTAACCAAGGCAGAGCACCGTAACACCAGTTACGGCTCTTTCACTTTGTTTGGAATGCTCAAACTGAGTTACTGCGTTCTGACTTTGTTTAGCCATTCGTCAAAATGAAGTTGCGGTGCCGGCTTGGAGTTATACAGTGTTCTGCCTTTGTTTTACTGTCCATTAAAGTCTGCCGCATTTTAATTACGGTGTAGACAAACGAATTAGATCGTGATCTACCAAACAACTCCATGTAACAAAGCACTGTAAAGACTAGATACCTTGGCAGCAATATGTAATCATGAATAACCTTTAAATATTTTTTTTCTTTTTGTAATGCAGATTATTCACCAGGCTGTCACTTCTAGTTGATGTCATTTCTAGCTGGACGCGTGTGGACTCGAATGTCGTAACTAGCATGATAAATCATAAAATCAGTAGCCTACTAACAGTTTGCAATTAAATCCATATCTAGCACTGAACGATTAATTGCATTTGCGATATGAGAAAACTCGATTTTTCAATCGCAGAGGCTGCGATTACACTCGGTCACGTGACACGCGATAAGTTAAGAGGTTTTTCCACTTGAAGAGCGATCGGTGTATGACATCAAAGTACGGTGAGAGAAAGCATAAGGGGAACCCCGCAGCATCTCTTATAGCTCTCGCAGTACTTTGATGACACACACCGATTGGTCTAAGCAGCGCTGCTTCAAGTCGAGAGCAGAAGTCAGCAGAAAAAGAAAATAAATAAAACTGTAAACAGCCAAAGGACGTAACTTAGAATGGGAGATGGATTGGTTTGTGAAAGCGAAGAGAAAAGCCATAGATGAAGTCGCACAGACCCAGGCAGGTGTTGGTCATTTATAAGCTAAATGCAGAAAATATGACGAGGAATATCTTATTCTTGGCTTCACTCACCGTGTCTATATCGGACGCTACAGTTGTCGCGTCGCGCCACAACAGCTCTTCTACACTGGACGTGACAAAGCGACCACTGCAAAATCATATACTACTTTGTGTCAGTATGTCATAAATAGAACAAAGCATCAGTTTAATGTGTCTGCATCATGTACACAGCGTCACTGATATAATGGTTCTACTGTATTTTGCGCCGGCGTCCTTTTAACACGGTGTTTAAAATGTCGTTGGTGAGACGCAAGCCTTTGGTGTGTCCTATCCTTAGCGAACAGCCTGAAAACCCAAAAAATAAATAAATAACCGAGGAGAATAATAATACCTTTTTCCCTCTCTATGCTCATTTTTTCAGTGTTTCAGTCATGTGGTTTTTTTTTTTTTCCCCTTTAAGTTTTTTTTATTAAAAAGCTTCATTTTTTCATAAGTTTAATGAAAAATTATTTGGTAGTCTGAGGTGGGATGGGGATTCGGGAAAGGGGGTCAGATTTTTTTTATAGGTTTAAAGGGGGGCG
Source organism: Sinocyclocheilus anophthalmus (assembly GCA_018155175.1). Taxonomy (NCBI): domain Eukaryota; kingdom Metazoa; phylum Chordata; class Actinopteri; order Cypriniformes; family Cyprinidae; genus Sinocyclocheilus; species Sinocyclocheilus anophthalmus. The sequence goes on along the minus strand of JADLZN010003880.1, from coordinate 17,246 downwards.
CGACCAAAAAAAAGTTTGAGAAGCACTGGTCTAATGTTAACAGACAGTGTTTAGTGCAGTCTACATGTTTACATATGTTTATTACAGTGACTTTGAATTACCTAAAGTAGTGTGGTAAAACACCAGATTTGTTTTTATATTTCTGCAATATACTTTAGTTTGTGTGATTTGTTACTGACTTTCATATTAATGTTTACACCAGGCTTTATGTTGTCATAATTATTACATGTTTACAAGGTTGGAAGTTTAACAAATCAGTCAATGTACTGTGATTTGTAGTTGTTAAATAATGTAATTCATATCAATTCATGCATCACCTAATTTCATCGTAACATATAGGCCTGGCTACAGAAAAGAACATTTATGTTTAATCTATTTAATATTGTGTTGGTCATACTATACATTGATTTATAGCTTGTCTTTGTTGAATAATATAGAACATAAAGAGCTTTAAAAAAAATATAATTGCATATTAAATCGCAATCGCAATATTGGTAAAAAAAATCGCAATTAGATTATTTTTCAAAATCGTTCAGCCCTATCCATATCCTACCTTTTCTTGTAACCTGATAAAATCAATCCATGGCGATGAACGTCATCGGAGATGTTTAATTCACAAGCATTCTGAGCATTATTCCTGCTTGCTGGTGTTCACATCAATCCACAAATCGTTCTTTGAGGTTAGGCTATTTCATACAAGTCAACATATAAGCAATATGCTATGTCTAGCTTTTTTTTTTTTACTTTAATGAGCATAGCAAATAAATTGGTATCCACATTCATATGTTTAACTTTTAGTCTGCTTGTTACGCTCAAAAAAAAAAACCCTTAATACAGTCACATTACTATATGCAATAGCCTATATGAGACAGCCCATGGTCACTAGATTTTATACAGGTGTTACTATAACTGTTCTGGCTCCGCCAGCTTTAGTTTGGGTTTTGGCTCCCTCTACTGGTCATTTTGTATGCTACCGCTTGAATTTATATTATTCAGTTTCCAGGTCAGAGGGTACCGTGCGCTGCACATAATAGCACAGTTTGTTGTTGCATCATTCCATCGTATTAACAACACTTAACGAGGCACTGCCTGTAAGTAAAGTTAGATTATCGTTGATTTATGTTGTTATGCATGTATATCAAGGATTACATATGGAAATATTCGTTTTCATAATACGTGATTGTGAAATACGTAGTTCTGTGTATAGTACAAGATCTTTGAACCGCTTATGCTCATATTAAGCATTTATTTATGTGGTGTAATCATTTTGCATAATTACCTCATGTTAGATAAAATTGGACTCAACGCTTTTCATGTAACAGTTTATTTATACAATCTTTGTTTTGTTTTGCAGTTTTACACATTTTACTCAGTAAATCATCTGAACTACGACTTCCTGGTGTCAAGTCAGTTTGAGTAGAAGTGTTTAGCTTGCTCGATATGAAGCCAGTACAGTAAAAAGGCAAGCTTCTTACAAGAGTTGTATATCACGGAAGCAGAAAGCAACCACGTTGTTGTCCACGGCATAGAGTCTAACACAACAACGGCAGTCATGGAAGATGACAAAAGGCAGTCAGCGCTATCACGACGCTCTGTGTCTTCCAGCAAGTCCACGGTCAGTATGGCAGCAACAGTGGCAAGAGCGAAGGCAGAAGCTGCACAGGCAAGAGCCTTATTTGCGAAGAGAGAAATGGACATTAAAATAGAGAAAGCTCGCCTTGAAGCAACATTGGATGTAATCGAGAAGGAGAGAGAGGCGGAAGCTGCAATGGCGGAAGCGGCAGTCATGGAAGCTGCTGTCGCGGATCTAGAAATGAAAAAGTCACATCATAGTTCATCTATCCACCTTCCACAGCAAAGTCCTATGCAACGTACTGAAGAGTATGTAAAACAACACAGTGAACCTAGTGACACTATAGCAACCAAAGAGAATTCAAAGCCTGAATTAGCACAAGATATAGAGGATAATAAAGGGAGAAAGCTTTCTTCACCAGTCTATCATGTTCTGTCCTCTTGGAACGCTAGTGAATACGGTGGCAGTGAGAAAGGAGAGCAGTGCAAATCTCCTGTTCCTCAGTCATCACATGGCTTCACACGCCATTCTAAGAGTCCAGCTGCTCCAATGCCCCATTCTGGACGAAACATAAGTCATCCAACTCATCATTCTGCACATGATGCGGTCACACAAGACTTAGCGAAGTTCTTAGCACGAAATCAGCTGGTGACATCAGGGCTTAACAAATTTGACGACCGTCCCGAAAATTATCTTGCTTGGAAATCATCATTTATCAATGCCATCAAAAACCTTGATCTTTCAGCAGGTGAGGAATTTGATCTATTGATTAGGTGGTTAGGGAGAGAGTCAGCAGATCATGCCCATCGCATTAAATCTGTAAATGTAAGAAATTTACCTGCTGGTCTGGAATTGATCTGGGAGAGGCTAGATACGACCTACGGATCTCCAGAAGCTACTGAGAAAGCCGTTTTTACGAAAGTAGAGACTTTTCAAAAGATATCAGCTAAAGACCACCATAAACTCAGAGAACTAGGAGACCTGCTTTTAGAGATAGAAGCAGCTAAGAGTGGGGGTGATCTACCTGGGCTCACGTATCTAGATACGTCCAGAGGTGTTAACCCAATTGTGCAAAAGTTGCCCTTTGGATTACAGGAAAAGTGGATGATGCAGGGTTCGCATTATAAATACACATATGGGGTTCCTTTTCCTCCATTCTCCTTTTTTGTTAAGTTTGTGTGTACAGAAGCAAGAGCACGCAACGATCCGAGCTTCAACCTTTCTTCGCTCACCATAGCCTCTGGTGGAAAAGACAGGTATAGTGAAAGCCACACCCATGTTCAGAGACCTGTCTCAGTCCATAAGATGGATGTGATGACCTCCTCTAATCTGTCTCATGTCAAGAGTTTTCAGAGAGGAGCCGATGAGATCGATAAACAATGTCCAATACATCGTAAGCCTCATCCTCTCAAGAAATGCAGAGGCTTTAGAGAGAAACCACCAGAGGAAAGGATGAGGATTCTAAAGGAGCTGTCTGTCTGTTATAGATGCTGCTCATCGAACAAACACGTCGCTAAGAATTGTGATGTGTCAATCAAATGCTCTGAGTGCGAGAGTGACAAACACCTGGCTGCTCTCCACCCAGGCCCATCACCATGGCGTTCTGATTCTATACCTCCTTTACAGCACGGCGGGGAGAGTGAAGAGTCCTGTGGTGGTGACGTGTCATCAAAATGCACCAAGGTCTGTGGCAAAGGGTTTAGTGAGAAGTCATGTGCTAAAATATGTCTTATAAATGTTTATCCTGCTGGAAGCCCCGACAAAAGCAAACGGATTTACGCCATCATAGACGAGCAGAGCAACAGATCTCTGGCGAGGTCAGAGTTTTTCGACATGTTCAATGTTCAAGGGACCTGTGCTTTATATACATTGAAAACATGTGCTGGAGTCATTGAAGCATCTGGTAGAAGAGCGCTAGGGTTCATCATCGAGTCTGCAGATGGTGAGATTAGTTTTTCACTTCCTACTCTTATCGAATGCAATAGTATGCCAGACAACAGAGACGAAATACCAACTGCTGCTGCCGCTCTGCATCATAGTCATTTAAAAGTAATAGCAGACAAGATACCACCCATGGATCCAAATGCTGAAATACTGCTCCTGCTAGGAAGAGACATAATAAGAGCGCATAAAGTTTGCAGACAACTCAACGGTCCTCATAATGCGCCGTATGCACAAAAATTGGACCTCGGCTGGGTCATTGTGGTTAATGTGTGTCTAGGGAAGTGTCACAAGTCCTCTCCAGTGAACTGCATAAGAACACACATCTTAGAGAATGGCAGACCAAGCTATTTCAATCCATGCGATAATCACATTGTACTGAAGGAGAAGTTTAATGAGAAAACCCAGTTACAAAAACCGTCAGGCTTATCCAGCTGCAGAATTCATTCAGTCTTTCAGCAGACCGAGGATGACAATAAATTTGCACCTTCAATTGAGGACGAAATATTCCTGGACATAATGGAAAAGGAATTGTCCAAGGACTCAAGTAACAGCTGGGTGGCACCACTACCATTTCGTGAGTCAAGGAGATGCTTGCCCAACAACAGAGAGTACGCTGTTAAACGTTTCATGTCTCTACGTCGCAACCTTGATAAACGGCCAAAGATGAGAGAGGATTTTACAGAATTCATGCAGAGAATACTCGACAATAACCATGCAGAGCTAGCACCTCCTTTACAAGATGGCCAGGAGTGCTGGTATCTTCCATCGTTTGGTGTGTATCATCCCAAAAAGCCAGAGCAAATTCGAGTTGTCTTTGACTCTAGTGCAAAGTTTGATGGGATATCTCTGAACGATGTACTGCTGTCAGGGCCAGACCTTAATAACAGCCTGTTAGGGGTCCTCTTAAGATTTCGAAAAGATCCTGTTGCCATCACAGCCGACATACAGCAGATGTTTCACTGCTTCTTGGTTCGGGAGGACTGCCGTGATGTTTTGCGCTTTCTATGGCATCGTGATAACGATCTGACTAAGGAGGTCGTGGACTACAGGATGCGAGTTCACGTATTTGGCAACAAACCTTCGCCAGCAGTGGCCATTTATGGAACACGTAGAGCTGCCAGAGAAGAAGAAAAGGAATACGGCAGTGATGTAAGGAAATTCATTGAACAAAATTTTTATGTAGATGACGCCTTGAAGTCGTTTCCTACAGAGGAGGAGGCAACTGATGTACTCAAAAGGACACGGGAGGCACTTGCAGTCTCAAACATCAGACTCCATAAAATTGCAGCAAACAGAGCCAAAGTAATGGATGCCTTTCCGAATGAAGACTTGGCAAAGGATATCAAATATCTTGATCTCTCCACGGACGACTTACCTGAGCAGAGAAGTTTAGGGGTACAGTGGAATCTAATGTCAGACACGTTCACCTTCCAGGTGCCTAACACTGAAAAGCCATACACGCGAAGAGGAGTGCTTTCAACAGTGAATAGCTTATTCGATCCTCTTGGATTCCTGGCACCAATCACAATTCAGGGACGTCTACTTTTAAGAGAACTCTCATTGGAAACACAAGAGTGGGACACACCACTACCTGAGAACAGACATGACGAGTGGACGCGGTGGTGTGATTCACTGCAAGACTTGAGAAATATGAGCATTCCACGAATGTATGTAACCATTCCTCTTTCTGAAGCCAAACACACTGAAATATGTGTCTTCTCAGATGCCCCCATGAAAGCTATCTCAGCTGTAGCATACTTGAGAACCTCTGATCAGAAAGGCAATACAGAGGTTGGCTTTATCCTTGGCAAAGCTAGGTTGGCCCCAAAGTCTAATCTCTCAGTACCTAGGCTAGAATTATGTGCTGCAGTCCTAGCTGTCGAAATGTCTGAACTCATCACGGATGAGATTAATCTAAAACCTGACAGAATAAGGTTCTATACAGATAGTAAAGTAGTGTTAGGTTACATCTATAACGAGTCCAGAAGATTTCATGTATATGTGAGCAACAGAGTGCATCGCATCAGACAATCTACTCAGCCTGAACAATGGAAGTACGTGTCCTCTGAGCAAAATCCTGCCGATCACGGCTCTCGTTCTGTTTCATCTGCCAAGCTTGAGACCACAAACTGGCTCACAGGACCTTCATTTTTGCACCAGTCAGCAGAGCAGCTTTTCGAGTGCCCGCACTCATACGACCTTGTTGACCCAGAGGAAGATGTTGAAATTCGCTCAGAGGTTCATGTCTTCTCTATCCACATCAAAGTGGATCAGTTAAGTACTAGAAGATTTGAACGATTCTCAAAGTGGACCACAGTCGTCAGAGCCGTTGCTCGACTGCATCATATTGTCTGTTGTTTCAGTAAACCAAGGGATGATAGTCGGTGCACTGGTTGGCACTTGTGCTCAAAGGGCCTAGCTGTAAGCAATCTTCTGAAGGCAGAGGAAATAATTATCAAGAGTGTACAACACGAAGTGTATCAGGAGGAGCTGAAATGCATCACTTCCACAGGTGAAATTCCCTCACATAGTTCACTTTTAAAGCTGAATCCAGTCATTGATAGCAATGGGCTGCATTGGCCGCATCAGGCAAGCAGAGCTAGGAGATAAAGAAATAAATCCCCTCATCCTCCCAGCTCACCATCACATCACAGCCCTACTGGTCAGACATTTCCATGAACGTGTGCAGCATCAGGGCAGACATCTGACTGAGGGCAGCATAAGGTACAATGGCTTTTGGATAATTGGAGCTAAGAGATGCATTAACAGTATCATCCAGAAATGTGTCACCTGCCGTAAATTAAGAGGCAAAATAGAGGAACAACAGATGGCCGACTTACCAGCGGAAAGACTGCAGATGGATCCACCCTTTTCCTATGTTGGTTTAGACGTGTGTGGGCTATGGGAGGTGATCACACGCCGCACAAGGGGTGGCCAAGCCAATAGTAAGAGGTGGGCAGTGTTGTTCACGTGCATGTGTACCAGAGGAGTTCACATTGAGGTGATTGAGTCAATGACTTCTTCAAGTCTCATCAATGCTCTCAGGAGATTATTTTCTATCAGAGGTCCAGCCAAGCAACTGCGCTCCGACTGTGGGACGAATTTCGTTGGTGCCTCTAGAGAGCTTAAAATGAGTGAGAATGAACAAACAGCAGTGAGAGAATATCTCCTTGAGCAAAGATGTTCCTGGGTGTTCAATCCACCACACTCGTCTCATATGGGTAGTGCCTGGGAACGTATTATTGGAATAACCAGACGAATCCTGGATTCAATGCTCCTGAAAGACAGGTACACACAGCTCACCCATGAGGTACTAGTGACATTCATGTCTGAAGTGACAGCCATCATTAATGCACGGCCTCTAGTCCCAGTCTCCACAGATCCTGAATGTCCCTTCATTCTAACACCTTCCATGCTTCTGACACAAAAAGCTGGTAATCTTCCGACTTTACCAGAAGATTTCAGTAAGAAGGACATGTTCCAATGCCAGTGGAAACGGGTACAAGCCCTAGCAGAAACATTCTGGAATAGGTGGAGAAAAGAGTATCTTGGAACTCTTCAGAGCCGTCGCAAATGGTTTCACAAGTATCCAAACATCGAAGAAGGGGACATTGTTCTACTCAAAGACAAATAAATCAAAAGGAATGAGTGGCCAATGGGGATAACGGTGAAGGCTATTCCTAGTTCAGATGGTCTAATGAGATAAGTAGAAGTGAAGACTGTTCAGCATGGGACAACGAAAGTGTATCACAGACCCATATCCGAATTAGTATACCTCTTTTCTTCTGACCAGACTATATAGGCTAGTAACTGTTAGTATTAATGGTATTTTTGAGATACCAGACGGGGAGTGTTCTGGCTCCGCCAGCTTTAGTTTGGGTTTTGGCTCCCTCTACTGGTCATTTTGTATGCTAACCGCTTGAATTTATATTATTCAGTTTCCGGGTCAGAGGGTACCGTGCGCTGCACATAATAGCACAGTTTTGTTGTTGCATCATTCCATCGTATTAACAACACTCAACGAGGCACTGCCTGTAAGTAAAGTTAGATTATCGTTGATTTATGTTGTTATGCATGTATATCAAGGATTACATATGGAAATATTCGTTTTCATAATACGTGATTGTGAAATACGTAGTTCTGTGTATAGTACAAGATCTTTGAAATGCTTAAGCTCATATTAAGCATTTATTTATGTTGTGTAATCATTTTGCATAACTTTCTCATGTTAGATAAAATTGGACGCAACGCTTTTCATGTAACAGTTTATTTATACGATCTTTGTTTTGTTTTGCAGTTTTACACATTTTACTCATAAATCCATCTGAACTACCGACTTTCTTGGTGTCACGTCTTTTATTGAGTAGAAGTGTTTAGCTTGCTGGATACGAAGCCAGTACAATAACGATTTTGTAAATGATTATGATGATGATCATGATGATGATAAATGATGATCAGCAACCAATTATTGATAATGTGGAAGTTACTGCCTCTTGCCTTGGTATGACTTCTCACGTTTTGCAGACAATTGCAAAGGCAGAGTACATTAACTTCAAAACAGGGGTAAAAATCAAGTTTGAGCTCACAATTTTTAAATGTAGATAATTTTCATTACTAAAACATCTAATTGCCAAATTTCCAGTGTCCTACCTATAATTAATTTGGCTGGAAAAGTAAAAAACGTGAGTCATTTTTCTGTTTCACACTCTAGCAAGTTAAGGTCTTTTGCCTTTGTGGGGCAGTATGGAGCAGCAGTACCAACCCTCTCTCTACATTGTGAGTAAATCACTCGCATATGCGACTAATCTTCACTCTGGGCGATTAAATGATGTCTAATATTAGCCACACGACATTTGCAACGTCACTAGAATTTGCTCTTTTAGGGCTTACCTGCTAGAAATAAGCTATTTCAGAACTGCCGGATGGCGGCAGGGGAACAGGACCGGAACTGATGCGACGCTGAGGCACAAAGAGAGCCGAGCAGCTGAGCAGGGGGGTCTCAGTCCGCTGCTAGCATTCAACCCCCCCGAGGGTGAGAATCTCGTGGCGAACGCCCGCTTATATTCATGGGTTTCATGTGACGTCACACAGCAGTGCGGCCGCCATTTGTAGGACCGAATTGCATTCCTCAATCTGCTGTGCTGTGCTCTGCAAATGAACATGGATATTTACTGGATATTGATGTATGGGATTCTTTTTGTTAAATTTTCTCGTAAGCATTAGATCGTTACATTTTAGTTAGCAAGTTCTTATGAATCTTGCAAAAGGTTATTGCGTCCGTGACTGCTGATTTGCCAAAAACGTTACTCGGGTTATGGCTCCACCTAAATCTCAATAATCCAACGAGATGTTTTGATCTTTGTTTAAGTACAGTTATTGATCTATAATTTTACGCTGCCTAAAACTTTACGCTGCACTGCACAACAGATGACGAGAGGATGATGAGACGTCCATCTCACACAAGGGAGAAAGTTGTGAGTTTTAGTTTCCACATCTTATTTTGATGAATGGAACTGAATGTAATACTTCAAAGCAAAATTTTTGGTTTTTAAAGATGAAGAGGACACCTGTTTTACTAGTACTATTATCCTTCTTGTATAAAGAACGTTCTTTAAAATATCTCTAATTAGATTAAAGTTAACTAAAAAGATTTCAGTGATTCTTACGTGGCAAGTGGACGTTACTGTTGCAATAAAATGTCTATCATCATAGGTCTGATATCATATCTAGCTGCTTGCCCTGCTTTTACAGTTTCCTTAAATGTAAGCGACTTGACTTGTACAGGTTCTCACCTCTGCCAAAACACATGTAACTGATTACAATAAAACACAGAATCACAGTTTTGTTGCTACTTTAGTTGCTGCTTCACTTAGCATGTAGAAACATACAGGAATAACTGAATATTTATCTTAAATGTGCCACAAATGTCTTTTAACAATGTTTTTTAGTAACCAAGAGAAGTGTCATCACAGAAGAAATGGCAAAAGTTCCTCAGACACCTGTGAACAGCGAGCAGTGCTTGGAGTCAGACAGACTTCATCTTTATTATACTACTCTGACTGGACTAGCAAGCAGTTAGAGTCCATGAGAAAGTAAGTTCAAGTGCATGTCTGCACTGACCATGATTATACTATGTAATATAAGTTTCTGCATAATTGGGGGAATTCTAAGCTGAGAGACCCAACGGACCAACAGGAACGATGGATCTAGTGAATGTGTATTTTCAGCATTTTATTGTGCATTCCCTGTAGTTTTCTGGCACAGTGAAAACTATGGAAATGTTTCACTAATTTACTTAAAGGATAGGTTAACCCAGAATTCCTGTCCATATTTACCATTAGGACATCACTTACACCCCTACCCCCCCCCCCCCATTTGTTCTTTCCAACCCTTTGACTTTTGTTTTTCTGCAGAACTCAAAAGATATATTTTGAAGAATGCTGGTAATCAAAACCAACAGGTTTGTCACGTGTAGACAACATAAAGGAAGTAAATGATTTTCATTTTTGGGTAAACTATCTCTTTAATTAGGATGATACACACTTTAAATTTCAATCATACTGGACACAGCCACTTAATGTGCTAGAATTAAATGGGAAAATAATAATAAGTAAATAGTCTTTCAAACAACATGTGCTTTGATACAATATATTTACATTTACTTTCAGTTTGGTGCATTCAGATAGACCTTTAGTAATAGATACTTGTGCATTATTTACTCTTTACAGGTGCAGAAATGAAAGCTCCCAAGCAAAGTACTCACTGGACTAAGATGTGGAAAGACATGCTGCACAATGACCGACAATGAGCAACAACCAAGAACAGTATTCACTGATTACCTTTAAAAATTATTCATAGTAACAGTTAGGTAATAATTATTTTACCAAGTACAAAATGTTTAATTCAAAAACTTTGCCATTTACCAATGTGTTTTTCAAAACACCTTTTAAATTTTGAATGCTTTAACCTTTATTTATTAATTGTTACAGTCCAAGTGTACATATAAAAGCCTCATTCATTCAAGTAAAAGCATGGGTAATTTTGCAAAATGTGTTAAATATTTTATCTACACTTATTGTATAACTGCTGCTTTTTGCTGTAATTGCATGATTTTGTAAATAAATTGTTTTGTAAATACATTTTCCTCATGCCAGCTTGGTCAAGCTAGTTATTTAATGGACTTTAAAATTGCTTTCATAATAATGAGATGTTTATAGATTTGTTAAGTCATGTTATTTATGTATTATAATCTATATAATTAAAATGAAAGTAAACGTTTTGTTTAGGTAACGTTATTAATTTTAAATGAAATATTAATGAACAGTACAGTAGATATAGAAATGCAACTGTGCTAAGTCTGGCGTGCTGCGCAACGGGCCGAGTCCGGCTTAGATGCCGCAGTGTCGGCAAGTTACGGCTGTCGCATCTGGTCCGGTTGATTCGGCCCAGAATCTGAAAGTGAGTACGCAGGCATCCAGGCCAGGTGCGGCAGATGGATCCGGGCCGATGGACAAGTCTCTTAACAGGTGAAAATTTAACTGAAAATGGCCCGAGTGTACGGAGAGGGATTGTGTATGAGGTAGATGTAAATAGCCAGCAAACGTCAGTTTTCCCTAGACTGTAGTCAGTTCGCTTGACAGAAAATAAGGATCTAATCCTAAAGTGTCTATTTTTTTTAATACCATTGTTTTCCATTGTTGTTTAAGTGTTATTTTGGTTTCTGATCACCAAGGAGAGGCTACGCAAGGTACTAAAGTTGGCGGCCGCAACAAAAAAAGTCACGTGACTGAAACCCATGAATAGCCAGATGCCCTGCCCATTCTGGCGGGCTTCGTCACCATAGCCTCATGCAGCTCCACTGCCGAGCCATTGGTTCGTTTTTAATACACTGCATGAATTATGAGTTTCACTGTGTGATTGAAAAAAGGCTTTAGTTCTGGAGGTAAAAAGGCTTTTTCCCATAGCATCTTAAGGAAGACGCAGTACGAGTGTAGTATCGAAAGGGAACTAATTTTGCACAGGCTTCTTAACAGGGCTCTCAAGTCTCATGCATTAACATTTTGCATGTCAGTATCCAAACAAACTATTAACATTTGTTAACAATGTGAGCACTAAAAATCCATACAAAACAAAAGTAGTTTATCGGCTGCACTACTGCGCTTGCGTTTATGCTGTCATCGGACCAACAATCGACCACGTGTGTTACAACATCCACTATGTAATGTGGTGGTTCTCAAATATTTTTTGGCCAATGCCCCCTACCATTATCCCGTTCCCTTACTAAAATGACGGTAAAGACATCAATAATGTTAATAAAAATAATATTTTAAATACTTTCAAAATTAACATTTCTATTTTCCATTTCATATTTATATTTCAATCTTTCTGTTAACAAATATCTAATAATAAGAAGAAATGTTTCTTATATATAAAAGTTATTTAGCATTTTTCATTAAATAAACTCTTATTGACTTCATTCAAAACCATAAAACATTTTTTTTTTTTTTAAAACCGTGCTGACCTTTTCTTTCCCAAGTTCCCTCGTAAATCGTTGGTGCAAACGACCCCCAAAGTACACACACCCGCCCCTTTTCGGGGGGGGTAAATACTGATTTCATAACCTGAGAAATGCAGTCATGCTACAAACTGCAGCAACTGGAGCTTTATTTTAAAACTCAATATGCTAATGCTAACAATGCGCTTTTATAACATTAAAAGCTCTTCATGGAATAGGTATGACCTTCAACTTTATATGTGTTTGAATAGTAAAGGGTTTATTTGAACTTTATTTTATATACAGGTACTGTATAAAGAATTGCCTAAAATATTGAATTAAATGTGTTTCGTTGTTTACTAAAAGAGAAAACACTCTTGCATACACCACCTCATGTATGGGGCTGGAGCGAATAATTGTGCAAGCGCACACGGGAAGCAAGTGTCCAAACCAACTCCTCCTCAGCCGATTGGTTAAATCAAGCCGCAGCCGAAGTCGAACATACATCGAGTTTTCTGAAATAGACGGGGCACAGCCATACCTTATTCAGCACCAATCACAGCCATTCGACATTTATCTTGTGGATTACAATTGGAGATTGTAACTGACAGGAAAACTCGAATGTTCTTCTTCTTTTCTGTCTTCTCTCTTCTTTCAACATTTAACGGCGGTTGTCACCCACTCTTGGTGCTTACCGCCCCTTCTGCTCCGGAGTGTGATCCGAATAATAGTATCTATCCCCTTTTCCTACTAAAACTTGACCCATACACTCACATTGGATCCCTCATTTAATATCCACACACACACCACACATCAAATCCTGCCTAAAACCCCCAATTCCCTTAATAAAGGAATCAATATTCTACTCTGTGCCCTATTTACTGTACTTAGTAACCCTTGTAATGTGATCTTCTGCACCCCAATCTCCCTTAGTTTATTCTTCATTACCTGCCTCTGTGTTTCATATCTCTTACAAGTCATGATTATGTGCTCCACTGACTCCTCTTCTCGACGTCCCTCACACAACCCTGTCTGGTGCTTCCCTATCATCTTTAGTGTTTTATTCAGTGAACAATGTCCCAACCTTAACCTAGTCATCACCGCATCTTCTCTCCTAGGGCTGCACGATTAATCGAATGTGATTGTCATACGCATTTTGATAGTAATGCCGGTTCTGTAATCAGCAGGAAATCATTATCACGTGCTTTCAGATGGAGCAGAATTTACTACACATAGCCATAGTTCACTGACAAGTTACGCAAAAAAATCACAGACGATTTTATTGCGCGATTCTGAAATCGAAGAAATCGTTGGCGATAATGACAGCTTTTTGCATAGCTTCTCAGTGAACTACGGCTCTGTGAAGTAAATGCTGCTCCATCTGAAAGCATGTGAAAATACCACATTTAATAACATATTTTTACTCCAAACTCACTTCATAACGTCAGTCGAGTGTTTGAAATAAATCCTTCTGAGAGATGATGTGGCTTCTTACACAGAATAAGGCACGCAACATATTTCATAGTATTTAAGCAGTATAAAGGCATTGCATTATAAATATACTTTATTTTAATGAAAATTATAATAATAAGAACTCAGATAAACTGTATATTGCTGTAGTCGTGATTTTATTCGTCACGTTGAATCAATGAAAGCAGTTGAATCTTCTGTTTATTCAGCTGCAGCGATAGGCATTTTCTGGGTTTCTTCTGCGAGGCGTATTTGGAGTTTCAGCGCGAGAGCGCCCTCTGGTCTTTGGATGGAGATTTACTGCTGATCACAGAACCGTGCTTCACTGAAAGATACGCATGACAATCGCAGCTTCTGTTGAATCGCGATCTCGATTCCATTTCGATTTATCGTGCAGCCCTGTTCTCTCCTATTTCCTATTTCCAATTTCCACCATTTCCTCTTTAACATTTCTCTGAATTTGATATAAATGCCTCCCTTTCTCCTCTCTTTCCCACCTCTCTTGCCACCTTTTATTGGTTTTCTCCCATATTATTCATTTAATATCTGCTTTACTTACATTAACCTGCATTTCTTTTGTTAGTGCCCTTTTAGCCAGCCTGTTTCATTACCCCTAATCCCAACATGTGCTGGGACCCACATATATCTTACCTGATATCCCTTATTAACTATTCTTGTGTTTAATTGAAGCACTTCATACAGGATATCTTGCCGAGCTTTTGAATGGAATTACTTTAAACTCACTAAAACTGATAAAGAGTCAGAGCATATCAAAACCTTTCCCTGCCCTTCCCTTTCCACCCATTGCAAAGCAATTAAAATTGTCATCATCTCTACTGTATATACCCCTAACTTATTAGATGTTCTTTTACTAATTTCTATTTCTTCTCCCGGAATTGCCACCCCAAACCCTGTTTTTCCTGTCTCTGTTTTTTTAGCACCATCTGTATGAATTTGTATGAATTCACTATAATTACCTCCTACTCGATTGTTAAATACATTTTTCAAATTAATTTCTTCCTTTGCTTTCTTTTTCTCCTTAAGCACAAACCAGTCTACCTCAGGCCATGCAATCTTCCAAGGGGCAATCTCTGGAAAAACTACCGTAGGGCTTAATCGCAAGTTAAACACGAACGTCCGGGGGACGTCCCCAGTTTGCTGGGAAAGCATTGCTGAGGAGGAGTCCCTGATCTGCTATCCCAGCGACGTGATTGTGTTTTCTTTTTGCTGTTAAGCAATCTGTGAAATGTAAACCTAATGTGTGGGTACATCGACGTTACTGTGGAGACTCGGCGTGAGTCTAACTCTGTAAAACCGTGTAGGGAGATGGGCGCCGATTTATTTGGGTTTATCCCCTACTTCACTTTTTTTCTCCTGTTTTTACTTTAGTTAGGGAGAGAGGTAAGATTGTGTTTTGTTTTCTGTTGTCAGGGAAGTTATTTTTGCTTAACCCTTAGTTAGACTGTTTTTGTTTGTTATTTTGGCCTTTGCTCTCTCACGACGCTTTGGTTATTTAAGTTGTTTAATTGTCAATACATTTGTATATTTGCTACATGTTGGTATTATTTTCAGGTTTACTTCTAAACCCTTAATAAAAACTCTAAAATGTAACTCCTAAAACTCTTAAATGTATTTCAGGCATTCAGGTTTGCTTTTGTGGAACAGTGTTACACAGAGGGGTTTAGTGGTGAACCTTTATTAATAACGTCTGTAGTGAAAGTGATAGAAGCTGGGATAGAGGAAACGGAGTCTCCTCATTGCTTGTTTATTTATTTAAACATCCGTTTTACCTTTGTTACTTCCACTCTGTGACCCCTAGACTAAAGACTGGTTTGTAACAATATACAGTGGGTATGAAAAGTATTCAGACCCCCTTAAATTTTTCACTCTTTGTTATATTGCAGCCATTTGCTAAAGTCATTTAAGTTATTTTTTTTTTCCTCGTTAATGTACACACAGCACCCTATATTGACAGGAAAACACAGAATTGTTGAAATTTTTGCAGATTTATTAAAAAAGAAAAACTGAAATATCACATGGTCCTAAGTATTCAGACCCTTTGCTGTGACACTCATATATTTAACTCAGGTGCTGTCCATTTCTTCTGATCATCCTTGAGATGGTTCTACAACATCATTTGAGTCCAGCTGTGTTTGATTATACTGATTGGACTTGATTAGGAAAGCCACACACCTGTCTATATAAGACCTTACAGCTAACAGTGCATGTCAGAGCAAATGAGAATCATGAGTTCAAAGGAACTGCCTGAAGAGCTCAGAAAAAGAATTGTGGCAAGGCACAGATCTGGACAAGGCTACAAAAAAATTTCTGCTGCACTTAAGAGCACAGTGGCCTCCATAATCCTTAAATGGAAGACGTTTGGGACGACAGAACCCTTCCTAGAGCTGGCCGTCCGGCCAACTGAGCTATCGGGGGAGAAGAGCCTTGGTGAGAGAGGTAAAGAAGAACCCCAAGATCACTGTGGCTGAGCTCCAGAGATGCAGATGGGAGATGGGAGATGGGAGAAAGTTGTAGAAAGTCCACCATCACTGCAGCCCTCCACCAGTCAAGGCTTTATGGCAGAGTGGCCCAACGGAAACCTCTCCTCAGTGCAAGACACATGAAAGCCCCGCATGGAGTTTGCTAAAAATCACCTGAAGTACTCCAAGATGGTGAGAAATAATATTCTCTGGTCGGATGAGGCCAAGATTTAACTTTTTGGCCTTAATTCTAAGCGTATGTGTGGAGAAAACCAGGCACTGCTCATCTCCTGTCCAATACAGTCCCAACAGTGAAGTTTGGTGGTGGCAGCATCATGCTGTGGGTTGTTTTTCAGCTGCAGGGACAGGACGGTTGCAATCGAGGGAAAGATGAATGCGGGCAAGTACAGGGATATCCTGGACGAAAACCTTCTCCAGAGTGATCAGGACCTTAGACTGGGCCGAAGGTTTACCTTCCACAAGACAATGACCCTAAGCACACAGCTAAAATAACGAAGGGGTGGCTTCACAACAACTCTGTGACTGTTCTTGAATGGCCCAGTCAGAGCCCTGACTTAAACCCAATTGATCATCTCTGGATAGACCTAAAATGGCTGGCCACCAAGTTTACCATGCCAACCTGACAGAACTGGAGAGGATCTGCAAGGAAGAAGTGCAGAGGATCCCCAAATCCAGGTGTGAAAAATTGTTGCATCTTTCCCAAAAAGACTAATGGCTGTATTAGATCAAAGGGTGCTTCTACTAAATACTGAGCAAAGGGTCTGAATACTTAGTACCATGTGATATTTCATTTTTTCTTTTTTAATATATCTGCAAAAATGTCAAAAATTCTGTTTTTCTCTGTCAATATGGGGTGCTGTGTGTACAATAATGAGTAAAAAATTATTTTAGCAAATGGCGGGCAATATACCAGAGTGACAAATTTAGGGTCTGAATACTTTCCGTACCCACTGTAGTGTGTATATATAGCTAGGATAATATCATAGGTGTAACTTTGGTTTGAGAAGTGGGGGGGACACGAAATGGGGGAAAATGTTTTCGATTTGAATCCCATTTCCTGCATGTACATTCATTTAGGGATTATGGTGATACAAAATCCAGGAAATAATTAAGTTGATCAATGATCAATTCTGCCAAAAAGATTAGTAGGCTACTAAACTATGTATAAGAAAAATAAGTCTTACTTTCTTTATTGTTTAATAGGAGGCGATCGCCAAGACTTGAGAAAATAATTTTATAAAGTCAAAAATGTTCACCATTAATG
>JADLZN010003879.1:0-427688 GCA_018155175.1 Sinocyclocheilus anophthalmus | reverse complement strand
GTTGGAGTTTGTTGGTGACCGGGTTTACTTGCTCCAGGATGGTGAATGGGCCAACAAATCTGGGACTGAGCTTTCTACAGAGCAGGCGCAGTCTTATGTCCCGAGTTGACAGCCATACCTTCTGACCTGGTTGATAGGTAGGGTGTTTCAGCTCTTCGAAGGTCCGCAGTTGTCTTCTGCCTGCGCACTGCCCGTTGGAGATGGTGGTGAGCAGCGTCCCATACCCTCTCGCTTTCCCGGAACCAGTAATCCACCGCCGGAACATCAGAAGGCTCCCCGGACCATGGGAACAGTGGAGGCTGGAACCCGTGCATGCACTGGAAGGGAGTGAGACCAGTAGAAGGCTGTCGTAGGGAATTCTGGGCATACTCAGCCCAGCCCAGGAACTGGTTCCAGGAAATCCTGGTGGCCATGGCAGAAGGTTCGCAGGAATCGCCCCACCTCCTGAATCTTCCTCTCCCTCTCCATTTGCCCATTTGATTGTGGGTGGTATCCGGACGAGAGGCTTACGGTCACACCTAGGAGTCTGAAGAAGGCATTCCATACTTTGGAGATAAACTGAGGCCCCCGGTCGGAGACGATGTCTTCGGGAATTCCGTAATAGCGGAAGACCTGGTTAAAGAGGAGCTCAGCTGTTTCCAGTGCAGTGGGGAGACCTCTGAGGGGCAGAAGGCAACATGATTTTGAGAACCGGTCAACTATATGCATGCAAGGATGCATGTGTTACCTTCAGAGGGGGGCAGGTCAGTGACAACGTCTACTCCTAGGTGTGACCAGGGGCTATTTGGCACTGGTAGAGGAAGGAGTTTGCCAGATGGTAAATGGCGCGGGCTCTTGGACATGGCACAGTCTGGACATCCTTGCACGAACCTTCTCACGTCCCTTGCCATATTGGGCCACCAGAAGCGATCTCGTAGCAGCGAGAGGGTGTTGTTGGCCCCTGGATGGCCAGTGCCTCGGGAGGAGTGAGCAGAGTGAATCAGTGGGGTGCGCTGTGTCCGTGGTACGTACTGGCATCCGGGAGGACAGCCCGGCGGATTGTTGGGAGCCATGTTGGAGGCCACTGAAGGGGAATTCCATTCAATGGGACTGAAGATAATCTGAGGTGGAATGAAACCTTCCGGTTCTTCTGGGCCTTCCACATGACTGTGAATACAAGACAAGGCATCAGCCTTGATGTATCAGGGACAAGGGTGATAAGTAATGGTAAAATTGAACCTGGTAAAGAATAATGCCCATCGTGCTTGGCGGGGATTTAGACGTTTAGCTTCCCAAAGATACTGGAGGTTTTTATGGTCGTCAGTACGGTGAACGGATGGGCTGCCCCCTCCAGCCAATGCCTCCACTCCTCTAGGGCCAGCTTGATGTCAAGGAGTTCTCTGTTGCCGATGTCATAATTATTTTCCGCCGGGCTGAGCTTCCTTGAGAAGAAGGGACATGGGTGGAGTCGGGCTGGGTTCCCCTGCTGCTGGGACAGCATTGCCCCCACTCCTGTAGTGGAGGCGTCGACTTCGACGAATGGGAGGTCGGGATCTGGATGGACTAGGAGTGGGGCGCTAGTGAAGGCTCTCTTGAGGGTGGAGAAAGCTTTTAGGGCCGCGGGGGTCCATGACAGAGACTTGGGTTTCCCTCGGAGTAAGTTTGTGAGTGGGCTGGTGATCCTGCTGTAGCCTAGAATGAAGCGCCTGTAAAAGTTGGCAAATCAGAGGAATCGTTGGAGCTCCTTAATTGTGGTGCGAATTGGTGGTGGTAAGCGGGAGGCTTGTTTAGGGTAAAATACATTGTGGAAGGGGGCATAGCAGGCTGGAATATCTATGGATTGGTTCTCTAGGGGACTTTCAATGAAGGTTGAATTCACGGGAAGGACCTCCATGAGTTTCTTGGCTGGTGATGGAGTCACTGGGAAGCAATCCTTGCCCCACTTCAAAACTTCTCCAGTCTTCCAGGACAGAATGGGATTGTGCTTTACCAACCACGGGTGCCCTAAGATGATGTCCGCCGTAGACCCTTCCAGAACCAGAAGATGAATGTCTTCCGTATGAAGTTGACCCAGCCGAAGAGTGATGGGGCCCACACGATATCGTACATGTCGGCGACATAGTGGTTTCCCAGTTATCGACTGGACCTGGTAGACAGTTTCAGTGGCGGTACCTTGTAACTTGAGCTGGCGGCAGAGGTTTCTTGAGATTAAGTTTCCTGCTGACCCGGAGTCGATAAGGGCCGATACTGAAATAGAAACATCAGAGGCAGTAAGCATTACACAGGTAGTGAGGGGTTCTATCTTAATAATATCAGGTTGAATAACACTCACCACGGGACGTGGAGGGCGAAGGGGGCATGACGAGATCAGATGCTCCTGAGCTCCACAGTACAAACAGAGACCCCGGGTCAGCCTTCTCTGCCGCTCAGCAGAAGATAATCGTTGCTTCTCCACGATCATGGGTTCTGGTGCTGGTTCTGGAGGGTAACCGGGCTCTGGTTGGCGGAGGTAGGAGGTTGTGGCGGGGACTGGTGTAGCTGCTAAACAGAACTGCATGCGGTTTGAACAACGGACGGACAATTGGATTCATTTTTCCAATCCAAATGAATCATCATATGCAGCGAGCTGTAACCGAAGCTGGGGCTCCAGCCCCTCTCTGTAAGTAGTCAGCAGGGATCTCTCATTCCATCCACTTGCTGCTGCGAGAGTTCTGAACTTCATCGAGCATTCTGCAATTGACATGGTACCCTCTCCCATAGCGGTATCTCCGTCTGTCCTTCCAAACACCTCGCGAAAATGCACCATGAAGTTCAGCAGATTGTGAATAACGGGGCTGGCCTGAGTCCAGATCGTTTCCGCCCATCGCAATGCAGGTCCTGTTAGCAGGGAGATAATAAAAGGCAATTTTAGAAGTGTCAGTGGGATATGAGTGCGGTTGCATTTCAAAAGTGAGGTTACACTGGAGGAGAAATCCGTTGCAATCCTCCACCGAACCAGAGTAGGGCACCGGTCGGGCCATGGGACTAGCGATGACGGTAGGCGAAGAAGTGCTGGTTGGGATGGAAGAGTTGATGGGTGGTGATGGCAGCGGTGCCGATGGATTGCGTAGCACTCGTCGTAGTGAGTCTACGAGCTGCTGGAATGGATCGGGGTTACTCATCTCTGCCGTCGGTGTTGGTCCGGTCTTCTGTAACGGAAGAGGTCTGACGCAACAGGCTAGTATATATAAAATAGGTTTATTGGGTCACAGAGAGTATTGGGGTAGGGTTCAGAGGATGTGATAGTGAGGGAATAGTTCGAAGGATATGATGAGCGGGGTAATCCGGGTCTTTGGCTTTACAGGAGCTGGAATGCAGGCAGGAGGAGCACACACCTCAGCTATCCGTCAGTGGGAACTAGGGAGACGGGGAGACACTAGGAGGAACACAAGAGGTAAGTAATGCAGGAAGTATTCAAACAGAAGTAGTCGCAAAGTCATTGAGTCCTCTACATGTAAACGAGACCGGACAGTGAGGATGTCTGAGGTGTGTGCTTTTATGCAGACTGGTAATGAGGTGCTTGATTGGTGACAGTTGCAGGTGCTCAGAACTCAGTTTGTACATGGAGGTGATCCGTTGTGGTTGGTTGGTGGTGGTCGAGTGCCCGTGTCGCGATCCCTCTTTCTTCACACACGATCGACCTAAGTGGAGGAGTGAACTATTACTTTTTATGAATCTGATAAAAATCCTCTTGTCAAACTGAAACAACATTGTGTGACCTCCCATGTAGCTTTATTTTAATTAAATGTTATTGTTATTTGCTATTTATTTATTGTTATTTTCTTTTAAATGTGCTTTTAATCTGCTGGAAATAAACCTCTGGTGACCTTTGACACCCACTCTGTTTTGCACTATTGAGGATGTGGTGGAAGCAACCTTCTAAACTCAGAAGCTGGAATTTTGAACCAGTTGGACAAATATCAGACTGAAACGAGACACAGATGTTATTTTAATTATTAAACCTGAAGCCTGTCTGACATCCAGCCCTAAATATAGAGCAGAGCAGAGCAACTGCGTCTCTTCCAAAACACATAATGTCCTGATGTTCCATCCCAGTCCTTCCTGATCTGTTCAGGACATCAAGGGTAGTGATTTCCTGTCTCTAAAACAATGTAAGGTTATTGTTAGCTTACACATGATCTGAGGGAAAGTCATGGCATTTGAATTAGGAAGTAATGATATTCTTAACTTTAGGTCAGTTGTTTACTTGTAGTTGTGCTTTACCTGTAGAAAAAGAGAAAGAATATAATTTATTTTCCCTCAGGGTGATTTTAGTTATCCAGAAAGTAAGTTACTGTAATACAGTGGAGCATGAAAAGTGTTGCATGTGCATTCATCATGTTTGTGTATGTAGGTATAACAATCTTACACTGCCTTGATTTTTTGTTTTGCCTTTGTGACCATACAACCAGCAGAAAGCATTTCCTCACCTTTCATCTGCATTTGTTCTCTTGAGGCCCGAAAGGAAATAACAAACGCCTCACACGGCCCACAGACTCTTCTTGCATGCCACTGTCTTGGCTAAAAACTATGGGCTGTCAAAGTTAATATCTTCAAGCATTTATTCAGTTTGATATTTAAACTACTTCATTCTGTTCTGTGTGATTTATGAAACTGATCAGAACATTTAGAGCTGATTGAAACTTTTTTAAAAGTACAGGCTACTTCAGTGTATTAAGAAGTATGAACACCATGAAAGTGTACAATTAAGTGGCCTTTTATTTAGTTAATATTATATCATCTGCAAGAAATTATGGTTACACTTATTTTTAAGATGTCCTTGTTACAGTTGTTATTATAATTTAGAACTGAGGAGTATACGAATTAACAACATTAATACTATAGGGTTATTTTAGCATATGCATGTAATATGTAAGTTACGTTTATGCCAAGTAAGTACACATGCAAGGTGTAATAAGACACTAAAAGGAAGTGTTTACTGTAACTGAAGAAGGTCTGACGCAACAGTTTCGTATATGTCAAATAGGTTATATATGGGTCACAAGAGTACTGGGTAGGGTTCAGCATGATGTTATTGGGATGGAATATGTTCGAAAGGATATGATTAGCGGGGTAATCCTGTCTTGGACTTTACGTAGCTGGACTCAGGCAAGAGGAGCACACACACACCACCTCCAGCGATCCGGGAAAACTAGGAGGAACGTATACACTAAGATGAACACATGGTGAATTCATTTACGTAATGCAGGAAGTATTCCAAGGAAGCAGTATGCAAAGTCATTGAGATCCCTACGTGTATATGAGACCGGGAAACCGTGAGGTTGTCTGAGGTTTGTGCTTTTATGCAGCTGGTAAAGAGGTTCTTTATGTGACAGGGTGCAGGTGCTCAAGCGCAGGTGATATGACGTTGTGATGATATGGGAGGTGACCTTTGAGTCTGGCCGATCTGTGCACAGTACTCCCCCTCCCGAAAGGGCTCATCCCTGCCGTACAATTCCAACGGGGAGGTGGGGGGGGGCGACCCTGTGAGGCTGGTACAGGGTGGAGACCTGAGCCTCCAGGGCGGTGAGCAGGAGTTCGTTGTGCCCTGCGCGACGCAGGGGACTCGTGCGGCCATGCGGAGCTGGGGACGCACTTGAGGCCATGGTTGATCCTCCGGTCCTTGGCTGGCTCGGCCCCGGGGCATATGGCCCCCCCCAATTTTCTGGGGGAATCGACGGGTCCTGGAGCCCATCCCTGGGCTACACTCGGGAACAGAACCCTTCCTGGGCCGACTGGGGATCAAGGAGCCCTTTCGTGCGGCTATACTGGGCGACAGGATACAACTCCGTGGCGGCACTGGAGGTCTCCGCGCTGGACAGCAAGGCAAAGCAAGGCGCCTTCGGGAGCTTGGACTGGAGTGAGTTTTGCGTCTGGACCGAGCACTGCCAGTTGTGGTTTGTGGCTGGAGCCGACACTGCAGTGTGGGTTGGGGCTGGAGCCGACACTGGAGCGAGCTCTGGGCTTGGAGCCGGCCTGGCGCGAGCTCTGGGGCTGGAGCCGGCACATATTCATCATTGGGGCTTGCCACACTAACGTCCTTGGGGCTTGCCACACTAACCTGCCGCTGACTTGGCCGAAGCCGCGGACGGACGGTGGACTGGCTCGTGGCTCGGACCGGACACTCCCCGAACACCGGAAATACGCCTTCCCTCTCCACACAGGCCATGGTCTGTGCGGTCCAATGGGCGAATGTTAGTTGGCCCCAAGCTCCAGAACATATGGTGATGGTGGCATCGGCCTTGGCGGCGTCTCCGCTACGAGCTTGCAAACGTTCCCGCATACTCGTCGAAGGGAGATCCCGCGAGCGGGGATGGAGAACCACAGCATCTGCTGAGGTGCATGCCGTGGGGCAGGGACTCATACTGTGCCCGTCGTGTTGAGGTCCGGTCTTCTTAACAGAACTGGACTGACGCAACAGTTAGTATATGTAAACATAGGTTTATTGGTCACAGAGTACGGGGTAGGGGTTTCCGCAGGATGTGATGGTGAGGGAATAGTTTCGAAGGATTATGAATGAGTGGGGTAATCCTGGTCTTGGGCTTTACGGAGCTTGTGACTGCAGGCATGGGGAAGCATACACCTCAGCGATCCGGGAACTAGGAAGAACAGGAGACACTTGGAGACGAGGAGACACTAGTAGGAACACAGGAGGTAAGTAATGCAGTAAGTATTCAAATGGAAGTAGTAGCAATGTCATTGAGTCCTCTACGTGTATACGAAACCAGACAGTGAGGGTGTCTGAGGTGTGCTTTTATACAGGCTGGTAATGAGGTGCTTGATTGTTGACAGGTGCAGGTGCTCAGAACTCAGCTGAGAGGGATCGTTGTGATGATTTGGGAGTACTGAGTCTGGGCCGATCTGGACAGTTCCCCATTTGTTTTTAAAAAATGCTTCCTTTTTTTAAATACGATTTGTACACAACTAAAGCATTAGTTTTAAATGTGTTATAATTTACAATGAAATTTGTGAAAATTTACTCATCCAGGTCAGGCCAAGATGTATTTTGTTTTCGTCATTGTTTTACCATCATTCATTACAATGTTAATTAATCCTTGCTCATGCTAGATTATTTCCATGAAATATGAGAAAAGTTGATCTATTATCGAATTATTGCAGGTGTGCATTTGTATGTTTGTATTTGTGGCATGTATTGTTGTTGTTTGAGAAAAGAATTTAGAATCTATAGAATTTATTTTATAAGTTTTAATTATTTTAAATATTTTAATATTTTAATTGATTGACAGCCCTACTCCAATCCAGAAAACTGTCATTCTTCTCTGCTTTCACTCTGTCCTTTAGATGCCCTTCTTATTCAGTGAAGAAAACAGCCATCCTGCAAAATCTTCTCACCCCTGTTTAGAACCACAATTCTATTTTGAGCAGCCTCACAAGGTTTATTATAGCCAGATTAAACACAGAGGACTGCCTCTGAGTGCTTGTCTTTTCTTAGCTTTGTGCTCCCTGTGCACTACCTTTCTCTCTTCTCACGTTTCAGGCATTTATTCCTGTTTTTAGAGTCTGACCTGTGCTCTTGTTCCAATGGGATCTCGCTGTGAATTTTCTCAGTCTTGCACTTTCCCACAAGAGCACGGAAATTATTTTGTACAATAAATTAGATTGTGTTTAGTATCTCTTTGAGTTGTAGCAAAAAATGGAGCACCTCCAAACATCCATATGCCTTAGATTATTGCATTAGCAGGAATTATCTTTATCATATGCATGTAGTTTTTATTATAAACACAAGGTCATGTCTAGTTTATCTCATTGATGTTTATGACAGACACAGTATCTGTTGATAGAAGGGAGTTTTGAGTGGTATTCAAACTTGAGCATGAAACAGATGATATTGTGGTCAGAGATAGAGTTGTTTTGGAAAGTTTTCGCATTGTTAGGAACAATTACTGTTCAGGGCTGTGACAACAGAATATCGTAGGCATGACTCCAAATTTGAGCCTACATTAACTAAAGTTCTCTCATAAACACTCAATTAATGCAGTAGCTTGCATGCTCTTACATCTCTATGCAAAACATGAGATGCTTGACAGCAGTGTTCGAACTATACCATGCACTTTGGGGGAGCCTTGCGCGTGGGGCTTAAAATGACTTACAACGATACATAACAGCTACAAGTGTATGCACTACTTGCTTTGTGCAAGCACTATATAGGATAAATCACTATACAGGATTTACCCTATTATACTTTATCGACACAAATTGATAGGTGAAACAACAAACAGCCACCCACAAATAGTCTATAAACAAAGCATCCGGATGTCTTTGAGTTCACATGAACAACGCTTAAAGTTACTCATCGTCAGGCTACAGAAGAATACCATACTTCCTCCGTTCAATTAGGCCTAAGACATTGCAGACCTATAACAACCCAGCCACAACACATAATTGTGAATAACATGCCTTACCTTAACACAGAATCGACCACAGAGTCCAATGTTAATATTTTTTCTACAAATCTTTGAGTTAACGTACTAAACATGAGTGGAATTTGCACTGCAGCGCCCCCACACCTTGATGCTCATGACAAGAATAGCATGTATAGTTATCTTTATTGAAGTGAATTAGGTTTAAATCGCCGTCATGCATGAATGAATGATATTTTTGCAATTTTACACATAATAATCCACGATGATCACATTACACAAAACTGAAATTGCACGTCAAAATAACACATTGTCAATATTTTTTGAGACCCCCCAAAATTTCACAAATCACGTTTTCAGGGGAGCCCATGTCTTATTAAGGGGAGCCGAGCTCCCCCGTAGTTCACACCCTGCTTGACACGAGATGCAACATTATGGCTCTATTGTGAGTTATACTGAGGGGATGATAATGATCTCTGATAATGATCCTACAGTATATACAGTACCATAGATCCGTGGTTCACAAGCATTGTGTATTCTTTGATCATGTCAAAGTAGCATATAGTCACAACAATGTTCACTCTAATGTTCTTCTACCTTTGTGGAAAGTATAATTTTAGATACTTTTAAAAAGAGTTTCATCATTTAGTCACCCTCATGTATGACTATATTTCTTCTGCGAAACATAAAAGATATTTTAAAGTACGTTGGAAACCAAAAAGGACTGTCTCCTTTTTATCAGTCTCTATTTTGCATGCAAACAGACTCAAAGGCATATCTATTTGCATCTTGCGTAGCTGAAGTAATAATGTGGGCTATGCATGAGTTTTACATGAATATAGTTCAATCAGTGTGCGGAAGTGAAGTCTTGAAAGTTATCTCACTGGCAAATTCAACTGGCTCATTGTGCATCATGTGGTTTTAGTTCAAACTCGACACTTCAAACAAGCAGATTCTGATTGTCTGCCTTTGCGTGCATGAGTGTGTAGCTGTATTTGCGACAGACTGCTATTAGTCATTGTTTGATAGCTTGTAGACAGAAGGAAATAACAATATCCATCCTCTTAAGGCAGGGAAACCCCTCCACGGCTGAAGCATTAGTGTGGGAGTTCCTTCCTTTCTGTGGGCCTGGCTGGCCTCCTACACAGATCAATGGCACACAGCAGAATTAGACTGAGGAGGCTGTGAGAGGAGTTGTGGTTCACTGAAGGTCCACAAAGACAGCTTATTGAAAAAACATGCCTCTACCTACATTTTTGCAAAACTCCAAAAACATACCGATACATTCAGTACAATTCACTGCAGTTTCTAGCTGAAATTCACACTAGAGGAAGTAAAACCACAACAACTTTTATTCCTGTTTCACACAACTTATGATTACAGTTGGCTCCACTGACAACATTTTATTTCTGAACTGGCATGATGCGTTTAACAAACGGAGTAAATAAAATGTTGCCAGATTTATGTTCTTCTGTTTCGGCTGAAACTGAACAGGCCTTTAGTGCCACTCAATTCACTTTGAAAGCGTCACAAAATGTGCAAGAAGCAGATATAATTCATATAATTCTGCAGAAATTACATGTATATTTTACCCAAAGCAACTTACAATGCCATTAAGGTGCACATTTTAATAGGTTTTTTGTGTGTTTGTAGCATCCATGGGAATCAAACCCATGACCTTGGCATTACTATCCAGTTTAACTTTATTTCTTACTAATATAATAAAGACATGATTCTCCAATAAGCATAAAAACATGTAGTACACACAAATATTGCATAAATTAGTGATTTTAAATTAATTAATTATTTTAAGGGATATATTTAGGGATAGAATATTATATTTATATTATTATATATTATATTATATGAGCTGTTGATGCAATGCATTATGTGACTGGAATAAAATAAAAGAGACATGCAAACAGCCTTTGCATCTGGAGCACTTAAAATGTGTACTAGATTTTGTACAGAGCCGAAGTCTTATAAACACATAAATCCAAACCGCTGAAGGAAGTTAACATCAGAGCTGTAAAGGACATGGTTAAGAGTCAGTGTACTGACAGGTTAACCTGTAGACATCAGATAAATAGAGCCCAGGCTGAACGTTACCCTTTAGAGGTCAGGTGACAACTGAAAATCTGGCTAGGCTGGAACGGGATATTGTAGGGCTGAAAGTCATATTTTTCAAAATAATCCTCCCCTGAATCTCCCCAGAATGTGTTCTTCAAAATATGCACTTGACTACGAGATGGAATGTGTTGCTGATTTTATGTTACTAAGCAAGATGATTTATGTCCCACATAAATACTCAGACATGCAAGTATGTCATGAGAGACAGTCTACCATCTCAGAGGACACACTTTTATAATTTTTTTTGTTTGTTTGTTTTTTGGGCATGGCTGCAGCTGTTGACAGCCTTTACACTCTTGACACTTTTTAGTGCATTTTGATTGTGTCCTAATGGAGTCATGACATGATCCATTGAGATTTCTATGTCCTCTTTTTAGCAAAGCTAGTGGATGTGGCCTTGTCCTGATTAAGCATTTCGAATTTCTGACTGACTTTTCTGGCTACGTTACAATTGGCATGCAAGATATGAGTCAGTGTTGTTATTGTTAACAAAACTATTACAAAATTATTCATTAATTGAAATATAAAGCTGAAATAAAATAAATCTAAATATTAGATGAAAAAATTTGTCTGAAACCATGAAGAAATGAATGAGATGTTTGCACGTTAAGGAAATAAGTTCAAGTACAAAACTACTAAAAACTAAATACCCTTTAATAAAAAAAAAGTAAATCTAAATATATATATATCATATCTAAATCTATAAAGCGAATTAAAAAATATGAATAAATGCTATAATAGTATAAATAATACTAAAACAACTTAAGTTAATATGGAGTCATGCACTGCCAGACCAGAGTTGTGACGTGCTGGTTTAATCTGTAATCTTCAGACTAATGGTTTACTTAACTCAGGACGACCTACAAAAGAGTCCTGGCAGAAAACATAACGTCACTTCGGTCTCTGTCTCAACCCTTTCATCTGACCGGAGTCATATGAAAACAGAAAGAAGTGAAGAAATGTGAACTGATATAATTACAATTCTTGTCAGACCTGGCCTCAAGCAATTAAAGTGTGCTTTTAATTCCACCGAGCACAGAGGAACATGGAGTGAGCCAAATGCTAACTACTGCAGAACAAATTTGGAGTGTTTTAAAAAGTGTTTTTGTTGTTGCCATGAATTCCTGCTGTTTTCATTACGACATATACTACAGCACATGCTTACGTGCAGCATATGCACGTAACCAAAAAACACAGACAGCAGTGGCATATGGTGATTCTGTGGGGCCCCTCCATAAAATATGAGACAGGGCCCGTCCACGAGTAGTGATGTCATGAATGAACATCTTTAGTCTTCATTCTGAATTTTTTTCGTCATTTGAATAGCTTAAATCTTGCTCTGTGCATATCATATATTTTTTTTGTCTATGCCAAAAATGATTATTCATCTGTAACACATTAAAATAAAGGTTAACATTAATTATGAACTAACAATGAACAATACTTTTACAGCATTTATAGATCTTAGTTAATGTTAATTTCAACATATACATTTTTAAATCAAAGTGTATCTATCGCAATAAGTAATGACGTTAGTTAACGACAAACACATGAACAATGTTTTTATTTTTTCCATCATTAATTATGCTGTAAAGAATGGTTAAGCAATTAACTTGGAATTTAGTTTTCATCACCGAAATAAAAAAAATATAATGTTTGAGAAGAATTTGAGAGTTCACAATTATGACTTTATCTGGGCTATGCACATTTAGAGATCACCAATTCGACCTTCGCATAATTGGGAAGTTATTTCAATTTTTGAGTTAAACATTCTTGCAGTGCTGACTTTTAAATTGTTTGGGAAAAGGGATAGTTTCAACCCAAAAATGAAAATTCTGGAATGAAACGCCACGTTCAAGGCCCAGCCAAGGTGGTAAGGATATGTGGTAAGAACCACTATGTCACATGAACTATTTTAATGATGTCCTTACTACATTTCAGGGCCTTGAATGTGGTAGTTGTGTTGATGTCTATGTAGGGTCAGAAAGCTCTCAGATTTCATCAACAATATCTTAATTGTGTTCTGAAGATGAACGAAGTTCTTACAGGTTTGAAATGACATGAGGGCGACATGATTTTTGGGTGAACTAAATCTTTAAGTTTGTGTTCAAATGTCCAAACTGTGAAAATTAAATGAGAATGAAAGAGAAATACAGTTGCAATTGTGCAATACAAGGTCACCAATGCAATAAATAAAGTTGCAGTTACAAGAATTACTTTGCGGCACACATTGCAAATAAATAAATAAAAATGACCATGTTTAGTGTTCAAGGTTACATTTTTTTTTGTAGTCACATTTGTAGTGACCACATCATACCCTTTTCACATCATGCCAATCATCTGAGCAAATACATATAGTGTTGCATGTCTGATAAGTCTGATCGTGACTGTCAACTGTTTTCCATTATTATGGTAATTCATTGTGATTTCATTTGAATTATGAAGACGAAACAGTAGTATGATTTAGGACATCCAGTCCGTCCCCTAAGATCACACAGCACACGTGATAAACCATGTCCACAAACACACAATGGGACATTTTGTCATTGTTGACTGATGAGATAATTTCCAGTCTCCTCGGGGAGATTCCAGGCGTGTGGAAAATGCGTGT
Source organism: Sinocyclocheilus anophthalmus (assembly GCA_018155175.1). Classification (NCBI taxonomy): domain Eukaryota; kingdom Metazoa; phylum Chordata; class Actinopteri; order Cypriniformes; family Cyprinidae; genus Sinocyclocheilus; species Sinocyclocheilus anophthalmus. Next base: position 414,548 of record JADLZN010003879.1, on the reverse strand, counting down.
GGATCATCTGATGAAGGAATGCTTAGCCTATGGCGTGTCAATATGTACATGTGAAAACAATGGGGCATTGAATGACTGTGTGCCTGTTTAATGTTGGTGACTGTGAGGAATGTCCTTTCTGACTGTGCCGCTGTAATGCTTGGAGTGGATCACAGTACAGATGTGCACAGATGAGAGCAGCATTATAACAATGCCGCAAATAAGGAGTAGCGATTTCATCCAAAAATGGGATGATCCCAAAGCTGAATCACCAGATTTCCTTCTATTCTCCTTGCTGGAGAGACCTTTTCCTCACTGGCGGTGCTCTTTAGAGTCTAGATGCTAGTTTAGAGATTAGAGTCTTTTGTCAAGTGCTGAGACAAATATGCTACTGTAATGAATCAGGACTGGCCAGGAAAGCCATGCTTCCTGTTAATATAGGATGTTACGGTTCTGTATTGAACAAAGTGGAAGTAGTGGTAGGAAGCATCCTCTAGACATTTTTAATGCAAGTTGTTAAACTCTATAAAGCCTACTGTATTATTAGCCTCCAGAGGTCTGTGCACGCCATTGTTCTATAGGCAAATTGCTAAGGCCTCTAAATGATCAATATTATCAAAACTTTGCTTAAAAACTTGTTTTACACTATTTTTGCCTTCTGTCGTTTTATTGAACATTTATTTTTTTATATCGAGTAAAATACCTTTTATTATAATTGTAAAAATGTCTCCCTTCAGGTTGTGGTTCACATGATTTTATGCTTTTAAATCTGCCTGATTTTTAATAAAATTATTTTTAGTAATATTCAAGATGACATGCGGAAAATAAGATGGATTTTGTTATCTATATATATATAGATATATATACATATGTGATTGTATGTTTTGCCCGTCACAATACAAACTACAGAGCTTTGATCATATCAGTAATCATTTCATATCATTTTATAACTTTGGGAGATATATAGTGATGAATGATATTTATATGCATTTTATGTATAGGTTGTTAAAATGTTAGAATGATCTCACTGATTTACATTACAAGCTACCAGAATTTCATCTAACTTTTTGGCCATATAAATATCAGCAAATGCACCAAATTGCATATTTTTGCTCAATTTGGGCCTCTGAATAAAACTGAGGTGTTTTTTTTTTACTATTTATTGAACCATATTCTTGCATATCGTACTAAATGAGCTATATATATATTGTCTATGAGTTCAGTAAACTATTCCAATGGTAGTTATGCCTCCAGTTAATGGAGTGAATCACCTTTCTGAAAAAGACATGGTTAATTTGTTTACTCTAGATTGTAGATAAATTGCATTTTAGAAAGCATTTATTGTTGTCCGATTTTATTGCTAATTTAAAATATATTATTAAAACAAACACATTTGTAGTCTTTCTTCATATGAGCTTTTAATACTATTACTTACATTGAAATAGAGTGCAATAATCAGGCTCCGGAAATAAAAATCCCATTAATTTTCACCATAGAGGAATAGATTTTGAATGATAACTTCTAAACCTTTACAGACAGACTTATACTATGAACTGACATTGTTAATCGATGGTATATGTTTTTGTTGAAGCTGTTAGTCTGCAACTTATTTTTATTAATCACGTTTATAAAAGTGGAGCAGTCCACCAATCAGAGAATAGAAATTAGTAAATTGAACTAAAAGAACTCTTTAGCACCCACCCACTCCCATGAAGCACTGTGCATGATGTAATGAATGCAGTCTCCCTCAAGCTCCCCAACTACTTAAATATTTGTATGCATTTGCATATTTTGCAACATGTAGAAAATGTTGTTTCTATATACACAATGAACATCTTTAAATCAATCATATTATATTTTTCTTATACCGAATGCAGTGGATTAAAACATCTACCAAATTCCTGTAAATGTAACATGTCCCACCCATCCTTTCTGAAATATTTCAAAAATGTGAATCAATCAAAAACTGAACTGGAACCAGCACATATGAATTGAAAAGGACTGACACACAAACCACCCATGCTTTTTTCTTCTTTAAATCAAAGGTGATGAAACCCCATTCCAGCCTATAACGGACATGCTTCATGGTCAGCTCAGTCCTGCTTCTCCATATTAGGAGCATGGCCTAGTTTCTCACACAGTAAACTCTGACTGTTGCTTTTATGGGCAGTTTGGATGTTTCCCAGCCTCAGTTTACATCTTAAACCTAATATGTTGCACTTAGCTTTGACTTGCTAATGCCATCTTTAGCAGAGCCCTGTTTAATGTGGTAACACTATCTTAACGGCCTCCATATGGCGACTGTAATCGGAGGTCTGTTGACAGGAATGTCATGCTGTAAGCCTGATTTTGCTGCCCTTGGTATGGTGTGTGAGAAATAAAGACCAGACATTCTCAAATCCTATTGCAAATGTCAGTTTATTGAACATATGAAGGGTTAGCACGTTTATCGCAGTGTTTCTCTCAGTGTGTTTCTATCTGTAAAGGAAGGAAGCACCCCTAAGCTTTACATATATGAGCAGCAAGAGAGACTGAATGTTACATTTGGCAGGGCACCAACTGGAAAGATTTTGTTTAAGTTGTTGTTGTTTCAGAAAACATAAACAACAACAACACTCTGATTCTCTTTAGTTAAATGACCCACCCAATAAGTCACCGAAGTAATCAGGCAATCTTCATGAAAGTGACCTTATGTGTTTAAACTGCAGAAAACAATCATGTGACTGTCAGACTAATGCTCTCTCATGCTCTGCACAACTGTCTGGTTGTCCACTTCAGATCAACAATTCCATACAAGGGTTTCAGTTATGATGGCTCTAGTGGCACCAAATGGAATTGCAAAGAATATTACTTGCTGTGTTCAAACATGTTGCTACTGTACATCGGGCCACTCAGAGGTTTGACCACTTCAGGTTTGATGGAAATGCAGTGCTTTTTTATTATTAATACTGTTATAATGTTGTTAATTTTTTATTAGATTTTATTTTTCGTAATTTGTTTTCCTTAATTTTAGTTTATGGTTTGAGTAAATTGTGTGTGTGTTTGTCATTTTTTTATAGATTTTTATTATTAGTTAGTTTGTTAGTATGTTATTTTAGTACTTGAAGTTAACTAAATTAAACTTTTGAAAAATATTTTATTTAATTTCAGTGAATTTTTTTTTTCTTTTTGAGTAATGAAAATGATAATAATGCTGTGTCAGTGTTGTTTAATCATGATATGTGGATGACATATTAGTTTAATATTAGAAAATGACAAACTTCATTTTGAAAAGCTGATTGTGAATTTACAAATGTGTTGCCATAAATTAAAAAAAAGCCTTTTTGTTATATTACTTTTTATCTTTCATGCTTGAACAACAGATCATATCATTTTATTTTTGATTGAGATTTTGAATTTTTATGGGTATTTTACAGTAATGACATCTCAATGGGTTTAAGGCAGTGGTTCTCAGACTTTTTTATTCAAGACAATATTCCTATCTAAGCTGATTTGTTCTGGTATTTCTGTTCAAATAAATAATCTCAAAAATACGATGTTGGTTTAATATTATACATCTTTATTTTGTAGTGTTTTTGGTGTATATTTTTAGCATTGTAATTAAGATGATGTTAAAATAACTAATTCAATAAATAATTAAATAACTGATTGGAGCCTCCTGAAAGTTTTGCAAGGCCACCTAATGGGCCCCGGCCCCTGGTTTTAGGAGAGCAAGCTGAACTAGATACATCTTTAATGCATCATGCTATTGTGAATTTCAGAATATAAAATGAACTGTATCTTTTAATGCAGCAGAGATTATGAATGTTTGAAGGTTTGTCAAGGCAAGATTCATGTGACACTTCTGCCCAGGCAAAAGATCTATTGATAAATCATAATACAAGGTTAACTTAAAAAAGAACCATTTATGTGCTTCCAATTAATGCCTTAGTGAACAGCATTAGCTGACCTTTCAGGTTATATCTGAGATTCATGCATCAAGTCACCAGTATAGATTAACAAGAAATGTTCTCTCTGTTACATAATGCATATGCCTATACACTAGTGCCTATACACTAACTGTTTTACAGTTTTACTGGACAGCTGGTATCAGTCTTCCTTCTTTCCACTGCTGTATCCTGTCAATGAGAAAGGCCAGCCTGACATATGACACAGGCTGCTTCTCTCTATCTCCTTCTTGCATACATTATACATATCATCTGTCTTCTGCACTGTTTAAGCAAAAGAAAGTCTGTACCAGCTTCTCAGTGCTGAAATACACATGGAAGGAAGCCAAACCGACAGAATCCACCCAAACTGTTTGTACCTCAGGGATTTAGGGGCTTCATTTCACAATCTTTTTGACTATTTTACACTCCCTGCTCTTGCTATCTGCACTCATTAAGTTAAAATACTGAGAGTTGTCTCAAAGTGGCCTCTAAATGCTCCCTCCTAAAACACCCTCCCTGCAGTTTTTAATTGCATGTGTACTTCCCACTCCTTCTTCACCTATATCTTTTTAACATCTGCTTGCAAATTTCTTAATTTTTCTCAACCCTTGTGCTGTGCTGAAAATTCTTTACCTAGTTTGGTGTTCTCTCATTATGATATTATCACCAAATCTTGGATTTAATCTTTTTATCATATTGTTTTCTTTCAATCAGCACAGGTTTTGTATGTCTTTTTGGAACGGATTAGTCAGTCCTCATTGATCTGAACTTATGCACCCCAGTTTTTGAGTGAAAAATCATTATTTGTGGTCAGTAAGTCAGTAAGTTTTATGTCTAACATTAACATTTTAGGGGAAAACAAAAATCCTCTCCTGGTCAATATGACTGGAACACAACATTAGGGTCAAATCAAGAAAAAAATATGTCAATGGGTCAGAAAAATAAACTTGTTTTCCCTTTGAATTAAGTATATTTTTCTCGCCCAATTCACACATCGCTGGGAGTTTGATTGACAGGCGATCTGACCAATCATAATGCTGAATTCTGAATTTGTCTGACAAAAACAAACCGACAGGAGGAGGAGATTACGTGGGTGGACTTGAACTTGCAAAATTGTTTTATTGACATCTTTCCACAGTTGAAACAAGATACCTTCTGATGTCATTCATGTTTATTTGGTGCTGTAACTAGTAGTAAAGAAGACAAGAAGATCGGTTCACGTGCCGCTTGAACTGAGGCGCTACAGCGATCTGTCACGACACGTTAAAGAGCCACAAAACGCTATTTATTGCTTGAATTTCTTAAAAAATGACAGAATTTGAAAGCTGAGACTTTGTTTCATACCAAACGTAACCTGCTCTGTCTTGTCGGTCTGCATTGTCATTTCCTCTTGATCACAATGTATTTTTGTTGCGCGAGACATGATGTGTGATGGACGAGCGCCATGGTTGTCGGATTGTAGGCACAGTAATAAGGGGGGGGGTCTTTGTGAAGAGCAATGGGAAGATATTTGTCCTTTGTTTTTAAGCTTAACTCATTCAATTTTGATTCATTTTCCAGAAAACAACACTTCATATCTTATGTCTTTTGGCTTGTATCTTGAATCGTTAGATATTTGCACTGGAAAACAAAATAAAGTAAGAAAATCATTTATTTTTGCAGTGAAGTTAGCTATTGTCCCATTGATGAAGTAAATAGTCAATCATAGTGGTATTTATATTTCACTGTATCTATATTTGACTGTTGCCTCCCAAACATTGTCACCTACCTTGTTACATATATGTGAACACAACTAGCTCAAGGGAGACGAGAAGAAAAACAAATGTTAGAAATGGAAACTGGCACACACAACAAAACAAGCAATTCAAATGAGTTCATTTCAAATGATTAATCATTTGTTTCCATGCATTCATGGAAAATAAATCTGTCCAACATTTATTTATTTTTCTCAAAGAGCCTAAAAATCATAGCTCATTTAGAAATGAATGTCTATACATGTTTATTATACAATCTGTCGAAGCCTGAAACCAATTATCAAAGTCGTTCCATCCAAAATATTAGCAAATTAATACTAAAAGCCAAAGAAACTACATTAGGGTTTGTGAAACAGCCTCCTTTCACGCTGACGGTGTCAAATATCTCGCTTTTTGTACTTTAAACAAGCAGAAAGGTAAAGGTGAGGACAGGTTGTGTCTTTGTGTTTTCATGCCTGATTGATTTTCTCACTTTCACGGGTTGTTTGTTCTGAGAGCAGTGCATAGACACCCTAGACAAAACCAGAAGAGAGCTGGCTTATATATCATGGGCCATACACAAAGTCTCACGATAATGATTTTGAAAGCAACTCACATTTTTCATGTCTATAAAAAGCATTTGTTGAGAGTTTTATCAGCACTCTTGTCTGCTTTTGCTATTTTTCGGCTCATGTCATGTTTGGGTTTGTTGGGATGCAAGACTGACCCAAGAAGGAAAAACAAAATTCCCATTTCAAAGCAGTTCCCCTGCTGTGCTGATCCGAGCTGCAGATTAGCACGCTGTGGTCTGAACCGGGCGTAGCCATCACAGGATCTCTGTGTGCTAAAACATACATTCGAATGATAAAGCAATATATACACATGTACAGAGATCACACTACTCATGCGTATCGGCAGGGGTGGGATCTGACCTCATTCATGTGTTGGAGAAAATGGAATGTCTGATCCTCAACAGATCTGACTTTGGCCTTCAGAGATCTGCTGGTTGTTTCTAACAGGATGAATGAATTACTGCCACTTTCCACGAATAGAGTACAAAACTTAAGTTTAGCTTCTAGAAAGACTAGTTGGACATACTGTTCAAAATCTATGCTCTTTTATGCGTGCCAAGGATGCAAATTTAAAAAATAATTTTATTTCTTTGATGCAAAGCTGAATTTTCAACATTATTACTCCAGCGTTCACTGTCACATGATCCTTCAGAAAACAATATGCTGATTTGCTGCAAAGGAAAGATATATTTGTCAGGATTATTGTGATTGATAGAAATTGCAAACAGCAACACATGGTTTGAAAAGAAATTTTGTAAACATCTATAATTGTATTTATGTGGTACTTTGATTAATGTAATGACACCTTGCATAATAAATGTATTTGTTTTGTTAAATTTGTTTCAAAATAAATATTTATTTAATCATTTATATGAGTGTTTCTCTCATTATTTAGAAATTGGACTGATATTATTCTACCTGTTTTCTCACCTTGCTGAAAAAAGTAATATAATATAATATAATATAATGACAGGGAAATCATGCAATAACAGTATTATACAAAAAAGTGAAATATCTAAACTAACTTTTTTTTAGTAGTTAAAATGTACAAAATAAAATGATTTAGTTCAATTTAGTCAAATTATCACATATAATGGCATTGCTGTACTATTTTAACTGTTGGATACAGTCAAAAAGGCACATGCTTAAATGAGCTAATTTTCAAACTAACCTATTTAATAGTTTTGACAACAAAAACAAGGGTAACAGGACAGTGCCTACTTGTTTTAATGGACTGACTGACTGTTAAGATGTAGGTCAGCACTACGTTAAACAGTTCAAAAACAGGCATGATATTGGGAGTGTGTTGTGTGTGTGTGGGGGGGGGGTATTTCCTTAAAAGACATCAGTTCCCTTTCAGAAAAGGATAAACTTTTGTAAGCTTGTCTGTGAATTGCTGGAAGAATGTCTCTCATTGGCACTGAGATTGCATTAGGGATGTCAGATCTGTCTGTTCACATACGGAAATTACACTCCAGGGATATCAAGCTTTTGTAAAAATGGCCAGAGCAGGTCACGCCCCAGGTGATATTTGAGACCGAAAGCAGTGATTCTCATGGTCCTCAGCACCCACATGCTGATTCAGTTAGGCCTTTAGGAGGGCTCATGGGTGGGGGCAGCGCGGTCTCAGGCCGACCCCGGCAGCTGCTGCTAGTGCTCACATTGGTTCTCCAGATGTGCAGACATTTGGCTGCCTGGCTCACACGTGAGCGAGAGAACGGCTGCAGTGATAGAGGGATGCGTGGATGGAAAAAATGGGTTCCCAGGATCCAGTGCCAGGCCTTTATTTGAGTTATAACAGGTAAACAGGTCTGTTCCATTCTTGGCCTGATGCCCTGTTTGAATTTACAGGTCCCTCTAAGGTATCTGTCATTTTTCAGGATAGACCAAACAATCTGTTTTATTTTCACGGTAACATATACATGTACTGTATATCCGTATGCAGTATATATTGTGTGTGGTATGAAGATTTTCTGTATACATCAGTTCTAATTGCTAAGATTCATGGGGACCATAGTAAAATTTTATGGGACCTCTCTCTTTGGGGTGAATGATTAGGGAACTATAGCTGTCTCCTGTATACCTATAAAACAATAAGCTTGACTTGACCTTCCTTTTCCATTTAACAAATGAAGTCGAAGAAATATCATCTGTAATTTTTTAGCATTCTTTTAACTTATATCTACACAATTAACTGTAAAATAATAGAACAATTAAACTGAATCATTAAATCTTTTATTAATTCGTTTACAGCAACCCTCCAAACTAACCGATTTACTAGAAAGAATCAGACTTTCAAGCTCTACCCATAGAGAGAATCGTTTAGGACAAACCAATTCATTAGAATGAATCAGACTTTTCAATGTTGATTATGAAAGAGAGGAGCGCTTAGAACAAAGCAATTCACCAGAATGAATCAGACTTTCCAGCGCTACATTGGAAAGAAAGCTAGTAAGATTGTTTGTTTACGTCTGCTCGTTCAGAAGTGAAGGTGCTTACGCAAGTTAACAGTGTACAGTGGCTTTTGGTTGCATCCCTCACACCAATAATCATTGGGAAAAAGATTTAGATTGTTTCTGGAAAAGCTACACTGTTTTGAAAGCAGTTGAGCTACTTTTCAGCTACTGAAAATGTAGGCGAGTTAGTAGCATTGGAATTGTTAGTTAGTTGTTTCCCAACACTGCGGCAGGAATCAATCAAGACGTGAGTGATGTGATGTGTAGCCAAGTTGTCCCATACTCGGAATTTGTGCTCTGCATTTAACCCATCCAAGTGCACACACATAAAAGTGAGTAGTGAACAAACACACCCAGAGCAGTGAACAGCCATTTTTTTGCTGCAGCGCCTGGGGAGCAGTTGGGGGTTCAGTGATCTGAGGGGTTCAGATCTCACCTCAGACTCAAACCCACGACCTTTGGGTTACAAGGCGGACTATCTAACCATTAGGCCCAGACTGCCCCTAGGCTGTTATGCACAAGACTACTATTACTTCACTTTACGGTTTACTGCATTATTTGCACTGGTGGTGTTGTGCATGTTGCCCCTTTAAAGTCTCCAAAAATATAAAGTGCTGTTTCATAGGGACAAAACAAAAAGAGCAACCTGTGTCTATATGTAATTGAAATCTTTTTAAATATACTTTGGCTGAGTGAAATCTATGTAGACTGCTTCTCTGTGAAATACTGTCTGTGGTATGTGGATTATTAGACAAAAAATGTCTCAAATATCTCATATCTTACCTGTTACTGTACGAGAAATAATCGTAAAAATGAGACAAAACTGCACAATGTAAGCAAAGAAATGGTGGTCACGATTTTGAACTTTCTTATTTACATTTTTCAAAGTATACATCAAAAATGTTGTGCATATATTAATTTGTCATGTTATTTCCATATTATTAGTATTCCGCCAGCTTTGAATTACTGGTCTTATGCCACCCTTGCGTCGCCCGTAATTTGGTTCAAAGCTCTTGTCCTTGAAATCCATCTACTCTGTAAACCTGTTGCTGATGCCAATATTGTGTTTACTGCCTCCTAATGGTTCAGTTTGGAACTTCACAGTCATTTTCTGCTTGCAGGGTGGATGCTCGGGGTCTTCATGTGGTGGATGTGACTGCAGTGGTGTTAAAGGGGCGAAGGTGAGTATGTTTTCCTCTGCTTGCTCCTTTATAGCTATTATTTCTGTCAGACACCTTCACTTGTGCCATATATTACCTTATGGATGCATTTCCTAATGTCAGAGCGCTAAACTTCAAGATTCAAGATTTTTATTTGTCACATACATGGTTATATAGGGAATATATGACCAGCAGTGAAATGTAAGTCGGGTCCGCTCCATGGACAGTGCAATTATTAAAGAATACAAACACACAAGAAAATTATATATAAATATAGGTATGGAAAAAGTAAGATAAAAAATAAGAATAAAATAAAATGCACAGGACAGTATACTGTAGGCTTAATAAATATTTAGATGAGCAGGAATGTACAATAGAAGAATGTGCAAACAGGTTGTACATGGGTAGTTACATAGCAGCAATAGAGGTAAAAAAAAGTAGATAAATAAAATATTACAGAAATTGCTGTGTGCAAGTGACAATGTCTGTATATTAAGTGTCTTACTGATAATTAAGTGAAATCATGTGGGTGTTAAGAGACTGAGTATGAGTTTAGGAGCCTGATGGCCTGGGGGAAGAAGCTCCTCCTAAGTCTCTCGGTTTTTGCCATCAGGCTGCGGAAGCGCTTAACAGATGGCAGCAAAATGAAAAGACCGTTACCAGGGTGGTTGGAGTCCTTGATGATTTTAACAGCTCTGTTTTTGTTGCGTTTGAGGTAGATGTCCTGTAGAGAGGGGAGAGCAGAACCTGAGATGCGCTCAGCTAAGTGCACAACTCTCTGCAGGGCTTTGCAGTCTTGACTGGAGCTGTTCCCATACCACACTGAGATACACTGATTCAATACACTTTCTAGGGCCCCTGAAACTTACATAGAAGGATCTGTTGCACCATCTAGTGGTGCGATTATGTTAACAGTATATACTCTGTCCTGTAAGATCAACAGTGAATGTAGGATGCATATGAAATGTACTACATAGAAAATGCTGCTTTATTAAGATAAGGTGGATAACACAAATTTTCTTTAAATCATCATCTTTCGTTCATCCTTATTAGGGTGAGCTTGGGCTCCCTGGTTTGATGGGCCTTGTAGGATTTCCTGGATTGCCAGGGCCCGAGGGCCCCCCAGGGTCAATGGGACCAACGGTAAAGTACCATACTGAAGTCATTTCAAAATACAAAATATCCCTTTTTTGAGAGTGTGTGTGTCCTACATACTAGTGCGGTGCAGTGGATCTCAACTGGTTTTGCTTTAGGTTTTATTGGGTGACCACATGTCCATGCACAAGCGTAACGCCTGATTATTATATAACACTTGTAGTAACAGATTACAGCAGTATTCACACTGGGAGCATCGCCTCGCTCACACAGTATGTGTGAAACCGATGTAAAAAGCACCGTACAGCTTCAGGTACAACAGTGAACGTCTGACTCCATCTACATACCCAAACAAAAATGCTAATTCAATGAAGAATTAGCCTATGTTTTAGAAGCACACTTTAGTCCAGCAATGCACAACACATTAGCCAAAGGAGTGACTTTGTAAGCTAAAATTAACTAACAATGAACAATACTTTTGTAAAACAATACATTTATAAACAGAAGTTAATGTTATTTGTTTAAATCTGACAAGTTACATAAATGGTATATTTATACCTAGATTAATAATTCCTAATGCATTAAATAAAGCATTATCCAATGTTAACCGTTTTATTTTGGTTTTTACCATTAAAAAGCAATAGGCCTCTTTTTTTGAAAAGCTCATCATGGTCACCCTAGGTTTTACAAATGGTGACCAACACTTTGCAGTTAGGTAAGTCAAGTAAAGGAAACTAACTAACAAATGAACTAATGTAGTTTTCAAATGCAAATGAGCAAAAGCAAACATGAATTGCAGTGTTCTTTCAATATGTTTTTTTGTTTTAACCCAGGGAGATACAGGGGAGTCAGGAGCTCCAGGACTTAAAGGAAACAGAGTAAGTGTCCATAAATATCATATGATAAATAAATATATTATGTTATAATATAGTCATTTTCTGTAAGGCAAATAATAAAGAAAATATTTTTTTTACATATAATTTTACAATAGCAACACTATAACACTGTATATACATTTAACTTTTACAATATTATATATTATAGAGTTTTTTCTTTTTGTAGGGCCCACCAGGTGTGGCTGGTTTCCCAGGACGTCCAGGTATTCCTGTAAGTTGAACTTCTGTTCAAACAAAATTGATCATCATTCATGAATTTTAGGAAAAACATAAACTCTCTGCATCTCTATATGTTTCTGCTATTGTTTTGATTTTCTACAGGGTCTTCCAGGTCTAGAAGGGGCACCAGGACCTCACGGAATCCCAGGCTGCAATGGAACAAAGGTACACCATGTTTGCTGTTTTTATGAGACCTATACATTTTTTAATCCTTAAAATGCAAAGTGAGCCTATAGGGATAAGCCACTACTTTAATTGTCTTAAATTATTCAGAAAATCCTCAGTGGGATTGAATAGAAGATTTATTTTGTGTGTTGCAGGGGGAGCGTGGTTTTGACGGAATTCCAGGTGTTCTGGGAGTGCAGGGACCACCAGTATGAGTAGTTTTATATCATATATGACTCTAATATGTCAAATGTATATTAGTGCTTAATGTATTGTGCCTTTAGATAAAAATGTACATCTTACATTATGTGTTATAAGTCAATGTATGTTGTTAATCCAGTCCAACAAAATATTCCCGACTTAACAAATGTTTTTCTGATTCTTACTCAGGGTTTTCCAGGTTTGAAGGGAGTAAAGGTATGGAACACATTCTAACTTAGTTTTGCATAATAAAGCAATAAGTCATGGACGGCCATATGTTACAGTGATTTTACCACAAGTATGGGGTGCTCTTAAAGTGGTAATTCACTATTGGCTTTTAATTAAGGTTAGCTGTCTATGAAGCAGAAATGCATACTTTTTTTCTTCTGTATCTGTACACATGAATAATTTACCTATACTACTGACATTGTCACAATATAAAGCTGGTTGAAAATTGGAAAGAAGCATAACGTGAAGTATGAAGAGTGCCTAAAACAACTGTAACCATGGTAAAATCAATATAACGCACATTCTCGAGTGCATAGTTACTTTTATAAAATGGTGGTAATATGATAAAAGACATCACTAATAATGAATTATATTTTCAGAATAATGAATTCTTAAAAGTAGTAGAGTTCATTAGTTATTGACATGTATTGTAAAAATGGTGTAGTGAAATTTGTGTGTGCTCATATTTCACTCTCATAGGGAGATCCAGGTGGTATTATTGGAGTACCCATCCCTCTAAAAGGAGACAGGGGCTTGCCAGGACAACCCGGTTCACCAGTAATGATTTTAATGCACTTCTTTTCATGTTGAAAATATGCATTTACTATTGATAACTTCTTATCTGTTGTATATGTTCACATGTTCCATTGTTTCCAAACGTTATCTAATTCTCTTTTCTTTCTTAGGGACAACAAGGAAATACTGGACAACAAGGGCCAATCGGCCCACCTGGACCAATGGGACCTCCTGTGAGTCTAAAGTTAAAATGTAGTTTGTAGCCTTAAGCACAATTAACCAACACCAGTGAACTTGCTCCTGAATCTCACACTATACGATTTTTCTTTGAAGGGAAGGTCTGGTGAACCTGGCCAAAAGGGAGAGCAGGTAACTGTTTCACTCATTTGCAATCTTTTGAATATTTGATAACATTTGAGTCTAGACTTACTGAAATGACCAGCGACTGTCTTAACTGTCCTTGTTGTAGGGTGACAAGCTGACATTTATTGGTGAGAAAGGACAAAAGGTGAGGAACCATGGGCTCATAAAACATCTGCCATTCGAACCTATAGTGGCACTTGCAGCATATGCTTCAGCCAGGCAAACACAAAGTAATAAACTAGATCTGCCTAAGTACTTCCTGCTATTGAACATGACTGGAAGCTGACAATATGATACAAACAATAAGCATAAGCCTCAAACTCTGTACCCCATTTGCACCCCCCCACCTGTTGCATCACTAAAGCTGACCGCCATCTTTACTGGTTTAGTCGCACTAATTATCATATTATTTCCTGTTTCTTTTTTTCAGGGAGAAGGAGGTTTAACTGGTCCCCCTGGTCCACCAGGCAGACCAGAGGAACAAGAAGGCACTGAGACAATTTATATACCTGGACAACCGGTATGGTATCATCGAATATTTATTTGTGGTTTAAAGGGGTCATATGATGCCGCTAAAAAGAACATTATTTGGTGTATTTGGTGTAATGCAATGTGTTTATGCGGTTTAAGGTTAAAAACACATTATTTTCCATATAATGTACATTATTGTTTCTCCTCTGTGCCCCGCCTTTCCGAAACGCGTCGATTTTTACAAAGCTCATCGGTCTGAAAAAGCGAGGTGTACGCTGATTGGCCAGATATCCAGTGCGTTGTGATTGGCCGAATACCTCAAGCGTGTGACGGAAATGTTACGCTCCTTAGCATACTGTGATGCCGTCTCCCAGCAGGACGAGACAATACCAATAAAACCCATTACAAATGAGGCATTTGTTGCATCCAGTGGGGACATAATTGCTGATTATAATGACTTATACTGTCTTTTTACACGTTGCGTTGCGTTTCGCGCTGCGTAAACATAAAACCATGTCTGCATTTGTGATCGGAGAAACAACAAACAACAAGTCTACTCTACACTGCTCAAAACTCGCTGTTTGAATCGTCAGTGGCAAATTATTTAAATATAAAAAACGTACTTACAGGCTGTGAGTCAGAAGCGCCAGACTGCCCTTGCAAAGTTGGAACTGCCCAACTTTATAGAGGCAGAAACAGCCTTTTTCACCACAGTACAGCATTGTAGTCCTCCTGGTCAGGAAACAGTCCTCAGCCTCCATAAATGCGCAGCACACATCTGAATATTTGGGTTGAACTGTTCTTGAACAGTGTTGTAAATAAAACTTAACCATTGATTTCTAGTTGTGTCCATTTTTGGAAGGCCAAATATAGTAGTTTCGCTTTCACAACGAAATACACAGCGACTCCACAACATGGCAGCGGTGGCAACAGCAAGAATTAAAGTTACGCCGTCTTTCTTTGCGTGAACATTTGGGCGGCGTTATGCAGATATTCCCACATCGTGACGTAGACATGTTTGGGTGTGTTAGAACGAGCCGTTTTAGTTAGGCTTGGTTGACTCTTAACTTTTATTAAGAATATTTTTTTGGATTTGAGACTTTAGTCTTTGCACTTTACAGATCTTCTTTATGCACCAAAAACTTGTAACACTCCAAAGAGAAAGGAACAATTTTAATCGCATCATATGACCCCTTTAAGTGTCCAAATACTTGGGGGCTACATTTCTTTTATCTAAGTTACATTGTTAAGTGTTCCATGTGTTTTGCATATTTTCTAGGGTGAAAGAGGGTCTAACGGAGATAAAGGAGAAAAGGTAAGTGGCAGCACAAAACTGTGGACTGAAATATAAATAGAACCTCATTGTACAGAGTCAGTTCTATAATTTTAGTAATATAAATGGTATATTACATTTTGTATATATTAAATAATTATAATATTATCGATTTGCACTTACATATACTGTATATATACTGTGTATATGCATGTCTGACCTGTAATACAAAATTTAACCTTTGTTTAAATCTTTGACTTTCTGAGTTTGTCTAATCATAGCTACTTTGAAATGATGTGTGTTGTGGAACTCGCTATACACATCCGTGGGTATGGAAAGTATTAAGACCCCCTTAAATTTTTCACTCTATGTTATTTGCAGCCATTTGCTAAAATCATTTTAGTTATTTTTTTTTCCTCATTAATGTACAAACAGAACCCCATATTGACAGAAAAACACAAATTGTTGACATTTTTGCAGATTTATTAAAAAAGAAAACTGAAATATCACATGGTCCTAAGTATTCAACCCTTTGCTGTGACACTCATATATTTATCTCAGGTGCTGTCCATTTCTTCTGATATTCTTTGAGATGGTTCTACACCTTCATTTTGAGTCCAGCTGTGTTTGATTATACTTATTTGACTTGATTAGGAAAGCCACACACCTTTCTATATAAGACCTTACAGCTCACAGTTAATGTCAGAGCAAATGAGAATCATGAGGTCAAAGGAACTGCCTGAAGCGCTCAGAGACAGAATTGTGGCAAGGCACAGATCTGGCCGAGGTTACAAAAAAAATTTCTGCTGCAGTTAAGGTTCCTAAGAGCACAGTGGTCTTTATAATCCTTAAATGGAAGACGTTTGGACGACCAGAACCCTTCCTAGAGCTGGCCGTCCGGCTAAACTGAGCTATCGGGGGAGAAGAGGCTTGGTTAGAGAGGTAAAGAAGAACCCAAATATTACTGTGGCTGAGCTCCAGAGATGCAGAGATGGGAGAAAGTTGTAGAAAGTCCACCATCACTGCAGCCCTCCACCAGTCAAGGCTTTATGGCAGAGTGGCCCGACAGACGCCTCTCCTCAGTGCAAGACACAGAAGCCCTCATGAGTTTCTAAAAACCCTGAGGACTCCAAGATGGTGAGAATAAGATTCTCTGGTCTGATGAGACCTAGATAGAACTTTTTGGCCTTAATTCTAAGCGGTATGTGTGGAGTAAACCAGGCACTGCTCATCACCTGTCAATTACAGTCCCAACAGTGAAGCATGGTGTTGGCAGCATCATGCTGTGGGGGGTTTTTCAGCTGCAGGGACAGGACGACTGTTGCAATCGAGGGAAAGATGAATGCGGCCAAGTACAGGGATATCCTGGACGAAAACCTTCTCCAGAGTGCTCAGGACCTCAGACTGGGCCGAATGTTTACCTTCCAACAAGACAATGACCCTATGCACACAGCTAAAATAACGAAGGAGTTGCTTCACAATAACTCTGTGACTGTTCTTGAATTGCCCAGCCAGAGCCCTGACTTAAACCAATTTAGCATCTCTGGAGAGACCTAAAAATGGCTGTCCACCAACGTTTACCATCCAACCTGACAGAACTGGAGAGGATCTGCAAGGAGGAATGGCAGAGGATCCCCAAATCCAGGTGTGAAAAACTTGTTGCATCTTTCCCAAAAAGACTCATGGCTGTATTAGATCAAAAGGGTGCTTCTACTAAATACTGAGCAAAGGGTCTGAATACTTAGGACCATGTGATATTTCAGTTTTTCTTTTTTAATAAATCTGCAAAAATGTCAATAATTCTGTGTTTTTCTGTCAATATGTTGTGCTGTGTGTACATTAATGAGGAACAAAAATTTTACTTAAATGATTTTAGCAAATGGCTGCAATATAACAAAGAGTGAAAAATTTAAGGGGGTCTGAATACTTTCCGTACCCACTGTAAATGTGAATTGAATTTTAAGGGGATAGTAATAACAATTAATTTTGCCTTTGCCTTCATTACCAAGGGTTTTTGTGCACCACATCAATATGGAATCAAAGGTGAACCAGGACCACCAGGACCAATCGTAAGTGACCTATACAACTAAATATTTACTTACTAAATACATTTATCATAAATCAGTCAACTTTAACTGTTACATTCAGTGGGGTCCAAATTTCATACACCACTATCGAAAATGTGATTTTCTAATTTAATAACAGTTTATTTCCTTATAAACTATATTATCAGCATAACAAGTTGAGACAAAGGTTAATCCAAAGGTTAATCTGAAGAACATTTTTATACTTTTAGGAATGCTGTAGTATTTGGCTTATACCTATTTTAACTCCACACGTTTGCATAAAACCTGATGATCATCTTCATAGAGCATCTTGAACATCTGTAAAAAGAACCACATTATCAATGTCACTCATTTTCTTTGTGTACTATTTCAAGGTTAATATTCAATCTTAAATAACTGTATTCATCTAAGCCATAACGTGTCTTAAGCCATAAAATAACTGTATATCTTGTTTTGTATTAATAATGATTGTTGACCTATCTCATCATATGATAGTATTTTATATATTATGTGAAATCTGAGCTTCACTTTATGTTTTCAAAGGGGAAACCAGGGAAAGATGGACAGAATGGAGAAAAGGTGTGGTGATCTTGGACAATGACTTCAGATTTCATCAGCAATGTGGATACCTGTTAAATTCGATTGTAGTTAGTCATACTTTCTTATTTCAAATACTTAAATCACATTGATTTAGATTCTATGATTGTCATAGGGGAATCGGGGCTCAGCTGGTACTCCTGGCTTTGATGGCTTTAAGGTAAGAAACCCCATCTTGAAGGGCCATGGTGTACCTCTAGACATAAAATGCATTGCTATACATTTTTATTTTTATTTATTTCTATTATGACGTTTGTTCATGTTAGGGGGACAGAGGAGACAGAGGACTACCAGGATATGTAAGTGGTTACACAACTCCATAAAAACTCAGATAATGCCTGCTATACTGAACGGAACCACACACTACGTCTGCACCTGATTCACTTAGAACAATGTTATGGATTGGTAGTCGCTTATCTTACAGGGTGGTGGTCGTCCTGGCCCTCTTGGTCCTCCTGGCCCCACTGGAGCACAAGGAGAGACAGGTGATGTCTACATAATGTCTTGTCAGTATCTGGTTGTCCTGTCAAATTCTGCAGTGTCTTTATCTGTTCATCTGTTTTCTTCATTCATCAGGTTATCCAGGAGAGCGTGGAGATCCTGGACCCCCAGGTAAGAACACACTCTGATAAAGTGTTAGGTAGAATTAGGTCAGCATTATATAGTAGTTTACAATAATGATCCTTTCCTTCATGATCATGGTTTACTGCAGGCAGGTATATTCCTGGTCCTCCTGGATCTCCTGGCTTCCCTGGAGAGATTGGCCATAAGGGAGATAAAGGAGCTGGTGGACTGTCTCTTGAAGGTTCAAGAGGAACTGATGGACAACCTGGCCCCCCTGGACCACCAGGACCGATCAGTAAGAACATCTTAAACACAAAACAAACTCATTCAGCAAACTCATGGAGAGAATGGAGTGACCATATCATTGTAGAAAGAGTCTTTGACATGCACATTGGTTAAAGTCTGTTAGTGATGAGACACAATGTATAACGATTCTTGTGTGGTTCCTTTGATTGCCCATTCCAAAGTATCATTGGCATTGTTACTTTTATTTTAGATGAAGAATGTAATATCGAAAAAGGAGCTCAAGGCCGACCTGGACCTTCTGGGTTGCAAGGAGAAATAGGACAGAAAGGTAAGGAGGTCATTCAATTATCCATTTGTTTACTGTAGTTTTGGTTTCATCAAAATTGGTTCCGAGTTGTTTGGCTCTTTCAGGTGATCAAGGTGAAACATGCACAGCGTGCACTGCTTTTGGGCTACCAGGTTTGCCTGGTGCTCCAGGGCCAAAGGGTCAGCAAGGTGAGAAGAAATGAGCAAGGCTTTGTTTTGGTATGTTTGTTCCTTATGAGATTATGCATCACCCTGGATGTTTTCATTTTAGGTTTTCCTGGACTAGAGGGGACTAAAGGAGAGAAGGGTGTGACAGGACCTCCTGGGCCTCTTGGAATTACTGTATGTATATTTTCCTAATTTAACATTTATTACTTAGTATGTTTTTTGTGGCACCAAAAATTCCTGGATACAAATGCATCAGTAGTGCACTGTACCCACCATAAATGTGGATGTAAACACTGGACTCCTGTCAATATAAATGTTACCTTTCGTCTTGCTTTTCCTTGAACTCTAGGGCCAAGATGGCTCTCCGGGATTAATGGGTGCCCCTGGCGCTCACGGTGAGCCTGGTGATGTCTTTGTGGCTCCAGGGCTGAAAGGAGATAAGGGTTTACCTGGTACTACTGGAGACAGAGGATTCGCTGGTGTTGATGGGCTCCCAGGAAAAGATGGTTGGCCAGGGCAACCTGGACCCAAGGGAGAGCCTGTAAGTACAAAGTCTGAGAGATCTGACAAAACAGGCTTGACAAATAGCTGAATCCACTTTTGCATCTAATTTACAGTGTATCTGAATCCCACTGTCTATATTGCAATGTTTTCTAAATCATGGAATATCTGTTCATTTAATTCATAAATCTTGTTTCTGTAATTAGGCTAGATTTGGTATTAAGGGAGATCGTGGCCTGGATGGAGATCATGGTCTACCCGGCCCTCTGGGTGAGAGAGGTCCCCCAGGTCTTCCAGGCATAGGTCGGCCAGGTGAACCTGGTGAAAAAGGCTCAGCAGGTTTGACTGGTGCACCAGGAAGGCCAGGATTACCAGGTCAGTGATTTAGAGTAAAAATGTGCTTATCCACTGGTTGTCATTGTTCTGTTCTTTAAAATAATCACAATCTCAAATATCTTTGTAGGAGCCAAAGGTGAAGTTGGTAAAAATATAAGTTTACCTGGACCTCAGGGTGCCGCAGGACCTCGTGGAGAGACTGGCAGACCTGGTCTTCAAGGTAAATTCAGGTTATGCTAATGTGTCATCCTGCTTGAAAACTGGACTCAATGCTCTGATACAAAGCTGGTTGTGTTGACGTCTCTTTCACTTTATCACTCAGGTGACAGGGGTCTTCCAGGTGAACATGGAGTTCAAGGATTCCCAGGAGATAAAGGTGACCCTGGACTGCCGAGAATTGGCCTTCCTGGGCCCCCAGGGCCAAAAGGCAAGTAACATATATAGTGTCCATAAGTGTTAAATTTTGTTTAAAGGTGAAATGCGCATGTTTAAATATTAAACCTCAAAGTTCATCATTTGATAAAAAAAGCTATAGTGGCAAAGATTATAGGTTTCTATGAATTCACTTAGTCTTTAGCCTTGCTGACGGTAGTAATAATTACTTTCGCGTAAATGGGTGTCAAATTATGTCAACTATCTAATCTAGACTGTAACACCTTTCTAAATATCCATCTTTTCCACTTTTAGGATACTCTGGGATTCCAGGTCCTGCTGGGATTCCAGGAGAGCCTGGTCGAACAGGTCAGGATGGCTTGCCGGGTCGTGCAGGGACATCTGGGCAAAAAGTATGATGGTGGATGTCATTTAGACTTTTTAATGTATTATAGTTATATAGAAATGGGTCACTTTTTTCATTGACCCTAAACTTTATCATATATAGGGTGAACCTGGCAGGGGTCTTCCTGGTCCCAAAGGTGCCATAGGTCAGACAGGAGTGCCAGGATTTCCAGGGGAGAAGGGTAATTCTGGAATGCCAGGGGTTCCTGGAACTGAGGGACTTACTGGGCAACCTGGACTACAGGGAATCAAAGGTACATTTACTGTGTCGGTTCCCTTTCAGTCGGTCACTCTCGACGTCACGTCGGAGGACCGACGAAATTAGGATCTCGCTTAGAAGGACCAATCTACTTCGAGGTACTAAACGAGCCAATTCACATTGGCCATGGCGATTATTGCATCCAGCTGCTGCTGATCACAGCGTGAGTATAGGTAGGCAGCTGGTGCAGCACATATTCAGCTTTTCGCTTGAGCCGAGCGATCACATCGTTCCGCTCCTGCCTACTCTACGGAGAGAAGACTGACGATTCCGCACCTCTTGGAGAGCTCTTTCGTGTTGGCGGACGGCGCCCTCAGCAGTGGTGGTTTTCCCGTGTCGAGTGGGTTGCACACATCAGGCTGCTTTACCCCCTGTTTGTGTTGCAGATGATTATCTCCCCTGTGCGCCTCAGCACGCTTAAAGAGCTTTTTCCCCTAAAAGAGCATTTTCGGGTGCGTCTTTCTAAAGACGAATTTGCTTGGCAAACTTGACGTTACGTCTTTATAAAGACGATGTTGGTCTTGCTATAGACAACGTATCACCAGGGCATTCTGGATGCGGTCGTTACCTGGAGCCGGGTGATGGTCACGATCACTGCCACACGTGTCTGGGCATGAAGCACGCTGATGTTGCTTTACCCCCCTCGTGATATTGCTCCTGCTCCCATGGCGGGTGGTAGCTTTATCCATACTTCTCGAGTTTGCGGACGGACGTCCGTTTACCCTGCAAGTCGGTGGAGTGCCCGTGCCACTCTTGCCTAGATGCTTGGGTTCCCTCTGGTGGCAGCCTTGTGCGTCCTTCTCTAGCGGTGGTCGGACTTTTCTTCGTCACCTGTGAGAATTCCTCCTCCGGGTATGCCCAACCCCGCGCCGTCCACTCTCGAAAAAACCAGCTTATCTCTCAAAAAGAGCAGGCTGGAACCCTCCCCGGGGGTCCACCCTTCCTTCCGAGGCTCTACCCCCGAAAATACCGATCGTCTGCGCGGGCACTTGTCGATTGCAGCATCGGAGGGTGAGTCAGAGCTTTCTGGAGAGGAAGATTCGCTGCGCTGCTCTCCTCCGGGACAGTAGCAATGCCTGAATCGGATCCAGAAAAAATGGCTATGCTTTCCAGGCCGCCGTAGGGGTAGGACTCGAGTGAAGACTTTCACCATGTCCCAAGCCCTCAAGGTTGCACGATTGGTTCCCAGGGCGGTCCGCGCTGGTTCTCAGCGCCCCGCCTCGGTGCTTTTCTTCCCGGAGGTGCATGAGGAGCTCATCAGGTCATGGACAGCACCTTTTTACTAACGGAAACTGATCTGCTGGTTCCTCCTCCCTCACCTCCCTCGACGGTGGTGCAGCTAGGGTGTTACAAGGGTCCCCCCGGTGTAGCGGTCGGTTGCGATGCAGTTGTGTCCTAATACTGCCTCCAACCGGCAGGGAGAACTGTGCCTCTCCTCCCGGGTCTGTAGGTACTCGACTGGCCAGCGATGCTTATACGGCCTTTGGAGAAGCTGCGTCCGCCTTACACGATTCGGCGTTATTGCAAGTGCACCAGGTTAAGGCACTGAGGGACTTGCACGAGGTTGGTCACGACCCGGAAGTTCAGAGAGAACTCCACACCGCGGCGGACCTCGCGCCACGAGCGACGAAGGTTACGGCGCGGTCTCTGGGTCGTGCGATGTCCACAATGGTGGTCCAGGAGCGCCAATTCTGGCTGGGACTGGCTGACACGCGCGAGACGGACAAGACACGATTCTCGAACGCCCCCGTGTCCAGGCCGGCCTATTCGGCGACACGGTGGAGAACTTCGCCCAGCAGTTCTCCGCTGCCCACAAGCAGACTGAGGCCATCAGGTACATCCTGCCGGCTTGCAGCTGCTGCCGTCGCCGAGGGCGGGCCCCCTGCCACCGCCAAAACAAGAGCAGGGCTCCTGCGGCCTCAAGCAAAGCTGTGTTGTGGAGCCGGTCGCAGGGCAGCCGCCACGCCCGTCCAGGCCCCCGCCAAACCTGGTGGCAAGCGAGAGAGCAAGAGGCCCGGAGACGGGCGACCCAGAGGTGGAGGGACTTGCTCTTCAGGAGATGGTAAGCACATCACTCCCTCCCCCGGATGAGGGCCGGGCGGAGAATCTTTTTCCGCCAATGACCTCGGTCGGTGGTGAACCCAAATTCTCGACAAAGAGCATTCCTCTATTTTTTGGGTCCCCAGAGGGGACGGGGGGTTGTGGACTATCTAGTGCGTATCACACTCACCCTCTTCTCTCGTCAGTGAGCAGCAGTGGGCTGATCGGGAGGACGAACCAACGGATTACCCACGCACCCTCTGCTCAAACGCAGGTCGGTGTTGCACACATCAACCCCGCCTCGGACCGGCAAAGAGAACGCCCGGGCCGGTCCACTGCGTTCTTTCACTCGCCGCCAGCTGCGGGTACGCTGTAGTCCGTTGATGCACGTGCGCGGCGTCTGGTAGCTGCTAGAGCTAACCCCGCCGTCCGATGGCTCGTCGAACCGTCAGGCGCGGCTTAGGCTATTCAGTTCGCCCCGGCGCCCTCCCAGTCCGGTCGTCCCCTTGTCGTGAAATCGGTAGCGCCCCTGTCTTGCGTTCAGAGATCGCAGTGCTTCTGGCGAAGGATGCGATATAGCCGGTCCCTCCAGCCGATATGAAGTCGGGGTTTTACAGCCCTTACTTTATTGTACCAAAGAAAGGCGGTGGGTTGAGACCCATCTCGGATCTGCGCGTCTTGAACCGAGCCCTTCACAGGCTCCCGTTCAAGATGCTCACGCACACATGCATCTTCAGGTGTATCCGTCCCCGAGATTGGTTTGCAGCGATCGACCTGAGGGACGCGTATTTCCATGTTTCGATCCTTCCGCGCCACAGGCCATTCCTGCGGTTTGCGTTCGAGGGGCGGGCATACCAGTACAAGGTCCTGCCCTTCGGGCTGTCCCTGTCGCCCCGTGTCTTTACGAAAGTTATGGAGGCAGCCCTTGTTCCCACGAGAGGGCAGGGCATTCGCATCCTCAACTACCTCGATGATTGGCTCATACTCGCCCAGTCTCAGGATTAGTTGTGCGAGCACAGGGACCTGGTGCTCCGGCGCTTCAGCCTGTTGGGTCTTTGGGTCAACTGGGAAAATAGCAAACTCTCCCCGACGCAGAGGATATCTTTTCTCGGTTGTTGGACTCGGTCGAACAGACAGGCACGCCTCACGCAGGAACGTGCTCAGTCGGTGTTGAACTGCTTGAATACATTCAAGAGCAGGATGGCGGTCCCACTGAAATTGTTTCAGAGGCTCCTGGGGCATATGGCGGCCACGGCGGCAGTCACGCCACTGGGGCTACTCCATATGAGACCGCTGCAACACTGGCTCCAGGGGTGTTGGGCCGAGTCCCGAGGTGGGCGTGGCATCGCGGCACCTTCCGGGTCCAAGTTACCCCGGCCTGCCGCCAAACCTTCACCCCGTGTTCAGACCTTGCGTTCGCTGCCTCTGGCAGGAGTGCCCCTGGAGCAGGTCTCCCGGCATGCTGTGGTTTGCACGGATGCCCCAACCACCGGCTGGGGGGCCACGTACAAACGGGCTTGCAGTGTCAGGGGTTTCTTGCTACGGGCCCCTCGAGCACTTGCATGCTACAAACTGGCCCCCCTCAACTGTGCCACTTTTCTTGCCTTCTAGTGGCTGCGTCAGTTCCGTCTTCACCATCTACTCTGCCCTTGCCCTTAGCCGGTCCAAAGGGCGCTCGACCGATGCAATTTGCCAATTACTGGCGTCCGCAAGGACAATACAGCGCCCGGTTTTCCGTACAGCAACGACCCAAGTGGTCTGCCTCTCATTCTCCTTACTCGCAACTTCTGCCCAGGCTTCGACACTTCGTTCTTGTCCTCCTCGGAGTCAGAACATCTGAGGTCGCTTCGCTGCTTGTTGTGCACCGTTGTGCTCTGGGTCTGTGCTCCCACGCTAAATCTCTTGACGGGCAGCCGATACGAGCTGTCCTGTGTGCTGTGTTTGCCCGAGTGATGGGTGCTGGGGAAGAATGCGACTCCTATCCCCAGATACGGTCCAGCTGTTTGGGGACCTTTCCGGATCCGCTCAGGTAGACCCTGTGTTTGCCTCTCCAGAAGACCTTCTACGCCAGTTGTTCTTACGCCCTGACCGACGGAAACCTCGGCACGGATCCGCCCTCTCTGGCACAACAGCTGCCGCGGGGCCTTCGCAAGTATTTCCCCCAGTGAGCCTTCTCGCGCAGACTCTGTGCAAGGTCAGGGAGGATGAGGATTAGGTCCTGCTGGTGGCCTATTGGCCTTTCCGGACCTGGTTCCCTGAACTAATTCTCCTCGCCGACAGCCCCTCCCTTGCCGATTCCTCTGAGAAAGGCTTTACTGACTCAGAGACGGGGCACCCCTTAGCACCCGCGTCCAGACCTCTGAAAACTACATGTCCGGTCCCTGGACGGGACGCAGAGATTCTAGGTGACCTACCCCAGGAGGTAGTTGACACCATCACTTCAGCATGAGCACCGTCTACGAGACACGCTTACGCCTTGAAGTGGAATCTGTTCGTCGAGTGGTGTTCTTCTCATTGAGAAGACCCCCGGAGATGCCTGATCGGAGTTGTGCTTTCCTTCTTGCAGCAGGGGCTGGAGCGAATGCTGTCTCCCTCCACCCTTAAAGTTCATGTCGCCGCGATTGCTGCTAACCACGACCCCGTAGAGGGAGGTCGTTGGGGAAGCATGACTTGGTCTTCAGATTCCTTAGGGGGGCGAGAAGGTTAAATCCTCTACGGCCCCCCTCTATACCCTCTTGGTACCTGAGTCTGGTGCTCACGGCACTACAGCAGGCCCCGTTTGAGCCCTTACAGGCAGTGGAGCTGAAGTTCCTCTCAATGAAGCCTTTGCTCCTGCTGGCATTGGCCTCTATCCAGAGGGTAGGGGACCTGCACGCATTTACGGTCAACGATTCGTGCCTAGAGTTCAAGCCGGCTGATTCCCAGGTAACCCTGATGCCCCGGCCCGGTTATGTGCCCAAGGTTCCCCGGTGTGCTACTCTGCGGGGCTGGGTTTCAGGGATCAGGTGGGTGCCTCCAAGCGGTGGGGTGGGGGCCGTTCTCGGAGGAGGCAGACCCAGCCCTAGCTTGCGCTGTCCCGTCCGAGCCTTAAGGTGCTACGTATACCGGACGCAAAGCTTCAGGACCTCAGATCAGCTCTTTTTCTGTTATGGAGGCCGGCAGAAGGGGAATGCCTTCTCTAAGCAGAGGATGGCCCACTGGTTAGTGGATGCCATCACCCTGGCTTATCAGGCACAGGGTGTGGCGCTCCGTGCCCCGCATCAGGTTGCTGAGCGTCAACGCAACTAGAATGGTTTTCATTCCTCCTGGGCCGCTGGCCTCGTTGGGGTGCGCCTCGCTGACAAGATATCTTTTGTAGGTGCTGCGTCTGGGCGACCCTAACACCTTCGTGCTACAGATTTTTCCTGCCCCTTTTATCTTGTGAGCCGGTATCCTCCTTTGTTCTCCCCTCGACGTCGTGGTTTTGTTAGCAGCTGTAGAGGAGGGTGTTCGCCGGCTCTTCGTGTCGCGTTTGCCATATCACGTTCGGTTGTCTATATTCCTCCTGCAGAGGAGTCTTCCTACAGTAGACCCGTGTTTTAGGCCCTTTTCCTTCTTCCTCCTCGGCACCAACGTGGCGGAGCTTCCGGGGGGGCGCCGCCTTCACGGTTCGCTGAATCCTCCTCGAGAACCGGTAGGAGGCTGGGTTCCTTATGTAAGACCTAAGTGGATCTCATATTTGTAAAGTCCACGGTATAGCCTTGAGCTCGTGTTTCCCCGGCAGACTTCTGCCAATCCAAGAGGGTTCAATCACCTCCATTCTTCCATATGCTCCTAAGGAATGTTCATATGTGTATTGATTCCGAAACCTCCTTCGAGAAGGTTGGAGCTTCCGCAACATCCCTGTATCAAGTGGAACGGGTACGTTTCCCAGTGTTATCCAGACTTACTCATTGGGTAGTGCCATAGCAGCAGTACCTGGTCCTCTTGTGAAGAAATGCGCCTGGCTTACGCCAAAAAATAGGGGCCAGTTGCTTCCACTGGGGTGGACACTGGAAGTGTTGCGGAGTCAAGCTTTGGGCCCTTGGTGTATGATCACCAATTTTCTGTCGGTCTCGGGGTGTGTGGGGGGGTTGGGGGGGGGGGGGGGGCCCTCCGACTACGGCGAGAAGTGACCGACTGAAAGGGAACGTCTCGGTACGTATTAACCCTCGTTCCCTGCAAAGTGAGGGAACGGAGACTCACGGTCCTCGGGCCACAGCTCCTTACCCCCGGGCTGAGCGGAAGTTTGGTGGGTTGGTTGGCCGGGGGGGGTGGTCACCGGCTCTGCTCCTCAGCGAAAACCTGAATATGTGCTGCACCTGCTGCCTACTTATACTCACGCTGTGATCAGCAGCAGCTGGATGCAATAATCGCATGCCAATGTGCATTGGCTCGTTTAGTTTACACTCGAAGTAGATTGGTCCCTCTAAGCGAGATCCCAATTTCGTCGGTCCTCCAACGTGACGTCTCCGTTCCCTCCTTCAGGGAACGAGGGTTACATACGTAACCGAGACGTTTCTCATAATAAATTTGAATAGATTATTTACCAGATGTTCAGAATGTACTTTCTTTAGAACTGACTAAGGAATATTTAACAGACAATTTTGTTCATTGTAGTTGAGTTCAGAAGTTGAGAACAAAAGAGTGAAAATATCTGAGCATTTGGAAAACATCCCGATGGTTTCACCGATGCATTTTGTTGTGGCTTTATGAAACTTAGCTTTCTAGGGATACTCTTGGTGAATTTAAATAAGAACAAGAACTAAGGAAGGTGTCCCTGGGTTCTAGTCTCATTTCAGGCAAAACAACAACCACCTTGATCTTCTCCTGGGAAAAGTTGGCCATAAAAATATTGCAATTACACTTTTTTTTTTTTTTTTAAGGAAAGCATACCAACCAAACATTGGATGACACTGATGATTTTTAAAATCATCCAGTCATTGCAGATAATGCAAACTTTCTGATTAACTTTCACTGTGCTTTGAAAGGCTGACGAACAGGGTTGAGGACAAACAAGTTGGGCAAATATGTGAAAGGTCCTCTTATGACACTTTTCCACTGCATGGTATGGCTCGGCTCGGTTTGCATTTCCACTGCAGTTTAGTACTGCTTTATAGTGGGCGTATTAGCGAATTTTGTGGCACTATTCATCAAACAAATCCAGAATTTTGCAAATAAACACAATTTGCTTTGCAAAGAAAAACTTGACTTTCAAACAAACGCAAAGTGATTTGCAAATACAAAACTATTTGAGAGAAAATGCAGAGGTATGGACAAATATATGTATTGTATGTTACAACTGTGAGACTCATTTGCCTTTTTATGAGGAAACTTGGCTTGATTTTCTCACATGCAATTGAGCAACTTTCTATTCCAAAAACAGCAGATGGTGGTGTCGGTCAATTTACACTAGTCTCCTGAGACCCGAAACACCTGTTTACCTTTTCAGACCAATATGAGTGGGGAACAGGTGAGTTTCTGTTTTACTATATCTATAATTAACCATATAAATGTTTTAACAAATCGACCCTACTTCAATGTCAGTGAAATTCACAATAAGTGCTGTAAAGTTGTTAACATGTTCAAAAATCAGTAGAGACATGGCTAAATAAACATTTAACTAGGCAGTCTTTCCCTATAAAAACTGATACATTCTCTGTACCTCTTATCCTCTTATACAGTTGTTCAACATTCAAACCAATGCAGGGGTATACCATATACGTGTCACAATATATTGTATACTAAATGCAAATGTTTGTTGATAGTTCAACTGTAACAAATTGAGCTTTTTGACGATTTTCCTGCCTGGGAGCATTGGGGGTTCGTGCTTTGCTCCAAGCACCTCAGTTTTGTCAATACGATTTATTTAATTCTGCTATATATGTTGAAACTTATCCTACCAGTGGAAGAAATGTTATAGGCTACCCTGCAGTAAAATTTAAACAAGTATATAGCTACACATAGACAACCTACTGAAAGGAGTATGCTAATATGCAAATAGGCTACTATAATCAAACTAGTTTAAGTTCAGGTGAGCTTTAATTGTGATTCAGCTATATAAGTGTACCAAAAATATAACTAAACATTAATAATCCCTTATCAAAATTAACCAATGTTTTTACTAATAATACCATGTATTTGTAATAAGCTGTCGTTTTTTAGACTGGTCACCTGCAAAAAAAACATGTTACCATCACGTTTACTATATAGTAAAACCACTTTAATTTTCGTAAGGGATTTCATATGTTTATCATAGTTATGTTATATTAGCAATTATATCATTGTACAACAGTTTAAAACTACAAAGTGGCCTGTAAGGAGATTTTAGTCTGACAATACCCTGTTTGGAAAAATCCAATTGAAAATATGTACTTTTATTATTGTCCGAGCACATTTTAACTCATAAGTTAGCTGATACTGGGGGTCAGGAATTATATTAGTGCTCTTCCAACGGCAAAGGTTCGTCATCTGATCCTCCGAGAATGCCCGTGTAAGCGCGCCATCATCCAACGTGCGAAAAAAAAGTAAGTAATTCTATGATGAAGCTTGATGTTTTGATGCCATTTTTCGGGGGCATCATGTTTACCTGGCTGACCTCCGATCATTAACATATGTGAACAGAGCGCATCACATTAGCGATAATGAGGTGAGACAGGAGAATCTTAACCTCTCCTTACTTTCATATGGATTATATAATCAGATTATATTTGTTTTCAATGTTTTCATTTGTTTTCTGTTATTTTTTTAAGTAGACATTTCAAGCTTTCTATACATATATTTCTCATGTCTTTGAGGCAAGTATTAGCTGAGATTCAGGTTGTTTTATTTACGAGTCTGTGAAGAGAGGTGACAGAGACCGAGACACTGGAGAACACACCCTGTTTATTTTCTTCTGTTTTTCTTTATTTTTACAAAGCACTTGTTTGGGTTATATGACTAGACACAATAAGTAGAGCCTTTGTCATTTCAAAACGTCCATACCGATCTGTATTTTTTATCATTTTCGTAAGCATCAAGAAAACGTGACAAAATGCGCCGGTGCGGTCATCGACCACAAATATTATTTTCTAATCATTGCATTGTTACACTCATTCTGAATAATACTGTTAACCACTTGTTTGTAAAATCATTCTGAATACTGGTTAACCACGTTTGTTAAAATGCTCTGATTTATATTATCTCACGTGAACTTTGATCCTTCTCCCCATTCACATGACGGAGTGCACCAAAGAGAAATATTCATCATTGTGCTTGCTAACAATACATAATTATTTAGACACAATGAATTGCACAGTGTTACAACTTTAAAAAGTTTATTATTGACTAAATAATGTGATTTGTTTTCAATTTTTTATTAATAATGAATGACCTCTTGGGTGAAATTACTATATCTGATACTAAATTAAATTGTCTAAGCTTCATTTTTTGGTACACAATATTGTCGCTCTCCATAATACATTTGCATTTTAGAATTACAATATATTTTGACATGATAATTGTTATACCCCTGCATTGTTTTGAATGTTGAACAATTATATCAACATAGGTATATATTCTATATCCCGCGATCCAACAGAGGATAAGAGGTATGGAGAATGGATCAGTTTTTATAGGGAAAGACTGCCTAGTTAAATGTTTAGCCATGTCACTACTGATTTTTTAACTAATCAATCATGTTTACAGCGCTTATTGTGAATCTCACTGACACTGTAGTAGGGTCACTTTGTGAAAACATCTAAATGGTTAATTATAGATCAAGTAAGACAGAAACTCACCTGTTCCCCACTCATGTTGGTCTGCTGTATTCCCCGAAAAGGTAAACAGGTGTTTCGGGTCTCAGGAGACTAGTGTAAATTGACCGACACCACCATCTGCTGTTTTTGGAAAAGAAAGTTGCTCAATTGCATTTGTGAGAAAATCTGCCTGCACGCATTTGTGAGAAAATCTGCCTGCACGCATTTGTGAGAAAATCAAACCACGTTTCCTCATAAAAAGGCAAATGAGTCTCACAGTTGTAACACACAATACATATATTTGTCCATACCTCTGCATTTTCTCTCAAATAGAGTTTTGTATTTGCAAATCACTTTGCATTTGTTTGAAAGTCGAGTTTTTCTTTGCAAAGCAGATTGTGTTTATTTACAAAACGCTGGATTTGTTTGATGAATATTGGCACAAAATTCCCTCCACATGGGCGGGATTGTAGACGTTGTTATAGTTGCGCCGCCTCTACTGCTGCGACCTCCTGAAAAAGATTTTTATTCCACGTCTTCCCATCAAGCTCTGGATCCGCTCCTCGGCTATCAACGAGAGGAACATCTGTACTTCCTCAACAGACCACGAAACAGCCATTATTTTGTTGTTTAAAAAAAGGTGCGCTCATTTGAAACTGTTGTGTTAGTTAAAAAAGGTTACGTTCTATCTTTGGCTGTGCCGATTTAATCTAGCCGGTCTAGTGTCTCATGTCGCAAATTCAATGACACAGGTAGTGACGATTCTCTCTCCAGCCAATCAGTGATCAGCAGGGTTTACGCGTCACATTTTGGTAACGGTACGGCTCGCTTGGAACCTCAGCCGAGGTGGTACTGAAAAAAGTTTTCCGTGCAGTGGAAAAGTGCCATTACTGAAGACTAGGAATGTTCTGGATACTTTGGATAGGTTGCATTGTGCATGCTTGAAGGACAGTAGAGCATTGCAGTAGTTCATTCGTGTAATGACAAGTGCCTGGACAAGGAACCATTAGATCTTCTTGTTGAGTGGAAATCTATGTAGCCTACTGTATAGGACATGATCCATGCCAAACACTTTCCTCAGGTTATTAGATGATGTTAGTGTTTTTAAGCTGGCAAGGCATGCAGAGTTTCTCGCAATGATTGTGGGGCGTTGAAAGGCAGGTAGAACAGTATGTTGTTGTTTTTTATAGATTTGTCTGTGAGGTAGGATTCAACCAATGAGGTGCAGATTCTATGATGGCCAGTTCAGACAGGAGGATCTATTCTTTTAAGGAAGGTGTCATATCTATGAAGGTAAACTGATGCCTAAATGATTCGCATGCGCAGGGTAAGATTTGTGAAAGTGTATAAAAATAGCAAGCGTAAATTAATTTTGCATGGGGAAGAAAAGATCTGTAAATGTGTAAATCGTGTTTCAAGTGTAAGAATAAAAGATTTGCAGCGTTTTACTGTTTTTTCTAAGTGTAATTCATGTATTGTGAAACTGCAGCTTCATGCTAATGCGAAATAAATATGATCTGCATTCTTCTGACTTCCATTTTTTTCACCAAACTATACGGCCAAAAGCATTGCAAGCCTGTGAACAGCATTTTGCAAGCAAAAACAACCATATCAAGAACTGCAAAGCGGATTGACCGCATAAATATGTATGTATCAAAAATAAACTGTTACAAATATCTAAATGATTTCTTTTGTGCGTAGGGCAAAAAGTTCCCCAAATAACCTGATATGTACTTCTGCATCTTTGCGCTTGCAGTTTTGGCACGATTCTCTCACTGATTTCAGATTTGCAAGCTTGAGTGAAAGGCGGGATTACCTTCTTCTTGCAGCCAATCAAATAAGGCTCTCACTGACTCTCGAGTTACTCTCATCTGATTGGTTCAATAAACACTCCAGATGTGAGAACACATCTTTAACTTCATTCGAGGCATGTACATTTAGCAATCAGAAACCTCTTTTTTTTTCTGTGGTACTGAACGAATCAGAAACCTATATGGCTTCTTTTAAGGACAGCACAAACAACTGTTAAAACTGCTAATTATTAATAACATTTAATGTGCCATTAGGCTGACTTCCATGTGCTCATATACTGATTTTCATGCTAGAGTGAACGTTATTGGATTGGTTTGAAATTGCATTGAAATTGTATATATTATATAATCTGCTTTACACTACTGAACTGATGTTAACTTTACAATCAAACCGTTTAATAGCGCTCTGTCTCCAGATTTGAGCGTAATGCAAAAATGCAAAACCAAATGCAAAGAAACTAATTATGTCTGAATTTAAAAAAAATCTGTATGCTTTGTTATGAAAGCTGACAGCACCTTGTGTGTTCTTTATTATGGTTCGCCGTATTCGCCAATGCCTTGCAAGTGGAAGTTACATGTGGCCAAGTATGATGACCCATACTCAGAATTAGTGCTCTCCATTTAACCCATCCAAAGTGCACACCAGCATGGGCAATCCATTTTTTTTGCTGCAGCACCTCATGGAGCAGTTGGGGGTTCGTTTCTTTGCTCAATAGCACCTCAGTTGTGTATTGAGGGTGGGAGAGAGCACTGTACATTCACCACCCCCTACAATCCTGCCTGTACGAGACTCGAACCCAGCAACCTTTGAGTTATAATCCGACTCTCGAACCATTAGGCCATGACTTCCTTTTTTTTTGTTACTTGTTTTTATTACAGCCCGTGATAATTAATACATTACAAAAACATTGTAAAAATTTAAAATTGGGCTAAAAGAAAGTTATCCCACTCCTCTACGTCTACTTCTACCATCGCTTGGATTACAGCGTCACGGCACACGCCTTCTTTTTGAATGTGATTTTCTCCAATTAGGGGGAGGAGGAGTGGAACATTTGGCAAATTATGGTGCAGCACTTATATTATTGCACTGGTTGGCTATTAACTGTGAGTGTCAATCAAGGGGAAGTTGTGGCCTAATGGTTAGAGAGTCGGACTCGTAACACAAAGGTTGCAGGTGTCGAGTCTCG
Source organism: Sinocyclocheilus anophthalmus (assembly GCA_018155175.1). Taxonomy (NCBI): domain Eukaryota; kingdom Metazoa; phylum Chordata; class Actinopteri; order Cypriniformes; family Cyprinidae; genus Sinocyclocheilus; species Sinocyclocheilus anophthalmus. Next base: position 380,680 of record JADLZN010003879.1, on the reverse strand, counting down.
TACACAGGGGTTGTGGGTGGGGGGAGTGAATGTACAGTGCCCTCTCCCACCTTCATTACCATGACTGAGGTGCCCTTGAGCATGGCACCGAACCTCCAACTGCTCCCCGCAGCAAAAAAAAAGGGTGCTGCAGCAAAAAATGGCTGCCCACTGCTCCGGGTGTGTGTGTGTGTGTGTTCACTGCTGTTTGTGTGCACTTTGGATGGGTAAATGCATAGCACTAATTCTGAGTATGGGTCACCCTACTTGGCCACAAGTCACAGTGCACGTTCACAGTAGTCCTATACTTGGGGTATATAGCTGGGTTTTTTGGTTTTGTGTGTCTTTAGGGGCGTTGTGGTGTGTAAATTTTTGGTTTGGTGGGCTCCTGTAGTGTTGGGGGTGGCGTGTGCATCAATGTAATCGGGGAAGTTCTTAATGTGCCGATACAATTAGTGGATGCCACAATACGTAATGGTTCAAAGAGGCAATGAATCGTCAAAGTGGGGGCCACTGTCGTGTATTGCTGGACGCTTAAGATCATGTTTTTTTTCGGTCGGCAATGTTATCTTAAGGGTTGTCATTGTTGGAGTTTGTAGTATACCAGTATAGAACCATTCATAGGTTTACTGTGGTTTTATAATTTGTAACGAAGAAACCCAATCCCTTTGAGCTTAATAGGGGATAGATTGTCAGGGGGCGAGGCTTCTAGGGGTTGGTGTGCGGGTAAGGTTTGCAGCTGTGTATTTTGTCATATAAAGAGAGGAAGGCATGCAGTCAACAAGGGAAAGAACAGCATTGGGGGCAATGTAACTGGGGAGAAGCGAAGGAAGAATCGCAGGGGCAAAGGAAGAAGGCTCTGTCTGAGTGGGTTGGGTGTGGCATAATCGTGGGGGTCTCGCCCGATGCGAGGGGTGTGGGACAGGCTCCCCGGTTGAAACGCCTTGTGTGTGGGGCCGCGGGTTCAATCCTAGCGGCGTCACAGTGAATTAGATGAGTGGGGGTGCCCACTTTTTGCAGATTGCTGATTTTTGTAAAAGAACTTCTGTGGTGCTTTTCAGATAAAAGCTGTTTCAGTGGATAGTTGCAGGCTCATTTTGGGAATAAAGAATGGATAATAACTAATATTGATGATAAATAATATAATAATATTGGGCTTGTTTTTGAAGCTGCGGTTGCTTATTTATCTTGCGAGAGTTGGCAACAGTGCGCAGAAGTACATATCGGGTTATTTGGGGAACTTTTTGCCCTACGCACACAAGAAATCATTTAGATATTTGCAACAGTTTATTTTTTACACACACAGATTGGTTTTACATGGTCAATCTGTTCAGCAGTTCTTGATACGGTTGTTTTTGCTTGCAAAATGCTGTTCACATGCTTACAATGCTTTTGGCTGTACTTTGGCGAAAAAAGTAATTTATTTTGCATTAGCATGAAGCTGCAGTTTCACAATACACAAATTACACTTACAAAAAAAACAGTAAAACGCTGCAAATCATTTTTTTCTTACACTTGAAACACGATTTACACTTTCACAAATCTTACCCTGCGCATGCAAATCTTTTAGGCATCATTTTACCTTCATAGGTGTCAGACAATGATTTCAGTGCCTCAAGTGTTTTCACCTCAAACAGGAAGAGATTGTTGGAGAAATGGTTTGCAAGAAATCGAAGGGGATGGGTTCAGATGGTATAAGAACATTAAATTAATTTAGATTTTTGCAGGTAACCCTGGGCCACCTGGAGCTCGTGGTGCGGTGGGGCCGCCAGGTACTCTAGGGCTTGGAGAACCTGGACCACCTGGACCAATGGGGCCACCTGGAGGCCCTGGACCCCTTGGTGAGTTTTTCAATTGATTAGCACCAACAAAGGTGTATGCACACACACATGCCTAGATGTTCACATCTCACATGATATGTAACAAGTCTTGATGATGTCCTAGGTCAGATCGGTATAAAGGGTGAGAAAGGTTATCAAGGCCAACCTGGTTTAGTCATGCCTGGAGCTCCAGGAGACAGGGGTAGCCCTGGTGTCCCAGGTCTACCAGGATCTAAGGGTTTTCCAGGAGAACAAGGACGTCCAGGAAGAGATGGCTTCCCTGGTGAACGTGGTGAGTGTTTCTTGACACCCATTATTCCTGACGTTCTCCTCGCACATGTTTGTTTACCTTAAGTTGATTCATATTTTAATGGGGGTTTTTTTCAGGTCCAAAAGGAGAAATTGGAATCATGGGAATGACAGGATCCCCTGGACTTTTAGGTCCTGATGGAAACTCTGGAGAACCTGGACAAAAAGGTATTAGAACACAATTCTTATTATTTGGACTAAATAATATACTGCTATCTTACTTTGACAGGGGCACATTCAGAGTTGTATTAGCTAAAGCTTCATGATGTTGTTCTGTCTCTTTCAGGTGACCCCGGTTTGATTGGGATCAGGGGAGAGTTTGGTGATCCAGGTACCAAGGGTGAGAGAGGAGAGCCGGGTCTACATGGGCCACCTGGAAACATGAGTGATGTTGACATGGATCACATGAAAGGAGACAAAGGAGACATCGGAGACAGAGGTACAGAGAGAGAGAGCGAGAGAAAGAGGGCGAGAGGTGTTTATCATAGAGGTTTCAGGACCAAAACTAATGGCAAAATTCCATGCAACAGAACAACTACAAAAATGTTCAAGAAAGAAATGTACCACCACCACCAACAACAAAAATGTTAACATAAAATATATTGTCAGACATTTTTTGTTTTTATATTTTGAAGATGACCTAAACATATGCAATAAAATAACATGAATCTTTGTTGGAGTTTTAAGGAAGCACACATCTCTGGATTGTTGGCTTCCGTTGGTGTCTGGTTGAAAATCAGTGAACTATAAACTTATTAGTCTTTATATTTCAACCTTGTCTAACAGGTGATCCTGGTTCTACTGGAGAAAGGGGGATTCCTGGAACAGCTGGAGACCCTGGAATGCCAGGAAAAGATGGAATGCCAGGTTCACGTGGACAGCAAGGTTAGTCCCAGATAATAATCTGTAGTCAGATTAAAATTATGGTAGCTGTTAAGTACCATGATTCAATAATGTTATTATGAGAACATTATTTAATAACTGCGGCTCCACTCCAGGTGAGAAAGGAGACCCTGGAGTCCCCGGGGAGTCAGGACGAATTGGAGAACCTGGAGACCCAGGTCAAAGAGGAGACATGGGATACCCAGGTAAATATAGTGCTCTCCACTTCTGCATGTGGGTTGACGACAAATAAAGAAAAGAAAAGGAAGAAAAAGGCTAGTTCTTAGAATTTTACATTTGCATTTGTGTTTATGTTTTTGAAAAATGGGTTTGCTGGGTATAATTTCCTGTATTATATACCTGCATGTTGGTTACATCACATGCCTTCTGAATAAATATAAGTAATAGTTTTCAAATATTATTAATCATTGAGGCAGTTTTGTTATAATTAATAAACTCTGGTACTGTTGCTTGATCACTTTTTAGTGAACATTTTGTGGTTCTTTAGGTTCAATGGGGCCAAAAGGTATTAAAGGTGTTGGTGGGTCACTGGGTCACCCTGGATCTAAGGGTGTTGATGGCACCAAAGGAGATAAAGGAGATCCTGGTGCAGCAGGAATAGGAATCCCCGGTCCCCCTGGAGTGAAAGTTTGTGTTGTTGTATTAGTATTGTATTGTATTGTATATTAGTATTGTTGATTGTATTATCCTTGGTCTCATCTCATACTTACAGGGAAATGTTGGCACCCCTGGTTTCCCTGGTGAACCTGGACATAGGGGACAGAAGGGTACAATGGGCATCCCAGGAAGCCCTGGAATTCAAGGACTTAAAGGAGACACAGGATTGATTGGTTACCAAGGCAAGATGATTACAATGACTAATGCAAATTACACTGAAATACACTGTTTTAACAGCCAGTGTTATGAACACATCAAGGCACTAATACAATATTTTTTTATTATAATACATTGTACCAATCATATTATTTTCTGAGCAGGCAGTCCAGGGAAACCAGGTGAGAAAGGTGTCAGCGGGTTGCCGGGGTCTACAGGAGAACCTGGGTTTCAAGGACGTCCAGGTAAGTCAAACTAAATTTCCCCTTGAGATTTGTTTAAGGCACCCGTAATGTTTCTAGACACACTGAAAAAGTTTCTTTACTTTAGAAAACTTCTGAGAAACACAAAACAAGTGTGCATGAAGGAAGTTAATTTAAAGCAAGCTTCAAATGGGCTGCATACATTTAGTGGTGAAAATTCCTAATGATTTTATTATTATAATTTTTTTGACTAGGTGAGCCTGGTCTACAGGGTCCACCAGGTCTGCCTGGGGAGAAAGGCAAACCAGGGGTAGATGGCATTCCTGGATTTATTGGAGCGAGAGGAGAACCCGGTAAAATTATGTAGCTAAGATTATCAGTAAGATTATGTATTAATGCTGCTAATTTAAAGTGCTTTAGAAACTCTTTTTGGGACAGTGGGTCTCTAGTTCAGTAATGATTGCGTTGTCAGGGGTAGTTTCTTCATTAGGACGATAGGGTGCTGCACCACCAGTGCAAAAGGGAGGAATTTTTTTCTGTCACATTCAACCGGCTGTCACTGTTCTAATATAGACTTTATGTTTGTTTTGCCTCTGGATACATAGTCCAATCAGCATCAAGTCACATTCTGTGGAGTACCGCCCCTTTTTGGGCGATTTCACTATGGCCAAGAATCGCCCAGACTGTTCTCATAGACTTCCATACAAAGACTTTTTTTTCGAACTGCAGGCACTGCAATGCAATCTCTATGAGTTCCGTGAGGGCGAGCACTAACGTGCTTTCGTCATCATATGTAACCTTAACTTGTGCAGTGATTGCTGGGAACAAACTCTATAAATAAGAAATATGAAGTCAGGACTAGTCTGTATGGGCTGAATAAAGCAAATCAGTATCTCACCAGTACAGTATAGATGGATGATGATTGTAATTGAGGTAAAGATAATTATGGTGACATACAGCAATCATACACTATTAGACGCGCAAGTCCATTATTATTAATGTGCAAACAAAAAGAATGCATGTGCTCTCTCTGATAGCTTTTTCCATAAGCACATTTCAGTATGGTCACATATCTGGAAAGTGTTTCAAAATGGACACTCACTGAAAAAGTGTGTTTTTATAGGAGTTTGCATTGGTCAGTGGTGTTTATGTAGACACTAAAATACAGACACGAACACTCCCTCTTACAGAGGAACTGTTCACTGGTGATGTCGAGCCTCCTTCAGATCGGCACATTCGACAAATTCAGGATGTTTTTATTTACTTTTTTAATTTGTGTTTTGCTCTGTTTAATAATTCTGAATGGATCCGTATATATCTATATACAGTCAGTTTATGGCAACTGGTATAGTTTTTATTTTTTTGTATTGCAGCTTGACTTGTAGTTATTTATATATGCATTAAAAAATGCTCTAAACAAATGTAGCATTTATTTTTCCTAACCGTTTTGCTGTTGCACCGTATACATAAATTGTGAATTATAAAAATTAAATAATGTTTTAATTTATGTTAAAAAAAAGCTTGCAGAAAATCATCCTCAATCTTGAACTTGGTAAAGCAATTATCTTTATTTAAAATGTTTCAAGTCGTAATATTTTTCCTTTTGTTACACTGGAATAAATCATACTGGGATGTATGCTAAAATTGTTATTTTCACTAGCCGCCACTGGCAAGATGATTTGTTTTTATATGCACAGCAGAACATCTCATTAAAAATGTGCGTGCGCACATGTGTTACGGGGCTGACAAGACGTGAGACGTGCGGATCCATGTGCAAGCGTACTTAGAGGGCAGACAGGAGATATGGCACATTAGTCTGAGGGCAGACACAATAAATACGCTAGGGCTCTAGTGTGTGGTCCTAACCGATGGCGAACAGAATCAAAGTGCGAGAACTATAGGGGAATAATCCAGGTACACAGCAATAATCCAGTAAGGGGCAAACAGAGTCCAAACGGCAAGATGACAGGGCAATCCAAAAACAAAGGCAGTGATATATACACGGGAAAACAGGCAAGACAAGACTAGACTAAACTAAACTAAACTAGGAACTTATTAAAAGATAAAGCTAAGACAATAAACAGGCTCCGTATAGTAGCTAACACTTGGAGAGTGAAAAACGCTAGACAATACTCGGCAGTGAGAGAGAGGAAGTCCATGGCTTATGTTAGCATTCTGTTGATTCAGCTTGTGTGTGTGTGTGTGTGTGATCAGTGCATTCTGTGTGCGTGTAATCAGTGCAATGGTTGATGGGAAATGCAGTCCAGGGTGATGTGTAACAGTCTGTGTGGTGTGAGAGTCAATGTAATGGGAGAAGGGTTACCTCTGATGGTAAGCAGACGGAAGTTCATGGACCGGATTTGTGACAACATGAATTAGTTCTTAACTTTGTTATAACGTTAATGAATTCTTAGTATTCTAAATCAGGGAACTGTGATTTTTTCCCCTCTTTTGTAAGTCGCTTTGGATAAAACCGTCTGCCACATGCAAAACTGTAAAGGTTGATAATTGGCATAAAACACGCCCAAACCATATCCATAAAAGGACTTTCCGCACAACCTTTCATCACAGCAAACCTATGACGGTCTCTAAGGACGTGCTCTCGTCTAAGAGTGTGTGGAGTAAGATCCTCGATCAATGCAAAGTGTGCCATCCTCAAATCTAGTGTAAACACCTATACAGACCTAGATTACAGTTAATGAACCTCTCATTACCCAGCTGTATCTGCATTTTTCTACACTTTCATATATGTTTAAGATGAAATGCCTTTGTATAAAATTTGAGCTTTATATGTTTATATGGCCAGAATATGTCTTTTTTGCATATGTGTGGTTTCAGTTCTTCCTACATTTCATACATTTTGAATGCATTTTAGTACACAAGTAACTGATGCATCATGATTTGTTCGTGAAAATATTTGTATGCCATTTTCATGCACAAATTTGTGCTTACACACTGTTAGTGAGACCCAATGACCTAAAGACAAACAAGTATTTATCTTCTTCAGGTATACCTGGCATAGGATTGACAGGAGCCCACGGAGAACCTGGCAGCAAAGGTCAGAATCGCATATCCCCAATAATTAGGTTGTCATTTATGGAGCACTGGGAGGTCTACTTAAAATGAATACATTTGAAGTTAATTATTTTCGATGTATAGTTTAAGGATAGTTTAGTGAAAAGTAACTAAATTAAATGAATACTTCTCCTCATCTCCACACAGGTGACACAGGCAACCCTGGTCTTCCTGGCATTCCCGGCAGTCCAGGTATTCCTGGAACCAAAGGTGAGAAGGGTCTGCCAGGACTCCAAGGGGGCCAAGGATGGCCTGGAGAGAGAGGACTTCCAGGAGCATCCATGGATGGGCCTAAAGGAGACAGAGGAGCTCAGGGACAGCTGGGAGAAAAAGGTGAATCCTTAACACCTCACTATTCAGGACATTCTGTCACAGAATATTCCTCTTATTAGTAGTCTAACAATTTAAGGGTGTCATTATGGTTATAAAATGCAGTTGTCCCTCATGTTAGCCAAAGAACGGTGTGTGAACCGTATTTGATACTCTAAAACAGGACTGACAGATGTGTTCTGCTGAATGTGACCTGCGTCATCTTACACCCACATCACATTTTTACCACAGGTGCGACTGGTGATCCAGGCCCAGCTGGCACACCAGGCAGTGCTGGAGCTAAAGGAGAAAATGGAGATGTGGGCTTCCCTGGCCCACAAGGCTCTCAAGGGTATAGAGGAGACAAAGGTTTCACTGGTGCTCCTGTGAGTTTAATGCTTCGTCTTCTAAAATAAAAATAGTGCCTTTAAAAATGATAGTAGATCATTTAATACAGCTGTGCTCTGTAGGGTGAGCCTGGGTTGCCTGGTTATAATGGACCAAAGGGTGAGATGGGACCACAGGGTGTTCCTGGTTTCCCTGGTAAGATTAAAGATGAAATTTAACTTGACAGAATATTGCAGTGCATTTTTGTGTGTTTCTGAGTGTCATCCTTCATATTTATAAAAGGCAATGCTCGATAGAGATGGTAGTTTGAGTGGCTCTCTGTCATTCCAGGTATAAAGGGTGAGAGAGGAGTGATCGGTTCGAGGGGTGACGGAGGTGACAGAGGATTCCCAGGTCTCAAAGGTATGAACAAAAACTTCAACTTCCATTGAATTTTATTATTAGTGTCTATCCACATTTATTCAAATAAACATTTAAATTTGTATAGCTAACATCATATTGGTAGTAGAATTTAAATGTATTGCTTTATGTTTTAGATTATTGTACATAATAATAATAATAATAATAATAATAATTACTAAAATTGCTAATTTTTTTTATTATCATGATTATTGAATTAATATTAACAATGTAAAATATGACATATTTCATGTTATGTTGTACCTTTTTGAATATATAATAATCACTATTGAAGAAAGATAGTGGAAATATTTTATAATAAAAAGATAATATTTGTCACAGCTTTTTACTTTGATCTGTAAATTTTCAATGTGAAATAAATTGTCTATAATATATAGACAAAGAATTACACATCAGCAACAAAATTACAAACAAAATAACAAAATATATTTATACACACAAAGTATCAGATCACATTTTGTGTGTCCACCAAACTGCTTCTTGACATCCTTATTTGAGCTTGAATGTGTGGTGAAACGTCTTTACTATAGTAAATGGCCGTTTTTTTTTTTTTGCCGGTCTGATGCTCTCTACTTCATTGTAAACATTTTATTAAATTTCTGCTTTTAACATTTTAATTTAAGGTAGCGAAGGCCCTCCTGGACCCCCTGGGCCACACACATTTATAAAGGGAGATCCTGGTCTTCCAGGACCTCAGGGTCCCACAGGTCTAGTTGGATTCCAAGGCATCCCTGGACAGAAAGGACAACAGGGTGAGTGTTTCAAATGCCTGAACTTACAAGGGTAGGAAAACAGTCAGTTGACATATCTTAATGCACAACCACACTCCTAGGTATGATGGGAACTCAGGGTATAAAAGGATCAGATGGAACACCTGGCTATAATGGACATCCTGGTGCCAAAGGAGAGTCTGGACAAACTGGACCCTCTGGTAGGTGCACAGACACATAACATATTAAGAGATCCAAGACAGAAGAAAAGTTCTGCAAATTTCATCAGAACTGAAATGACTTTCATTCACAAAAAAAACAAATAAAAAAAAAAAAAAAAAAGTTCTGGTATTGCGCTAAATAATCGATCACTATGCTGATCCCTATTTATTTCCTAAAACATCTTTTCTGTAGGCCCCAGAGGGTACTCTGGACCTCAAGGGCCTAGTGGTCTCCCAGGTCGCATCGGCCCTCCTGGCCCTTCCTCAATGGACCACGGCTTCCTTGTAACCCGCCACAGTCAGACTGTTGATGTTCCATTATGTCCAGAGGGAACAACGCCAATCTATGATGGATATTCGCTGCTTTATGTCCAGGGCAACGAGAGGTCACATGGACAAGACCTAGGTTTGCACAGCAGCCACACTGATCATGCATTTATTATGAAATATTAATCAAAGTCACACAATCCCTGACGTTCTGCTCTCTTTACCCAATAGGTACAGCTGGTAGCTGCCTAAGGAAGTTTAGCCCAATGCCTTTCCTCTTCTGCAACATCAACAATGTATGTAACTTTGCTTCGCGTAATGATTATTCGTACTGGCTCACGTCTCCCGAGCCCATGCCCATGAGCATGGCCCCTGTAACCGGTGAGAGCATCAGACCCTTCATCAGCAGGTATGTGATCTTTTATGAATCATTTGATATTTCCGTGAGTAAGAATTCCTCGTCCTTCTCATGTGCATGCATGTTTTTCTGTGACAGATGTGCAGTTTGTGAGGCTCCTGCTATGGTTATAGCTGTGCACAGTCAGACCATCCAGATCCCAACTTGCCCTCGTGGTTGGGATTCTCTCTGGATCGGATACTCTTTCGTCATGGTGAGGAGACTAAAGAAGCATTTTTTTAGGGCTGTACAAAATATCAATAGTAAAATCGCTAAGACTGCTGTTTAAATAGATAAATATATGTGCTGCCGGTTTCAGAGATACAGTGTTTCAGAGCACCTTGGTTAAGTTTTTTGTTTTTTTTTGTTTTTTTTTTTTTTTTTTACTAGGATGGTACCACGTGAACATTGTATTATGAGCTGCACGTGTATAAATGAACACAGTGTTGCACTTCATTTAGACACCGGCAGTACATATCTTTATTTGCCTTCAAACGGCCAAAAGAAAGGTTCAATGTTTTATTAAAAATGAAGAAATTAGTATTATAATGAAATTTTTACAGTTGTACTGTACTATATAATATATATATATATATATATATAATATATATATATATACTGTATATTATACATATAAACGGTTTGAGTTGGCTCTTGTAAAGAGTATAAATAAATAGTATTTATACTGTATTAAAAAGTCATTTTGCAGTGTTTCTTTTTTTAAACATTCACCCTAACCCTAACAGACACCCTAATCATTCTTGATTTCCCCCCCAAATATATCTACATATTAAAAAAATCCTGTATTATCATCGTGCAACCCTAATTGTTTCTTTAATATTACTGTGAAATCGGTTCCAAACTAAAGTACAGGATGTTCAGCCCTGTCAACCAGTACACTAAGGTCATTACTATATCCCCAATTATTGATCCTTGATTCTGATTGGTTGAGCCTCGTTCGAAGCTGTTGTAAACTACTCTACAAACATACACCTTTGTTTACTTTGTGTGTTGCTTGGCATTGTTTGGTGGAAGAATAATGTTTTTATTAATATTATCATTACACTTTATTTGCTCTGTTTTATTTTGTGAAACCTAACTACGTATATGGAATAACCGTTTTATAAAAGCAATAAGCCCTGTGAAGCCGTGGTTTACAGTGAATTTATAACAGCTAAGGAGGTTGTTAGTGAGGTTGTTATCAATGCCCCTTAGCTGTTATAAATTCACTGTAAACCACGGCTTCTTTGGGCTTATTTCTTTAATAAACACTGACAAGAACAAATATGTCTGCTTTCATCATTTTCAATGAGGATTACTGTATATGAGAATGTGAACTTGTGACTAGTGTGTAAAGGTCTTACGCAGTCTCTCTGTGTAACAGCACACCAGTGCTGGTGCTGAGGGCTCCGGTCAGGCTCTGGCCTCTCCGGGTTCTTGTCTGGAAGAGTTCCGCTCGGCTCCCTTCATCGAGTGTCACGGTCGCGGCACCTGCAACTATTATGCTAATTCCTACAGCTTCTGGTTAGCCACCATAGAGGACAGCGAAATGTTCAAGTAAGCTTTCACACACTTTATATTCTTGAGTATATATCAGCTGTTGAGCTCGCCTTTTAGGTTCTTACTATTTTTATGGATGCACTATTGTTTCTTCAGTTTAACACAGAATATATCATGTACTAAAGCTGATTTGTTTATTTGAAATGTTTAAGCTATAAATGTTACACCCATGCCCCTGGTTTCACAGACAAGGCTTAAGCCTAATGCCAGACTGAAATCTAAGTCTGAGCTGTTTCAACTGAAAGAAACTTGCTCTGACTGATCTTAAAATATATCAGTGCCTTTATTTTGTCTTAAAAATACACACCAGTAATGTTTTTTAAGGCACGTTTATAAAAAAATTACTTAAATGTCCTAATTGAACTATGGCCTAATACTGGCTTAGTCTAAGCCCTGTCTGTGAAACCAGGCCATGGAGTACTTCAAAGCTACAGTACTCCTCTCTCTTACCACAAGAAGGCACAATAATTTCTTGGTGATTTAGGAGCATTTTTGTATTTATTGTATTTATGTCTCACTATGGTATGAAGCATTAATAAATCATCCTACTTAATGTAACCAATAACCAGGTCAATTTAAAAAGATTTGAATAATAACAATAACAAAAAAATAATATGATATTAAAATATTGGTCCAGAAAATAATTACTTTTATGTTACGTGTATCTTTTTAATTTATATTACTTAGGCTGAAAAGTGTAGCATATCACAAAATAACTGTTTACAAGACATTTATCTTATTTCTTTTATCTAATTTCATAATTTATTTAGTATAAATGTAATACTTGTTTGATCAGATATTTAAATCAATTAATCATTATATATGCAGTTTTACAAATATTATACAGATCGATATGACCTATTATTGCCCATTTCTGCATCAAAATAAAAAAATGTAATGACACCTTTTTTATATAAACAATATGTGGTTTGATTGTTTTAATATTAAATGCCTAATTCATAAATTAAATTGGTAAATTAATGAATTAAAATTAATGATAGACCACCAGGAATTTGTCCCGGTGCTTTCGAAGACTGATGTGGGTCTGGTGACCTGCCTAATTTTGTTGATGTCTGTCTGAAATCTATTCTTCTGCAAAATTAGGCACCACCAAAAAGACATGCAAACTCAGAGCTCCAAGAGAATAAGTCAGAATTGCAAGATGTTAAGAAAAAAAAAAAACATTTTCCTGTCCTCTTGTTAAATGTCTGTGTGTATTGTGGTTACAGGAAACCTGTCCCTACAACGCTAAAAGCTGGGAATCTACGAACTCACATCAGCAGGTGTCAAGTGTGCATGAAGAGGGTCTAGACCAGCCTCAGCACTCCGTCTGCTCTTTATACTCCAGTTTTACGAACAAACAACAAACGTAAGGTGCTACTTCTGTGAAAAGCCATGGAAAAACTTTGAAAACCCACAGAAAAATACCCGTCTCATCGGAACCTCAAGATCTACTGGCACATTTGCCTCATACAGAGCGTTTAACTAACATTGTTCCATTGTGTCTAATGAAGGACACCTGTTTACACTTGCACTGAGTTTATATGTATTAGTAAGCAGGTAACCATATTCATCAAGAGCTCACATGGATCGGATGCTATTCCGTCCAGCCTTTCTTGTGTTCTTTTTTCAGCTTTATTTATCATGCCACTCAACAATATCAGATGCAGATATCTTGTTTATTTCTCTCTCAAATGTATAATCAAGCAACACTAACATTATAGAATTGGATAATTATGTTTTTCTACTTCACTGTCAGTAAGTTTGTCAGCACCCTCTTTGTATGATGTAGGAAAAGCAAAGATCAAGCTTTGTTGTAAATATAGTGCTCTATTTAGTTAACACTCTGTCACATAATCTCTTCAGGTAAATGCCATTGATTTTGTTATACTTAATTATTTATGAAAACGTATGAGATGAGAGTTTAAGCACCAAGGGGCCTTTCCTTTCCACATTGATTTCTCTCAGTTAACCACTGCAGAAAACCATCGTGGCACATAAACTGTAATATTCTGCACTTTTTTTTGTGAATCAGAATGTGGCCTTTAGACTGAAAACTTCCATTTATGAATCTGTGTTTTGAAGTTTATGATTGTTCATATGTGCTTGCAGCTGTGCCTGGTCCAGCTTCCTTTTGGTGCAGAAATGTTTTCCCATGATGAAATTTAACTTCATTTCCATTCACACATAGACATACAGTCTCTTCTGTATCTGTTTATAGCTCTAATCAAAATAATCAGACATCAGACTAGAAGTGCACGAGTAAGTCACCTAAGTCACCTTTTGTTGACTCCTCTTTTATCACTCTGTTGACTTGAACTCATCAGCAAGCTCACCTGACTTGATTTCAACCACATCTATGACAAACTTCAAGAGGTTTTCCAAAATGTAGGGTCTGTGTCTGAAGTCTGCATCTTTAATTTGAACATTGCCTATGGATTCTGTTATATGTCTTGAGTTTCTTTTGTCTTAATGCCTCAGATACCAGACCAAATAACCTGCACATGCCCCCCTTACACAGTAAATTTCTTGCTCATGAATTTTTCTTTTTTTATTATTATGTTTTTTTTCTTTTTATTTTACACTGATAATACTTGACTATGCAATCTACACTACTCGCTTCAAAACCTTCCCCACAGTTGACCTTTTAGCAGAGTTCATCAAATTGTTCCACTATTTTAGGTAAATAAGCTAGTTGTGTTTAAATTTGAAAGTGCCTTACATGACTTTAGTCATGGATGTGAGCCCACATATCCATACTATAATGTCACTGATCTCACATACTCGCTGTAGCTCTGTGCATTGATGTGCCCATGAAGTATTAACGGCTCTTGTTTTGGAATATGTTGAATAATACAGACTGATTGAAATTTGTGAAAATATATATATATTTTTTTCAGTGTCAAATGATTTCAGTGATGCCCCCACACTATACTGTCATACAATAAAATGTGTTTGTATAAATGTGTGATGAATTTGTCTTTTTTATACAAAAAGAGTATATAGATATATAATATAGAATTATATATATATCTATATAAGATAATTCTGTCTCATTATTCACTCTCTCATCATCAGGTATTTCAAACCTGATGATTTTGTATACGCTGTTGTTTTGAACCCACCGTTCTTTTGTGTTTCACCGAAAAAAAGAAAGTCAAAAAGGTTTGGAACAACATGATGAAGGTAAATAATTTTGGGATGGATATTCTTTATGTTATTGCTCATAAATGTTATTAGTGTTCTTATATCGATTTAGTATTTATAATATTTTGAATTAGCTTTATTTTTTTAGTTTATTCTCATTTATTTTTTTTATTTATGATTTTGTCATGTGTTTTGACTTTTTTTTTAAAGGGGTCATAATGATGCTATTTTAAAGATCATTATTTCGTGTATTTGGTGTAATGAAATATGTTTATGCGGTTTAAGTTTAAAAAAAAACATTATTTTCCACATACTGTACATTATTGTTTCTCCTCTATGCCCCGCCTTTCTGAAACGCGTCGATTTTTACAAAGCTCATCGTTCTAAAAAGCGAGGCGTGCTCTGATTGGCCAGCTATCCAGAGCATTGTGATTGGCCAAATACCCAAGCGGTGACGAATCTCACCTCCCCATATAGTGCTGCACGTCGGCGGAGGCGAGACAAAAACATTAAAAGCCTTTATAAATGAGGCATTTGTTGCATCCGGTGGGGAAATAATTACGGATTATAATGACTTATACTGTTTTTTTAAGCGTTGTGATGCATCGCACCGCGTAAACATAAAACCATGTCTGCATTTGTGATCGAGAAACGACAAACAACAAGCACTACTCTACACTGCTCAAAACTCACGTTTGAATCATCAGTGGCAAATTCTTTAAATATAAAAAACGTACTCACAGTCTGTGAGTCAGAACAGCCACACAGAACATTGTAGTCTACTCTAGCAGGATCAGGAAACAGTCATCCATAAAATGCGCTGAACACATCTGAATATTTTGGGTTGAACTGTTCTGGAACAGTGTGTAAATACAACTTAACCACTTATTTAGTCGTGTCCATTTTTGGAAGGCCAAACAAAGAGTTTCGCTTTCACAACGAAACAGCGTCACACACCGCGGCCTTGAGTGAGCGGCGGCCGGAAGCTTAGAGTGAGTCGCGGCCTAGAGTAAGCGGAGGCCGGCTTGAGTGAGCAGAGGCGGGCGGGCTTGAGAACGGCGCGGCAGGCGGATTCGACGAAGGAGCTGCAGGCGGGTTTGCGGCAACCACATGTGGCGACCCTGGGCTGGACTCCGCTTCATCCACGGTGAAAGCCATTCCGGCGATCCACAGCGCGAAGTTGTTGTATTTCCTCAGCGATCAGCACGGATCAACTCCCCAGGCATGATGAAGCAGATATAGATCCTCTTTTGGAAGACCAATACAAAGTAGGTTTCGCTTTCACAACGAAACAGTGTCTCCACGACATGGCGGCAGCAACAACAATTACTCAGCGAGAATAAAAGTTACACCTTCTTTCTTTGCGTGAACATTTGGGCGGCGTTATGCTAATATTTCCACATTGTGACATAGATATGTGGGGGTGTGTTATAACGAGCCGTTTTAGGTAGGCGTGGTGACTCTTAACTTTTATAAAGAATAACTCTTCGGATTTGAGACTTTAGTCTTTGCAAACTTTACAGATCTTCTTTATGCACCAAGAGCTTGTAACATCAAAGAGAAAGGAAAAACGGAAATAGCATCATATGATACCTTAATATTTATATTTAGCTTTAGTTTACTTCAATTTTAGTTTTAATAATTGTATTACCTTAACTTCACGTTTAAGTGTTTCATCTAATATTTACATTTTCCTTAATTTCAGCTTTATTCTAATTAACATTTAATTAGACATTTAACAACTTTATTTTTTTTTTTGCCAGTATGATTTTGACTGTTGTCTGTTGAATGGTATCTGCCATCAAGGGCCCTCAGGGAGACCAAGGTCATATACACAGATAGAGAGATAGATAGATAGATAGATAGATAGATAGATAGATAGATAGATAGATAGATAGATAGATAGATAGATAGATAGATAGATAGATACATAGATAGATAGATCTAACAACATTACTTAGATTGGCCTGGAGAGGGCGATCTAAGTACACTCAGTTTTTCACAATGTGTCAGCCTTTACTACAACTCATTCCTGTCAAGTGCATATCATATTACAAAACAAGGCTATAAATTATTTATTCAGAGTACCTTTCTTAATATTTGCATTGCTTTACAGCTCAATATCATAATTTTCATCCTCTATGTATTCTCACAACAAGTCATGTGGATGATAAAAGTCATACCAACTTTTCACACTTGTATCTCTCGTACAGAATATTTCACTATGTACCACAGGAAAACAAGTATCTGTGTGTGTTGAAACTATCTAGAGATACAATAAGTGTGCTACTGAAACTGGATTTCCAAGAGTATTTTTCCAGCATACTCTGAGAAACTATCTTGCCAATTTCACATTTTCATTAGTGGGAAATTTGAGCCCTTCCTTCCTTAATTCTTTTTCGATAAATATCTCCAGTCTGACACTGTCACGAATGACCATTTTTTTTGAAAGCTTTCCTTGTTAGTTTTCCTAGAAATGTTTAAGGATAATATCTAAGGACTCACTGGCCTTCAAACACGTTTACTCGCTCATAATTATTGACCAGTAAGCTGACTCAGATTTTAAAACCCTCCCTCTGGTCAGAATGGATGACTGCATTAGGGGCAGGACGTGTGCCACTTTTTTTATTTATTTATTTTTTTTTTTAAAGCTAATCTGTACCTCTGTGAGCTGGTTGTAGGTCTTTTGGGGTTATCAGCATACTCTGATATATGTGTAAAGTGGTGTGTGAGAGCGCTTAGGCTCTGGGCTGCGCACACAGATCAATGAGCATGTGAACCTTTCTCTTTCATCTCTCCATTTTTGTAGGAATCTCATTCTCTCTCTCTCTCTCTCTGTTTGCCTATTGGACAAACATAGCCTTTTACCCCATTCAGTCATGGGCTGCTGTTAAAATGACGTATATGAATGGATATGACTTGACCCTGGTGAAAGTAACTAGTTAGAAGGGTTTCATGGTGCTCTTGCAACATGTCGGTGGAAGATTTTGAAATTGTAGAATACGTACATATATATATATGCATATATATATATATATATATATATCTTATTATCATATATGTATATATATAAATGTCAGATGATTTGTGCTTGTCTTATTTTGGCTACATGTTTAGGTTCCTGTCACACTTCAGAGTAACCTTGAGCATACAGTGATCTAAGTGTGGGTGTTTATGGGGTGAAAGGAACAACTGAGGAGTGTTGTGAAACTCTATCGGTCAAAGGGAACACACTGCAAAAGAGGATGGCAGTAAATTGAGGTGAGGGGTCCGTGCTGTCACCTCTAGGAATGGGGGCAGACACACAATAGATCAGATTGGAATAGAGAACTGGTACAGAGCAGGCAAATAAATTTAGAACCAAACCGTGGATTCATGCTCTTATTAGAAAGCTTGTGAGAGAGGGAGAGAAAAAGAAAGACAAAGCAAATAACAAATGTTTGTGACTGGCCAATGAGCTGAATGAATGTGGTCAAATGACCAAGAAAGGGAAGCATTGGTAAATATTCCGTTCAAGGTCATTTTGGGAAACACTCATAATATATTGGATAAATTGGAAATTATTGACTCTTTATGTCATATTTGACATACATGCAAGAACTGGCTGTTTTGTCCTTTATCTAATCAAAATGTTTCAAACCCTATGCATTTTCTTCAGAATATTGTTTAATTGCTAATCAATGCATTGTTTATTGTGTTCTTAGTATCTCTTTTCATAGGGTTTGATCCTGTGCCAAATTATACAATTAATGTCCTCTTGTGGACCTGACCTTCATCTTTAGTAAATATTCCTTTGAGATATTTGCTTAATGACATCACCCTACTGGAAGTTACATCATTTTGGAGGGAAAACAGTAGAACATTCATCAAGTATCAGCAGTGGATTTAATCAATTCTGTGATTTTCTTTTCTTTCTTTCTTTTTTCTGGTGTTACTTGGTTTGTTTCACTCTAAAACATCCCATCCTGTTGGATAAAATTACACAAATGAGTGTAAATATAATTATATTTATAAACAGAGTTTAAAAAAATCTATTCAGTTGACAATAAAGCTAATAGTCAATCCCTCACTAAGCAATGGCTCAGTTAATATGCTGTTTATTTATTTTTTGACCTTTGTAAGATGTCTCTGAAAGACCATCAGTGTAAATATCATTAGAACATACCTCCTTAAAGGGATAGTTTATCCAAAAATGAAAATTTACACAAGTTTTTACTCTGTGGAACACAAAATATGATATTGTTGACTTTTATTGAATGGAAAAAGATCCCCCCCCCATAACTTCAATGCAATTCCCTCCTAGTTGTCATTGGTCATGTTTCTTTTGTACAGATAGTAGTTAGAAATGTGCTGTGCTGTGTAAAGCTTAACTTCTCTCTTTGTTGTACTGACTGTTGTGTATAATTATCTGTTTTTCACTTGTACAGTTCTGTTCAGATTATTTCATGCTGTGAATAAATCATATCCTAACCTTGGCTAAGGTTGCATTTGTTCTGGTAGCACCGCTGTGCATTTGATAAGCTTTGGGCATTTCTGTAGCCTTACGTTAAAACAGTTCTATCTGATATGATGGTTCTGTGCCCTGAATGCTCATTCTATGGATTTGCAGCATGTTCCTCCTCCCACTACTTATCTTTTGCCAAGAGTGCACAAAGGGCATGTCTCCACACTCTTCTCCTTTTTTCCTAAGGTTACTCCATTCTTCCAAACAAAGAGCTGTTTCTGCTGCCCTATGCTAATGGAATTGTGAGTCATGAGGGAAGACTGAGGTAAGTTTTGGTCTGCTGTAGCCTGAGGCTTGTTGGCACTGCCAACTCCCACTGCTCTGTCACCTGAGTTCACCTAAGACTGCTGTGGGCATCTACAGCAACATACATCAGCGCCAACCCTCTATATGTAAAATGGGTACCATCTGATTTGTTGTATTGCTTTTTCATTCCTCAGTTAATTTTAGACATTCACATTCTCAAAATGTGTGTTTATGTCATGCTATCATTGTAGGTTATTCTCATAAGTGTATGTGTATGTGTATGTTTTCGCCTTTTCTGACCATGCCAAAATGTAAGAAACCATTTGTGGGTTGATTCCCTCAAAAACTGTGGCTTTGTAGCACAATCAAAACACTATAAACCAGTAGTGTGCAGCAGTCATGTTCTGGAAGTAAAATGACATTCATTTTGTCAACAGGGCAATTGATTTTTAGTGTAAACCTTTAAAGACAGTGAGCTCTGAGGTTGTTAATCAATGGTATATGCTTTTGTTGAAGCCATCAGCCTGCACTATTTTAACTTATTTTTCAAATTGTTTAATAGTGTAATTCCAGATGAAAAAAAGCCCAGTTTTGAGTACTTTGGCTTACCCTTCAGTATGACAGCCATGATTGTTCTCACTCCAAAGTGCCCTTCGTAGGTGGATATATCCCATTTGACACACCACACATGTCAGTCAAACACATTATTTTTGCCATTTTGTTTGGTGATGCTAGTCGTGTCATGCGCACTTCATTTTTAACACTGCTGTCTTTATACAGTACTTGTCTGACAGTAGCATGGCAGCTGCAATGGATCTAATTGTTTTGCTATAAAGCAGGTAGTATTTAAGTTGTGCAATTTGGGTGAAAAGGTCCAGTCAGGGTCCAAAACTAACACTCACTGGCTGCCAAATGTGAGTAAAAATTGACTTTGGTGCGTAAACATCTTACTCACCAGTTGGCAGATAATTTTATTAATGTAATACGTGGTTTGAAATTGGATAGTAAGAATTAACCTCAGTGATGTGAGTAAAATATGCACATTTACTTGGATAAATGGATAATTATCTGCTGGCAAGGTGGGCTTTTAATAAAATTAATCTGAAAATAATTCTACATGTTAAGAGAAAACAGAAAAGGCCTGGGCCCTCATTTATCAACAGTGCATAGAAAAGGTTCTATATTTTGTCCTACGAGTGAAATTTAGAATGTGCCTAAGTACAAGAAAATCGTCTCAGGTTACGTATGTAACCCTAGTTCCTCGAGGGAACGAGACGCTGTGTCGGAAAACGCTAGGGGAACGCCCTTCAGCGTGACGGGCTCTGAAACTCGTGTGTAATCAGACCAATAGATGGGCGAGACGTCACGGCGGGTGACGTAATGACCAGGAAGCTATAAAAGCACGTGCGGTAAGACCAACGCCAGCTCCAGGAATGAAGCAAGCGCTGGCAGGGACGCCGGAAGTATGGCACCAAGACGCAGCGTCTCGTTCCCTTGAGGAACTAGGGTTACATACGTAACTGAGACGTTCTCTTTCAGGAACGAGCCTGCATCGTTGAAAACCACTCGCGGGAAAGAGAATGCCCACGCCGCAGACTCCGAAGTCTCTGCCCAGTGTGGAAGATTGCACAGCTAGGGCGAGAGGACAGAAGAGCCAGGAGTGGCTCGCATATCTAGGTCATAGAACCTGACGAACGTGAGGGGTGTAGACCATCCTGCAGCGTTGCAGATATCCTGCATAGGAACTAAAAAGGCCTTAGAGGCTGCCATACTACGTGTTGAGTGAGCCTTGACCCCTAACGGTGAGGGAAGATCAGAGGACTCATACCCGCTGGAGATGGCATCCACTATCCACCGACTGAGTGTCTGTTAGTTGCCTGGCACAGCAGAACCTCATCTAGGGGATCATAACACAAAAGCAAGGAGCCCCCTCCTCCACAGGGCAGTTCTGTGGGACATAAGCATCCAGTAGAGGCGATCCGATATTCCGCGTAGGCTTCGAAGGGAGGCATACCAGAGAGCCTTGCACCACCCCAGATCCCAAGTGGCGGACACGAGATCGTACCGGAGGCATCAGCCTCACGCCGCAAGCGGGAGGAACGTGTCAACACCAGTGTGCATACCCAACGGACTGGCCACCAGAGGGGCGTGTAGGCCGCACTAGCCGCCACGTTAGCCTTCGGGTGGATGGGTAACCCCGCGGAGAACCGGGCCTGCAAGAACTCCAGCACTGAACCAACCGGGCAGTTAACTGGGTCTAGCTGGCGGTCCCCGCACCAAGAAGTGAAAAGTTTCCACTTCAAGGCATACAGTTTCCTCGTATAGGGAGCTCTGGATTGGAGGATGGTCTAAACAACCTCGGTTGAGAGAGGGACGGGGAAGCTAGGAGTGGTGCCCCCTCACCCATTTCCCAACAGCTCCGGGGCGGGGGTGAGTGATATCCCTCCGACTGCTGTGAGAGGAGATCTCTACGGACGGGAATCTCCCATGGAGAGCCGTCGAGAAGGGAAATCAGGTCCGAGAACCATACTCGGCCTGGCCAGAATGGGGCTACTAACAGTAAGCGGACTCCGTCCTGGCGCACTCTCTCCAGAACTCTTGGGAGCAGAGCGATCGGGGGAAAGGTATACAGACGAAGCCTCGGCCACGTCTGTACCAAGGCATCCAGCCCCAGTGGAGCTGGATAAATCAGAGAGCACCAGAGGGGACATTTTGATGTCTTCTGAGTCACAAACAAGTCCACCTGAGCCTGGCCAAAAACTCTCCATATCTGCTTCACCACCCTGGGGTGAAGCATCCATTCCCCGGGCCTCGGCCCCTGCCTCGACAGGATGTCTGCTCCCAAATTGAGATGCCCAGGGATGTAAACTGCTCTCAGCGAGAGACGTTTGCCCTGGGACCACACAAGAATCTGATGCACCAGCTTGTATAAGGGGCGCGAACGCAGACCTCCCTGGTGGCTGATATAAAAGACCACCGCTGTGTTGTCAGTACGCACCAACACATGGTGACCTCTCAGGTCTGGGAGGAAGTATCTCAGTGCATGCAGCACGGCCAGCATCTCCAGGCAGTTGATGTGCCACGTGAGATGGCGACCACTCCACAGACCACGGGCGGGGTGGCCACTCATGACCGCTCCCCAACCGGTGAGGGACGCATCCGTCGCTAGCGTTACGTGGCGACAAGGAGCTCCCAGCACCGGGCCCTGAGCCAAGAACCACGGTTTCCTCCACATGTCCAAGGCACGTAGGCATCGCCGCATGACCTTAATCATGCAAAGCGGATTCCCCCTTGGGGAAAACCTCTTGGTCTTGAGCCACCACTGTAGGGCCTCATGTACAGCAGGCCAATAGGTATCACGTTGGACGCAGCTGCCATCAAACCCAGCAGTCTCTGAAACTGCTTGACAGTGAGTGACCGGCCTTCTCTGACTCTCGCGACTGCGGTGAGGATCAACTCGATCCGAGCAGGGGACATACGTGCCTGCATCGTGGTCGAATCCCACACCACGCCTAGATAAGTGGTCCTCTGTAATGGAGAAATCACACTCTTCTTGGCGTTTAGTCTTAACCCCAGCTTATCCATGTGGGCGAGCGGGGAGAAGGACATCTCGATGTCGAACCACCATCCGCTCTAATTGAGCTAATATCAACCAATCATCGATATAGTTCAGTATGCGGATGCCCTGGAGTCGCAACGGAGCCAGGGCTGCATCCACACACTTCGTGAAAGTGCGGGGTGAGAGTGCAAGGCTGAAAGGAAGAACACGACATTGGTACGCTTTGCCCCCGAAAGCAAACTTCAGGAACTCCCTGTGAGTGGGAAGGATGGATACATGGAAGTATGTGTCCTTTAGATCGATCATGACAAACCAGTCCTCGGACCTGATCTGAGACACGACCTGCTTTATAGTAAGCATCTTGAACTTCAGTCAGACAACGCAACCGCACATCCTTCTTAGGAACTATGAAGTACCGGCTGTAGAACCCGGACCCCCTGTCGTGAGTAGGGACCACTTCGATGGCCTCCTTCCTCAAAAGAGTACTACTTCCTGTTCCATGACCAGAGCCTGCTCGGGGCCCACCAGCGTGGGAGTAATCCCGTTGAAAAGAGGCGGAGGAGAACCAAACTGGATTCTGTAGCCTCTCTCTGCAGTGTGCAGGACCGATTTACCACGGCACGAGTTACCACCTCCAAAAGCTCCTCATCCTGGGGCAACTGAGGGGGCGAATCCTCGTCGACGCCCACCACATCAACCTCCTCGGAGGAAGACAGGAGGAGCGTCGAGCCCTCTCCCCGGGGGGAAGTAACCGCAGAACGGGCTTCGATCCGGTGAGCGAGCGTGGATCTGATTCAGCTGCAAAAACCACGAGCGCAATCGCCGCTCCGCCTCGGCGGAAGCGGGACCCGCGCCGCGGGGAACGCTTGCGAAGGCACCCTCCGCAAAGAGTGCCTTTCGGGAGCGGAGAAAATGCATAGGAAGACGCTCGCAATGCGGGCAGTCAGCCCTCTCAAGAGCTGACTCAGCATGCTCCGCTCCCAGGCAGACAACGCACAAACTGTGTGTGTCCGCACCCGTAATGAAACGCGGGCAGGGAGGAACACACAGTTTGAAACGCTGGCTGCCTTCGCCCCTACTCAGATGGTGTTTTTTCTCATGTGCTTTAGACATTCCTACGGGACAGACAACACCAAATAAGACTCACAACTGACACACACACAGAGCGCTTGCTGAATGACAAAAAGCTGGCGTTGGTCTCACCGCACGTGCTTTTATAGCTTCCTGGTCATTACGTCACCCGCCGTGACGTCTCGCCCATCTATTGGTCTGATTACACACGAGTTTCAGAGCCCGTCACGCTGAAGGGCGTTCCCCTAGCGTTTTCCGACGCAGCTCGAGTTCCGGAAGAGAAACCGTATTTATCAAACGTGCGCACGCAGTTCTTACACACATGAGTAAGAGTTAAATCCCACATATGCGTAAGTAACATGCTCGTTTGCGTTCCCTTGCATTCGGAAACGCCTCCAATGAACCATAATATGGTGACAACACCTCCCTTTATAAATCACGTGAATGTATGTGTCCTCACCGAAATCATGGCAAAGAAAGCGGTACCGACTGAGAAGCCATTCTGTGCTCTCACTCTCTCAGTGCGGTCTTTGAAAACGCATTCTCTGCGGAGCACATTGTTTGCCAAGTTTTCCAATAACGCAAGATAAGCCATTGCACTGATACAAACATTTGTCACAGCTGTCTTTTATAGGGTTTGAAACTACGCAAATTGTCTGTTTAAAACCAAACAAATTATAAATTGAGTGTTTTATAATTAAAGGAAACAGGACATATATGGATTGCTTAATGCATACCGTGACACTCTTAAATGCTTTTTATGTGTAGTGTCACTATTCTACCACTAGATTCTCTGCATAAGCATGCTCAGAGGTGTGCTTATATTTACACACATTTCTACGTATAAGTACAAGTTGGTAGATCCCACACTTTGCGTGAAACTGTTCTTACGCACTCATCACGCACACATCTGTGCGAACGTACTGTTGATAAATGAGGCCCCAGGACCTTTCATTTTGCTAGGAATATAGGGAAACTTCGACACCCACAATGCACTGGCCATCACCCATCTGTCGATCCAACTGAACATAGGCAGCGATACAAAAATGCGAAAGTAGTAAGAAGACTGCTGAATGACAAAAATTGACATGTTTTGCACCATCTGGCAGAATTTTGCTGACAAATAAACGGGGATATTCAGAACTCTGAAAAAAAATATCATGGTTTACACAAAAAATATAGAGCAGCACAACTGTTTTTCAATATTATGACATTATAAAAGAATAAAATATAATAAAACATGTTTCTTGAGCACCAAATCAGGTATATTATAATGATTTCTGAAGGATCATGTGACATTGAAGTTGATTGGACCCTGTCAATTGCATGACTCCACTAATTTCAGCTCTGTTACTAGGGGTGGGTGGACACAAGGTCAATTTATAGCGACTGAGCGTGTCCTTCTATAACCCTCTGACCACATGGCCCCTAGCGTGTGCTAGCCACAACTCCAAATTCCAGTTATACGACCAGATACAATATGCTTACGTGTGTGTGCACTGAATCTTTAAAGCAAAATCCTGCAGGACATTTAACACTGTTGTGCACATGGAAGTGTCATGGCAGTTTTCTGTCAACCTGCTCTCATAACACCACAGCATGCTCTCATTTTATAGCCATGGCTTTCTGTGGCTAGAGTGTGGAATAGGTCTGTAAATCGTTTTAAAGGCTGCCTTTCATTTAGCGTTCAGACATTAGTGTCGCACAGCCTCTGGTTCAGTGTTGACATGTAGCAATTCTATAGCCGCATGTGTGAAATGTGGAATGGCTGGATAACTTGGTTGTGTTGAATTATTAAACAGGTGTAGTATTAGCCATATGCAATTCTGCCAGTAAAGCATTCAAAGTATTTTTCTCCCCATCTTCCATCTGTTAATTCTATATAACGTTCTTTTATAACAACTGAATACTCAAGTGTTTTTATTCTTTATTTAGCTCTTTAAATTATTGCTATGGACTTTCATCTTCCTGGTGTGCGAATCACAGAAATAGAGTATGACTGCAAACCCTCTCTGTCTCATAATAGAGTGCTGCCAGGTTCAGTCAAGGTATTTGAGCATGGCGTGATCGCGCTGTTCCAGGACTGGAAGATTGCTCCCATAGCTATTGGAACACTGTACGTGTGTGTGCCCAACAGCTCTCAGTCTGCCAAATAACTCTGCTGTTGGCAATACTCAGAAACCTTCCCCCAGCACACGTGCTGAAAAGACCAGTAGGCTGCTGGTTTGGTGCTGGTCTAGCTGGTGGACCAGGATACTGCAGTGTTCATCTACAAAACTACAAACCAGCATTGTTTTCTGATGAAGCTGGTCAACCATGTACGGCAAGTTTGTCAAAGATGTAAGGCAAGGGGCCTTGCAGATTCATGACCCAACATGTTTATTGGGGTAGTTTTCATGTTTTTATGTTGCTATTTGTTGGCTAACCCTGCTGTATGGAACGACATTCCGGACAATTTTCAAATAGAATAGCAAATTGTATTTTCAATTGTGTTTTCAATGTGTGGACGCATAAATTGTGGCATAATTCAAATGCAATTGCAAATCCTGCGTTAGTGTTTGCATTTTCGCTTTCGCGAACGCACAGTGACTGCCAAATTTCAAATGAAAAAGCAAAGTCCATTTGCAACTGTATTTCCCATGTCTTAGGAGTTATGAGCCTGTTATATTTAAATAGCAATATTAATTACCACGTCTGCTTTTTCACTCTCGCTGCGTCGCGCATGTAACCTGCCAAAACTCAAATGGAATCGCAATTCCTTTTGCATTTGAATTTCCGATGTCTACATGGAAAGCTGACAATCAATGTGAGGGGGCGGGGCTATAATAGGGGGCGTGTTTGTGTTGGGAGGTGACAGACGACCGTGCCGAATGCTCTGATCAACGGAGTTAATCGGTAAAGGCTCTGCTAAAGGCAGCTACCAATCAGTTTCGTACCTGTGTGAATGAACAGACAGTGCATCCTTCTTGGGACAATACATAATTATGTATTTTTTACCCCAAATGTAGCGATTATCCCCTGCTAACAGCGGGAGCCACAATGGTACGCACAATAGGTCAATATTCACTATTAACCAAATGCTTTTCACCTGTCTCAGCATCTCTCACTGTTTAGTTACACTTTTAATCCGTAATAGAGAGCGTTGCACACCTGCCTCAAGACCTTTTACCATTTGCACTCCACTTGAAGCAAACAGACAGTGCAAATCTACACGTATTTACCTATATGCCACCTGTATCTTATTCCTATCTTATAATGGAGCACCTGCCTCAAGATCTCTGTCTGTTTAAGATCCGATAGATGCATGTGACAAAACAAAAAATGCTGCTACTCTTACTCTGCCTTCCCCAGATGACACTTCACCAGTCAGATCTAAGCACAGCTGTCACAGAACATGCTACAGCCAAAGTCAGATAACTTAATATAAAATATCATGGGCATCAATCGCGGTGTCCCGTGGCTGTACACAGTGAGAGCATTTGTGGCAGGCGCACGCTTTTGAGTGCTACGTACGGGACGCGGAACTCCATAACGATTAAATGTGAATAAATAAAAGTAACGTGGAAAATCAAGTAGGATTTGCACTTCTGGTTGTTTAAGTGCACAAAGTGGAGTGCAAATGGTTTTAAAATGGTCTTGAGGCAGGTGTGGACACGATCTATATTATGGATTAAAAGTGTTAAGTGAGTGTAAACAGTGCGAGATGTTTGCGTAATAGTTGAATATTGACATATTGTGCGTACCATTGTGGCTCTGCTATTAGCAGGAGATAATCGCTACATTTGGGGTAAAAAAGACAGAATTATTTATTGTCCCAAGAAGGTTGCACGTCTGTTCGTTAAACAGGTACGAAAACTGTTGTAGCTGCTCTTTCGGCGGAGCCTTACGATTCTCCATTGTTCAAAGCATTTGGCACAATCGTCTGTGAGTGACGTCACTTCCCAATACAAACATGCCCCATAGTATAGTCCTGTCCCTGACGATGATTGGCAGCTTTCCATGTAGACATCGGAAATTCAAATGCAAAAGGAATTGCGATTCCATTTGAGTTTTGGCAGGTTACATGCGCGACGCAGCGAGAGTGAAAAAGCAGACTGGTAATTAATATTGCTTTTTAAATATGACAGGCTCATAACTCCTAAGACATGGGAAATACAGTTACAAATGGACTTTGCTTTTTCATTTGAAATTTGGCAGTCACTGTGCGTTTGCAAAAGTGAAAACGCAAACAGTAATGCAAGATTTGCAATTGCATTTGAATTATGTCACAATTTATGCGTCCACATATTGAAAACGCAATTGAAAATACAATTTGCTATTCTATTTGAAAATTGTCCGGAATATCGTTCCATACTGCTGAACACACCAGATTGAATGCTACAGTAGTTTAGCTTCCATTTTGTTCACCTGTAAAATTAAGCTGTTGATTTGCCAGGGAATCTCTCCACTACACAAGCTTTCTGAGTTACTGAATATTGGGCTCTGGTAGAAAGTTAGTCTGCAATATCTTTGATTGATTGATTTTGATGGTTTGGATAGAATGGTTTCTGTGCAGTGTTGACGACAGCTTGCTGTGCTGTAGTTACCAGTCTGCTCTTGTTGTAACCATTACAAGAAGTTATTCAAGATTACAAGAAGTTTTTGAGTATGATCTACTACATTTGAACTTATGTTGAATCCAAAGTAAGATAACACTTCACATTCTGTGCTAACATCTCAAAACTGCGTCCAGAATGCAACCCACTGAGTGTTATATATCACACTAAATGTTTGTGTATGCAGCACAATTTGATTTGGCTTGGTAGTGAAGTCATTGACAGATTGGGCAGGTTGAAAAGATCCCTAACCTTTTTCAACCTAGTAAAGACATCAGCCAATGGGTTCATGGCCTTTAAGGCTGAATCCACAACAAACAAACTGAACCTTCTCTTTCTGCACACATATTATTAAAGATCATCTCCTGTTGTGTGAACTGAAAGTGTGTACTTGGTAATTGCGTCTTGTGCGGTATTGCATTAGTATCCGTTGAATTAATTAAAATGATTAAATATTCATGAGCCCCATGTAGAGAGGGCTGTACAAGGCTTTTTTTTTTGTCTCGGAAAGTCGCACAAATCACATTACTTTGTGTACTTGTGTAAAGCTACAGTACCATGATGGACGATGTTGTTTTCTCATTCAGTGCATGCACTTTAAGATCTATGTAAAAATCCCAGCAGACCTCTGAAGTGAACACAGTGTGACCGATTGGAGAGGCTTTGACCTTTGATCAGTCCAAATCAAGTGAAAGGCTCATCCTCCAGGTCAGCACCTAACCACTTGAGCTTTCCTGATCAGGACTACTCTCTCATAAACACACACACACACACACACACACACACAATGTAAACACACACTGGTGAGCAATGAAAGTTTAGGACATGAAATTACAGGCTGATCTGATAGAAGTTTCACTGGGTTCACTGCTGCATAGAACTTCAACTCCTTAGTTGCACCTCACAGCTGGGACGATGGGAAGTGCAGCTTGACACAAGGTCACATAAGAGCATCATGGGGGGTGGTTAGACTTTCCAGGAATTAAAATGTGTAGCATAGAATGGTAATACAAAGCAATGGCAATCAGCATGGTCTAATTTCAAAGGCTCACATTTTTAAAATTCCCAGGGATTTAAATGTCTCCACGCAAGGTCAAGGTGCACATATATACAGTACGGACATCCTGTAGTTGCCATGGAGATGCTGAAAATTGACCTTTATTGCAATGCCTCTAGGGATAGCGCTTTAGGTTTAGTGTAATTCAGAGGTGGATATACAGTATGTCACCATTACTAGATAATGGCTGTTAATATTTATCCAGTAGTGCAGCATAACATATTTCAGCCAATTAATTAATGTGAAAAAAAAAAAAAAGTTTTATGGGAGTAGATAAAACAATGTGCTTTTTTTCTGTTTGATTTATTTATTTATTTTTTGACCGGGCACCTGTTTTAGTTATGTTGGGATGGACCATCTATCTATCTATCCATCCATCCATCCATCCATCCATCCTATATACTATAATTATTTTATAATATTATACTATAATAATTTTTGTTTTATATATATATATATATCTATATATACTTATATCTTTTTTTTTTTTTGTCCCCCATGGTTTTTAAAATGTTTCTCAACCAATTACCAATAATAATTTTTAGAAATATTATAGAAATTTAATTCTAATATCATATTTATATTTATATAAATATAAATATTTATATAATACTTTTATTTTCTATATTTTTCATATATTGTCACATTGTGGGTTAATTGGGCCCATTTATGTTTATTGACATACCAACTAGAGTAGTTTTCCAAACTACAGTCAAAAATCTCCATTTAATCTCACTGATGTCTAGGATAAACGAGTGACATATTAAAGAGAGCTCATTTGAGATTTCTCTTTCTTTTGGTTAGTGTTCTGAAGCCAGTGGAGAGAAAATAAATGAAGTAATTCACCTAGGCTGGTTCACATCTCACTGGCTGGAAGTGTAGACTCTGATTAAAAATCCTGACTGTATGATAACTGCAAATAGTCTTTTCAAAGCTGTGTGTTGCTCAATATATTTGAACAACTAGATGAATAATTTTGTTTATTCTTTTAAAGGGCATTTTCTTCTATTCTTTTCCAGAAGTTGTTAGAAGACACACAAAGCAAACATAACTTCATGATCAATCAATCAGAAGAAACAGTCAGTGTAAAAGCAATGTGTGTCCGCACACTAGCGTAGACAGCCAGGGTGTTTGTTTTTTTTTAGCAAAATTGACATTTGTATAATTTGTCAATAAATCCTGCAGCACTTGGTATAACATACTATCAAAACATCTATCCATCTATCCATCCCGACAAGCATGTCTTTAAGGCAGGGTGTGACAAATAGCACAGTTATTAAATATAACTTTATAAGTGTGCTATTTGACATCAAACAAAGGCCACTAAGAAGTGACTATGTGTGGCCGATGTGAGATATACCAGAGCTGTGCCTCAAGATCCCTACTGCTTACTGCAATAACACACAAGAGAGTCAGACACACACCTCCTTTAAAAAGTGGAATATGATAATGAGATTAAGTCAGTTCAAGAGCACCTTATATATTTTCAAAGCCTATGAGCTCCCTTGCTGTCTACTGCCTGCTTAGGTGCCTTCAAGGGCAGCATCTTAACTGAAATGAAAACTCTTAAGTAACTGATTTGCAAGTCTATTTGTCACACAAAGAGGAACTCTCAAGCACTAAGCTAAGAGTTCTCAAGCAACTAAGCTAATGGCACGATACTCTAATGAGCACAGAGAGGCACTGCACACACATATACTGGATAAGGTGGTATATTTTTAATTGAATAAATAAGTTAACTGACATTTTCTTTATGAAGTTTGACATGCTGAACACGAAAATCACACATTTTAGTGGATCATTAACGGTGCTCATGACAACTAATAAATTATGGTTAACACTTTAAGTATAGGGACCAATTCACATTATTAACTAGTTGTTTAATAGAATGCATATGACTAACATATTGGCTGTTTGTTACTACTTATTAAGCACATATTAATGCCTTATCTTGCATGACTACATTTTAGATCCCTTAATCTTACCTCATACCTATAACTACCTTACTAACTATTAATAAACAGCCAATTAGGAGTTTATTGAGGCAAAAGTCATAGTTCTCAGTTAATAGTGAGATTTGGTCTCTAAACTAAAGTGTGACCAAAACAGGTTAACAGCTTATACAAGCTAAGGGTTTTTACTCATGCATAAAAATGACATGGTACATGCATAATACTGAGCTAACAACAGTTTAACATAAACAGTTACCAAAAGTGAGTCATCCAAAACTTCAGAAGTGTACGTTGGATGATTTTTGTCTTTTATGACTAGTCCTACAATGTTCTGGAATGTTCCAGAAAGCACTATAATATTACAGAATATTATATTGTAGAATATTAGAGAATGTTACAGAAATGTCTACAATGTTCCCATTCTTGTAAAAAAAAAAAAAAGTATAAAAACGTATCTGTTCAAAGCCAGTGTTTCATAATTATGGGCTAAGCATCATCATCATCATCTTCTTCTTCTTCTTCCGCTCTGGAAGTCTATGGCAGCCCATAGAACTGCTTGCGGGAAAGTTATGAAATTTGGTAGACATACAGGTATAGAGGACAGTCTGATCTGTCACCATAGAAAGTTTGGAGTCTCAAACACGATCCTTCTAGCGCCACCAACTGTCAAAAGTTGCACATGTATTTATGATAATAACTTTTGAACCATATAGCTCAGAAGCAAAATTATTTTTTCCTGATTCCTTGGCTCATGCCGAGTCGAATGCACATCAACATGTAAAATTATATGGGCCAAGATTTTTCACAATATTTCATAGTGGTGAGGAGATACAAAAAATGGCTATTTTTGCTTAGAACTTCTGAAAAATGTGGCCAAAAATCCTCTTTAGATTCAGTGCAGCATGCCAAGTCTAACAATAAACAGTATTCCCATGTCAGCCATTCTGGGCATCAGCCATTTTGAATTTTGTAATAAAATGCATTTACAAATACATTGGCGTATCATTACGAAACTCGGAATGTGTTTCTTTGTCACCAGCCGATAGTACTCAAAAAGTTTGTGAGTGTCAAGTGATAATGGAATTTCCAAAAACATGCTATTGTATGAAACTGGTTCAGTATATTCTTTGGCCTCATGCTGAGAACATAGGGTGCGTATCAATCAGCTCCTAGTTAAGTTAGTCAGGGCACTGATCAGGGAGTCAGCCATTTTAAGGGCTGTCTCAATAGTGAAATCCTTCCAGTGCACTGGAACGTTCGCTCACTGAAAAATCCCACAATGCACCAAAAAACCTAGAGTGCATCGATGCTCACTATGCTCCCCTACCAGAAATTACGTCACATTTCTGAAGTGCGAAACATAAACCACATGAGCCAACTCGATAAATATAATGATACGCAACAGAAGATTTAAAAAGACAAACCTTTTTTTCAAGTATATTTAAGCATAAACACACATTGCTAGGCAGGTAGTGAACACATCTAGTTAACATTTATAATTAATATTCGCCTGAAATTTTGTTAGGACATGTAACAGAACAATGTGTTTAAAGAGAATAAGAGAAAAATAATATTGGAAATTAATTCCAGTGGTAAAGTTCTATGTTGTCCGTTGACGTTGTACAAAAGTAATATCACTGGAAATTGAGTAATCACTGTCCCAATGTGCACAATACTGATTCATGAGCTCGGGAGCTAGGGAGCTGATTGAGACGCACTCAGTGATAACAATTTTGCCATAGTCAGACGAATTCCTGTCTGCCATTTTGATTTACTGTATGTTGAAAAAAATACTTATTTCGAACTCCTCTAGACTGTTGGTCCAATTTTCACCAAATTTCACTCAGATCATCTTCAGACCATGCTGACAAAAAGTTATGGATTTCGTGTCAATATACGAAATGGTTATTGTTTGTAAACGGTGGTGCCAAGATGTGAGATGTGCGGATCAATGTGCAAGCTTTTATTTAGAGCAGAAGAGGTCAGAAACACAGGCAGGGTCGAACAATGGCAAACAGGTATATGGCGGGCAAGACACAAGAATAATCCTAGGGCTAGCGTAGGTCAACGATCGGCAAACAGAATCAAAAGGGCGAGACTAGAGGAGATAAATCCAGGAAAACAGGCAAAGAACAGAAACCGAGAAAACAGACAAGGCAAGACTAGGCTGGGGCTGGGAAACTAACGAGGGCTCTGTAAAGTAGCTATCACTGCTTGCGATAAGCGCACACAATACTCGGCAGAGAATGGTTGTTAGAGTGAGTGTTAAATAGTGAGTGAGTAATATGAAAAAGCTGTGTGCAATCAGTGCTTTGTGCAATCAGTGCAATGAATGATGGGATATGTAGTCCGGGATGATATGCAACAGTTTGTGTAGTGTGAGAGTCAATGTAATGGAAAGGGTGACCTCTGATGGTAAGCAGACGGAAGTTCATGGACAGGATTCATGACAGCTTTACACTCAATGAATTCATGGAATGATGCCAAACTGCCCATCCTGAGGCTGTATCTCGCAAAGCTATGATATATTGACACCAAACTTTATATGTGCCATTGTCAACTCACACTGACCATGCCACATCAATTTGGTTACAGTGCCACCTATTGGTCAAAAGTGATAAACCATTCATTAACCACTAATAATGAAATTTCCAAAAATGCAAAATTGCATCAAATAACTTTTGATTAAATTAGCCATTGTAATGAAACTCAAAATATTCCTTGGGTCATGCGGAGAACATAGATATCAGATATCGCAGATTCTACCTGACCTAAAAAGCATCGGCACCCATCTAAAAAGCTCTATGACCAGAGAAATATTAAAACACGGATAAATCAACTCATCAACTTACAGTGTAAGGCTCGTCGCCTTCCATTGTCAGTTGTGCTCATTCCCATTGCATGTCCTCAATATCAATAGAAAACAAAGCCAAAACACAGAAATTTTAGGCAATTTAGAAATCGTGGCGAGGACATGTCACCTTGCAACAGCCTGTGTAGTCAGTGTCACCAATAGTTAACCGCTATTAATGTGTTTATCCACAGTGTTCCGTTTTGAACTGGTTGCGTAAATGGTGTACAGATAGTATTACAGTGTAAATAATTACTGTATATGAAAGCATGGGAAAGAAAACAAATTACCCTGCTCTTTGATTCCAGCAAATTCCTGTTGATTTACTGCTCTCTAGATAGGAATGAAGCAAGGTGTGGCAAGGAGAAGGCATGGTTTAGATTACACACATGCAACACACACACACACACACACACACACACACACACATACACGCACACTAAAGTAAACAGGTTTCAGGACAGGGTGGAGCTGTTGTCCCAGGTGTAATGTGTCTTGATTTTGGTGGTTACATTCCAAAATCATAACAATAACCTGCTCGTCTTTGAGCTGTTATGAATAGAAGATATAATATACTACCACAAGGGAAGAGGAACAGAGAGGAGCAGAGAACCACCGAAACTAGCAGACAGTGGAGACGGTCATAAGTTTCCTTCTTATGAACTGCCTCCTAAACAAAGAGCCAGGGGTTAGTTGACTTACAGTATGTACAGTATGTATTTGAGAGTTTACAGGGGGGTCCAAATGTCTGAGGCCACATTGAAAATCTGGGATTCAAAATCCAGTTTTAACCTGGAAATGAAAAAAAAAAGGATTTTTAAAAGACTAAAATGTAGAAACATTATGAATAAAAAGAATATTTAAAATTCTGACATTTTGTATAGATGTAAGATTCTCTTGTTTCCATTAAAACGCAGAAGTCTGTTTACTTTAATGCCCACAATAGCGTCCCTTGTGGCAATGCTTATAATGCAATGTGTACCCGTGCTGCATTATGAACTGTATTCTGACAAATTTCAAGCTTATGTAGATTAAAGCGAAGAGAATATTTTGTGCCGTAGTAACAAACGTTCACATTCACTGTAAAGCAAATATACACATACTGTATGTGCAGTACTTTTCTGTTAAACAACACTTTCTATATCTTCTAACTCTGTGTCCTTAGGCATTTTTTTTCAGCCTTTCATTTTAGTGAAACTGCATTCTTCATACCGCCACATGAATTTCATAACTTTTAGTCACATACTAACAGCACGTGAGCTGAAAGAAAACTAGAAAACTCTCCTCCTGCGTCTTTGCATACCAGCAGAGAGGTTAAATAAGGAGATACCCAGTTACGCAAACAGGGAGTATTTGAAGGGATTTGTCCACACATAAAGGCCAGAGAATATGCTGTATGCTGCCTTTACATACTGTTGGAATTAATGTAAATACAGAAGTTGCACATGAATTCCCCACAATGTAATTAAAACTCGGAAACTAAGATAATTTTGATTTGGGAGAAGTCTTTTAAAGGGGTCATATGATGCGATTTCAAGTTTTCCTTTCTCTTTGGAGTGTTACAAGCTGATTGTGCATAGATAAGATCCCTGAAGTTGCAAAGACTAAGTCTCAAACCCAAAGAGATATTCTATATCAAAGTTAAGACTCTGCCACACCCCACTAAAACGGCTGTTCTACACGCCCCCACATATCTACCTCACTATGTGGAAATATTTGCATAATGCCGCCCAAATGTTCACGCAAAGAAAGAAGGTGTGGTTTCAGTAACCACAGTTAGTGTTGAAACAGCCATGTCAGGGAGACGCTGTGTGTTTCAGGCAAAAGCAAAAGCACTTTATTTGGCCTTCTGAAAGTAGATGCATTTAGGAATCTTAAAGATTACTTTCAACAGAACAGCAATGCATTTTATGGATGACCGTTTCGTGAACCTAGGAGAGGAGGTAATTCTGACAATCTGGCACTTCTGAATCAGCTACGGTTTGTGATTAGTTTCTAAGGTATTTGCTATTGAGGTTCAATGTGGAAGTTTTGCGCTCATGTGTGTGTGTGTGTGTGTGTGTGAGACAGAGAGAGACAGAGACAGGGTAACATCACAGTGGAGTCGGCTGTCTTAAACGTGGCTTGTGTACTGCTAACACATATTCATCACTGTGTCTGTCCCGCGACTCTGTTCCCCTTTCCAGGGGCTTGTCTACGTGGTGGCCAGGGGTGGCACCACCCCCCCTGAAATTTGGCTGGCCACCACAGGTGCCCCCCCTACCAGATGTCTTACCATAGGCTTGTTTTTAGTAAATTTCAAATTTTAGGCGGTTTCTATAGTGTGATATTAATGAAAATGTCGAGAGCGCATAATGTTACGCGATCCATGTGCGCTAGGACGAATCTCTCCACTCCCAAGCGAATTTCCTTCACTCACACAAAACTGGACATGTGCTTTTAACATACATCGTTCCGCAAACACAACCCCCCCCCACATGTCCGAAAAACAAAACCCCCCACCCCACCCCCTCTTTTGATCCAGTGCCCCGACTGGCTCCCATTTAAAATGCTCTAGCACGCCCCTGCCCCTTTCGGGCTCTGTCTTTAACATTTATTTTGACAGATGCAGCTAGCGATTATGGTAAGGGGCGTTACATTTCCAACAAGCGCTTGCGGTGCTCAGCCAATCACAATGCACTGGGTCAACTGACCAATCAGAGCAGACTGCGCTTGTCGAAAGGAGGGACTTTGTAGAAAACAAAGCGTTTGAGAGAGGCTGGGCTTAGAGGACCTACAATAATGTACAGTTATTTGAAAAATTATGTGTTTTTTGAACATTTAAAGCATGTCAAACATATTCTGTACACCAAATACACAAATAATGATCTTTAAAAAAGCATCATATGACCCCTTTAACATGGAGGAGTTTACATGGTAGGTTTTATTCCTTGTTAACAATTGTTGTTTTGGTCAAATATCTGTGCGTATATCACATTGTGCATTTCTTAAACAAAGAAAATAGCCTGTATTTAACCAAAATGCCATTATTATCAGCAAGCTGACTAGCTAAATAGTGTAAATGTACTGAAAAGAGTCTGCAAGTACGGGTTATTGCACTTTTTGTGTTTTTCTTTACTAAATGTGACTGTAAACAACATGCTTTTGTATTGTAGTGCTATATGTGTCCGTGATTCTGTTTCGAAGCTGGATTTCCCCAAGAAATATGCTAGAATAAAGCACTTAAATGTGACATACTAGTAATAAGATTTCAGAAGTGGGGAGTAGGATCATTTAGAGAGCATGTGAAGGCAGCATTAGTGTCAAGTCAGTGGAAAGTTCTCATTATTAACAGTTGCAGTGTGAGCCCAAGTCAAGTAATGGACAAAAACGGCCATATGTTGTGTGTTGCTCCTACTTCAACCTCGTAACATTAGTTCCAGCTATTAATGAGTGATGGTGCAATAATCCTCAACAATAATCCTGCGACTATAATACCGCAGGAGACATTGTCCCAAGAAACAAGCTGGTCTCCATGGAAAGTATGATGTGTGTTTTGATAGGATTATGAGTGAGCTTCGGAAAAGGCTGTAACTTCTGGAAACCGGCCAATTGAAATTGTAGCCTGGTACATCAGCTTGAGGTAACATTAGGACACTGATGAAAGATGGAAGCACCTAAATTTGGCTTATACAACAAAAGTTCTGACTTTGGAGAATATAAACTTTTTATGAAGTACATTCATGCCACCAAACATGGTGCGCTTTCCTCTTCCAACTCCAAGCCCAAAGCGTGTGGCACTTCTGCTCATAGAAACCACTGAGAGGCTGGAGAGGAGGATGAGAACAGCGTGTGAAGCGGAGGAGTGCGGATGAATGGGGGAGCAGACGCCCACGCAGACGTGTGGGGGATTTGAGTGGACGTCACAGGAACAGAGTGTGTGTGGGAGAGGAAAGGAAAAGAAAGTGGGCGTCTAGTGGGCTTGCTGCCACTGATGCTCTCATATAGTGTGTTCCTTTGCTCTTGTTCCTTCTGTTTCTTACAACCGCCCTGAATTTGGTCAGAATACAAATTCATTTTCAGTTCATCATTTCATGTTCTTTTTTGTTTAACATGTAAGTTTTTAAACATAGCATAAACTCATTGTTAATATAAAAATATGAGTCTGTTCTGTTCCATCTGTGCTGTGAATGGCTGTTGTACAATATGTATATGTGTCAGACGGACATCTTTGGCTGTTGTGTTGCATCTAACTGTTTCAACACCTTGTGGCATGTACACATTTCAGTTTTAAAATGATAACGAGTGTAGTATGACAAAGCTTTCATCAGCTGACTTTCAAATGAATGTTTCATTATGAAGATGAGATTGAGCTGAATAATGGATGCTGTATCAGATGCAGGTAATCACACTCTCTCAGTCCATCTCTCTCTAATAATACTCTACATTATACATCGAGCTTTTAATACAGTAATACAATAAGCTTTTAATGAAGCAACTCATCGTAACGATACTAGTTCTAAAGTGACGTTTTCGAATTAGTAACGGAGGCTTGGGCTCAGTTGTTAAACTGTCAAACTTTTTTTTTGTCCCTTTATTATTTACATACTTGTGCTGTTGAACTGTTGTATAAACGCAATATCACACTCGTAGCCGTGCGATATGGGTGTATCAGCATGCTGTGATTACCTATGGCACTACGGCTGAATCACAGCCGTACTGATATGCAGCCATATTGCAAGGCTACTCATGTGATATTGCTCAAATATATATATTGTGATTTTACATATCCTTGTTATGTATTGCTGACATGTCATTTGTTATTTTGTAGCTCAAATGTGGACAACCTATCTAACATACTAAGTACAAACAATAAATGTTATTAAATATTATTGAAATATTAAAAGAAATGTGAATATTATTTAATTTAGAATTTAACCTGAAATCAGAATTGACCCTTTTTATCTGCCTTAAATGTCTCCTTTCATCTTCCATGGGATAAAGAAAGTCATAGTGTTTTGAAGTATCATGGGGGTTTGTAATTTATGATAGAATTGTAATATTCCTGTAAACTGTCCCTTTAATGCTTTGGCACTGCTTCTCATGACTTAGACTGTAGATTCAGCTCTCCAGACTCTCACATCTGCCATCCGATAAGATGTATCCACCATTCTGACTGGCTGATGTCTGATATTCAATGCATGAGAGTCTGCTTGAACCTCCTGTTATGCCACTGCCATCAGATGGTTGTGGTGTCCATGCTTAACCAAATGTTTGGAAGCAGACGTGCATGTACCAATGCGCATACAAACACACACTTACAATGGTGAGACAGACGAACTGGGAAGAACACAATCTGTCTAGACGTGTGCGTGATATGCTGAAGAATTAAGTTGTCCTCTACATGGTGTGCTCAATGGAATGCACAAAACTATTCACCCCAAGACTTTTTAAAGAACTATCAACAATTTCTGCAGATCTGTGCTGGACGATGCCCTGTGTTTGACAGAATGCATACTAATGTTACTTGAGGCCCTTTCAAGGTTACCATCCATCAAGAAAACCTTGATTGTTGTTCAGTAGGTGCTCAGCCTTGCCAATCACTGTGACCTCATTATCATTTCCAGGATCAGGTCATGGAGCAGAGTCTAAAGCAGGTTACGGATCACAGTAAAAGCAACTCTTCTGCTCCTATGGGAAAGTAACAAAAACAAATACAAACTCTATATATATATATATAGAATATAGATTTCTATATATATAGATATATATATATATATGGATCAGGGGTCGAATGAACTTCTCCAACCAAATCTCATGGGAAAACATAACTATTTTACAAGGTGGTGATTTTGTTTGAATTAATATGTTGAGAATTGTCCAAGCATGAAGGTCCATCTTTAAACATAACTGTTACTGGGGGCATAAGCAGATCATATGAAAATTTACAAATGAGAACGTACAAATTCATACCAACCATAATCACCAGCAATTTGCCAGACATAAAACAGTTTCAAATTGCTAAGCGATTATGTTGACTTTTTGTTACACCTGCCAGTTGTCAGGTGAATTGAGAATTTAAATTTTTGTGACTATGAGATTGTATTTTATTGTGTGAAACAATGGATCAGAACTGATGTCATCAGCT
The DNA here is from genome assembly GCA_018155175.1 of Sinocyclocheilus anophthalmus. Classification (NCBI taxonomy): domain Eukaryota; kingdom Metazoa; phylum Chordata; class Actinopteri; order Cypriniformes; family Cyprinidae; genus Sinocyclocheilus; species Sinocyclocheilus anophthalmus. The sequence continues at coordinate 340,237 of JADLZN010003879.1, read as the reverse complement.
GAGCAAGGAAAAGAAGTTGAGACCAAGGAAAATAGCAGGATCTTTGAGGTGCTGAGATTGATGGTCAGGAATTGGATGGTTCCTCTCTGTCTGTTTAAAAATGGATCAGAGCACCGATGACCTTTGACCCAGACATTAGAATCAACATCCTGATGGTGTGACTGCCCTCTTAGTATAAACACAGACCTCTGAGAGACACTGATAAAAGTCCTCTCCCAAATGCTGCCCTTGCGGTCATTCTTTTGAGTAAACACTTTGATTTTTACATGGCCACCTGGAGAACATTCCAAACATGGTGATTAGCGTTAGCCTGTGTCTGTATCCATACCTTAAAGACCCCCATCCCCTTTGTATCTAATCCACTAGCATGTGTGTCATAGGCTTTATGGCAGATTTGCATATGTAATCAGATGTGCGGTACTTTCTCTGGGGCTTTTAAATGCTCGTTTCCTGGTGACTTTGAGAGGTCCTGCACCACCAGCTGTGCTGAGAGCCAATGTAAGATGGCCACAGCAAATATATTCTGTTATGATAATGCAGTTGTTTTAATTTTGTGGCTGCTGAATTAATTAATGTATGTTCCCACTGGCTCATTTTCCTCAAGGTTGACAGGGTTAGGAAAATAACAAACACAAATCAAGCTTTTTTTCAACAGTGGGTGGAGCAAATATCAACAGCAAAAAAGCAACTATATGACCTGTGGCTCACCTGACAGAAAAATTAAATACTGGTTCATATTAAATTCCAGTAGACATACGTTTGTGGCCCATTGCATGCATCTGGGAGTGTACTGCACACTTGCTTATATATTAATTCCCATTGTCTGTATGTTTGTGTGTGGTGCAAACATTTCAGCTATTCAATTATTAAAGAGTTCACTTCTATACATAATGTATAAGAAGTGGGAAAGGCTAAACAGGTCTGGTGTGCTGTCTGTAATGAACGGGCCTGAGGTGTGATTTGTAGCCCTGGAGAGATACAGCCATACAGTAAGAAATTTAGAGGCAGTAGTTTCCCATTAGTCCTCAGACTGACAGCATTATTTGAACATGCTCCTCCCAGTTTTCATTAAAGAGATAGTTTACCTGAAAATCACATTTTAATCATCTACTCACCCATATGTCACACTATTCTTTATTCAGTGAAACACTAAAGCAGATAGAATGAAAAATCAAGAAGAGCAAGAAATATCTTAGTAAAGCAATAACACTCATAATATATATACGTGTAATTTCAAGCACTGATTAATGTAATGTATCAAATGTGTTTATATATATATATATATACACACAAACATGGTACATCTAAAAAAAATGAATATCATGAAAAAGCGTAAATATTTTGTCACTGCATTTCGAAAGTTGAAACCTGATATATTGTATAGAGATTCATACCACATAGAGGGCCATTCAAGCATTTATTTCTTGAACATTGTGATTTTATGGAATTACAGATAATGACCAAACCCCAAACGGCCGTGCCAGAAAATAGAAGATACATAAGATCAATAAAAAAATATATTTTAAACAGAAATGTCAGGCTTCAGAAAAGTATGTTCATTTCTATGCACTCAACACATGGTTGGGCCTCCTTTTGCATGAATTAATGCATCAATGCGGCGTGGCATGGAGACAATCAGCATGTGGCACTGCTCAGGTGTTATGGAATCCCAGGTTTCTTTGACAGCGGCTTAAGAGTCATCGGCCATGTTGGGTCTGGTGTCTCTCATCTCCTATTGACAAACCCCTAGATTCTTATGGGGGTTAAGGTCAGGCGAGCGTTTGGACAATCAAGCACAGTAATTCCCATGGTCAATTGACCAGCTTTTGGTACCTGGGCAGTGTGGTAGGTGCCAAGTCCCTGCTGGAACTGAAATCAGACTATCCAAAAGCTTGTCAGAGAGGAAGCATGAAGGCTCTAAAAATTTACTGGTACGATGGCTGCGGTGACCTGTGGACTTCGACAACACGGGGACCAACACCAGCAGATGCCTGGAAGCACAAATACATTCATGACTGTGGAAACCTTCACTCTGGACTTTCAATGCACATGGGTTCTGTGCTCTACACTACTTATCCAGACTCTCGGGACATGAGTTCAAATGAAATACAAAACTTGTTCTCATTTGAAAAGAGGACTTTGGACTACTGGGCAACAGTTCAGTTCTTCTTCTCTTTAGCCCAGGTAAGACGCTTCTGACGTTGTCTCTGGTTCAGGAGGGGCTTGACAAGAGGAATGTGACATTTGTAGCCCATGTCTAGGATCCGTCTGTGCGTAGTGGCTCTTGATGCGCTGACACCAGCCTCAGTCCACTCCTTGTGAAGCTCCCCCAAATTATTGCCGGTGCACCTTTCTTACCACACTTTTTCCTTCCACTCAACTTTCTATGAATATGCTTGGATACAACACTCTGTGAACAACCAGCTTCTTTAACAATTAACTTTTGTGGCTTACCATCCTTGTGGGGGGGTCAATGCTTCTGTACAAGTCAGCAGTCGTCCAGGATTGGTAGCCTACTGACCCAAGACTGAGAGACCATTTACGGGCAGGAAAACTTTGCAGGTGTTGAGGAATTAGTTGATTAGGGGGACACCATGATTTTCAAGATTGAACTTTTTCAAAATATTCAATTTTCTGAGACACTGAACTTTTGGGTTTCTTATCGTAAGCCATAACCTCAAAATTTCAAGAATTAAAAGCTGAAAACGTTCACCTCATGTGTTAATGAATCACATGGGTTTCACTTTTGAAATGAGAGAAAAAAGATTGATTAATTGATTTTTTTTGAGAGTGAATGTCTAGGCGGGTGTGTGTGTGTGTGTGTGTGTAGTAATAGTAATATTGTGTGTTTGATGGTGTTCATGGGTAATCCATTAAAAAAATAAAAAGTATTTTTAATAAGTACATACAGCAGTTATTTAATTCCATTTTAATTATACTTAAAATTGTGATGTAACGGAACGGAAATAGATTATGGAAAAGAAAAATAATAAAAATAAACATTTATTAAAAGTGATTTTTATTTCAATTCTAATTCTGCCTTCTAATTTGCCAACCCAATTCAAAATTAATCAATTCAAGTCAAATTAATGAATTATTTTGAATGGTGCACCACTTCAAAAATGGTGCCTTTAGACTCATCGCACCAATTTTGTCATTGAACCCAAGTGGGACTGGTTCTCATGTGTCATGTGACAACTTTCAACTTCGCAAGTCTAAATATATGTGACAGCACATGAGATTTGATATTGAAATCACCATCCACTTAAAGGCCCTGATAAACTCAAGCAAAATTGAAGAACAAACTGATGTAATGTTATTTCAAACAAAATGAGGCCGAAACATAATTTATTTGGAGTTTGTTTCAGGAGCTTGTTTCAATAGAAAGGTGTGACTCTGTTGCTCCACCTACATTGACATGGAAATCTTCTCCAGTTAATTTCTTAGTCAGTGGAAGGTGCAGACGCACAAGTTAAAAATACAATGGAGAGCTGCTTTTTAATAAAACATTATAAAGTTGTAATTCTAATTGAAAGTGACACTGATGCTGTTTTCATCTTTAATACTTGCAAACAGCCCTGACCTGCATTAAAGGTGCTGTATGTAGAATTGACCTAGTGGTTGAACTAGGCATTGCAGTCCAAATTCAAAATATTGGAGAGGGTTTTTTTCACCCGGTCCCTCCTCAGACTTGACGCACACGCAGGTTGCCATATGACGCACAATAGGGAACGACGCGCACCTGTACGAATGGGAAAGCATTGAGCCTTACACGTGTTGATCAGCTCAGTGCTACGTTTGCTTAATAGTTGTATGTTTGCAAATTATAAACACTCATGTGTCCTTTCTAGAAATCTGAATCTTGCGTCTTCATTTTCGTGAGGTGCGGCTGAGTCCCCGGGAGGTCACATTTGCTCCGGCCGTTCATACCATAAGAGCGTGCGCGTCCCAGTTGTAAATGTATAACGTAGCACAGGTATTAATCTGTGAGGTGTAAATATCTCATAATTTATTTCTTACTCTTGCACATCTATGGTTAATTTTATGCAAACAATCTACAAAGCTTCAATGACTGAAATGAAATACGCTGTGTTTCCCGCCAACTGGCAACACGGGGTGCCGAAATACAATTGGGTAAACAGGCAGTGGGCGGGTTACACAGACCAAAACAGAGACCCCGAATCTTGGCCAGGACCCACGAATCAGTTCCTTCAAAGTAGAATAACTGGCTATAGAATTGTTTTTCAGAGAAACAAGTATGTGAACTTGGCATGTTTCCTAAATATCTGCAAATATATTATGGAATTTTTATGCTTTAGTAGAGTTAAAAAACTTACATACAGCACCTTTAAAGCAATTTATTGTTACAAATGCTATATAAATAAACATGACATGACTTGACTGGAGTGCCGAATTGCAGAACTGGTGCAAACATATGATCAGATGCTTTGTTAACAGTATATTGGTTTCTGAGGTTTTGAATTCTTTTACCCCTTAACAAAGAATGAAAAATAACTTTGTTGTGAGTATATCAGGGCCTTTAGATTAATTGAAAAAAGCTACACAGAAATTCAGCCTAACATCTTATTTTCGGAATGACAAGGAAATTGTAATAAATTCTTCATTTTGGTGTAAACTATCCCTTTAATAAGCTTTTATGATTTACTAAAATCTGTGTCTATCTGACACATGTGAGGTGACTGCCCGGCGTGAGGAGCGCCCTTTGTTCTTGTCGCATTACGATCAGGATGTTGTCTCTTAACCAAGCTGTCCAGGGCCCTTTTCTTTTTTGGACGGGGAGCGGAGAATAACCCACAATCCTTCAACAGGATGAATGAATGCTGTTCGTTCCCTCTCCTAATATTTTCTTCCCCTTGAACCACAGGCAGCGAACATGCCTCACGCTCTGTAAGGAGGACGCACAATGAACAAGCCACCCGGGAGCTGAATGCCGATGGAGGGGGGACAAATCAGTAAATGTGCTTACACAACTCAAACACATGCTGGTTCGACACTCTTCCAACAACCAACTGTCCCTCAATGTCTCCAAAGGAGCCTTAATGGTAGAAATGGGATTTAAAAAAAAAGTCTTTCCATCAAAAGCTTCACAGCTGACCACCATGGTCGCATCCAGACCGCAACATTTTTTTCATCTACAATGCCAAGAAACTGAATTTTGTTGTGCGTTTCGCCCACATGTGTCTTTGGCCCACACAGCATTATTTATAGTTCTGAGTACTTCACTTGAACTGAGTGAACACGTGACTGAAACATGCTTACGGCATTCAAATGTGATGTTATGATGGAGGTTCATTTTATTGCTGTAGCAGCAAACTTTCCTTACATGAATTTGTTTAAGTATGCTTGTGTGGTTTGTAGCTACAAGGTTAAAAAGCTGGTGTTGGTGCATTCCAGGGTCAGGTCATAAGGTCAAGGTGAAAAGCAGCGCGTATGTGTTGTCGGTTAGTCATTCAGGAGAATTGTGTAAATCTGTCATCTGTCATTGGCTTCAAGATGGAAAGCAACGAACGGGTTGACAGAGCCAGAGCCATGGTTCCAGCAGCCACTGTCTATGTTCAAACCACAGGAGGACAGCAGACATGCACTATATAACAAAGAGCTTTTGAGGAGATACTGGTCCTGTTTTCCTCAGAAAATACCATTCTTCAGAATATGTTGAAAATGTATATCTGTCTAAGTCTGTCTGTCTGTCTATCATCTATCTATAATTGTTCTTGGTTTAATTTGGTATTTAAAAAAAAATAATTGTTTAAAAGTGCATTGCTTCTTTCACATAACTATTTTGCACCAAGTGGTTAATTTTTGATGTTGATATTTTTATAATACAGCTGACATTGTATATTAAACTGTTAATTTTAACAATTTTTATTTAAATATTTTATACTACCTACTGCCTGCTGCGCCTGCTAATAATAATAATAATACTAATAATAATAATAATAGCCGTGGTTATAAGTCTAATAAAATATAATTGTTAGTTTATAATATAATTTTCTTTTTTATGGCAAAATGTTAACAATTTACACTATCACATTTTTATCAAAAAACAACAATAATAATAACATATATATTTAATGCTATATAACAAAATCTAGATACATGTAATGTATTATTTTTATTTATAGTGTTTAAAGATTTTACTATGCATAGGCTAAATGTTTTTAAATGTTAATATGTTACATGATGCTTTAATTTGGTTATGGGAATAATAATAATAATTATTATTATGATTCTGAAGTTTGTAGGTGTGTGTAAAATAATTAACAATTAAGGTTTAATTTGTGTTTTTTTTGATAACTAATGATGTAGTGTGTTAAACAAATTCATGTTTGTGTTTGCTGCAAAAATTTAAATTTTTGTTTTTTTGTTTTTTTGTGTGTGTGTGTGTTTTTTGTTTTTTTTGTTTTTAGTGAGTGTACTTATCCCATGTCTTATACCATACTTTTTGTACATTCTAATACCATGGTATACGGGTCAATGTGTCTTGTAAACACCATAGCAAATTAATATGGTAATTATTTATTGCACTATTCATGCCCACATGTTTGTGTAGATCCACACTTTTACCATTATACATTTCATATTCAGCAGATGTTTTTATCCAAAGCAAATCACAAGTGACAGCAAAGCACACACATTTAAATAAAAAAAACACAGGCATTGTTACAGAGAGTTGGTCTTCCTTTTGCTTCGACACCTCTAGGAAGGTTTTACAATATGGTGGAACATGGATGCAGGATTTGCTCCCATTCAGGCACAAGAGCATGAGTGAGCTCAGGCATGATATTGGGCGATGGAGTCCAGCTCGCAGTCAGTCGCAGTTTGTGCATGTGCACCAATGCCATCATATTATAGGACACACAGTAGACTGGGGCGCCGTCTTTCTGATTGTGTGCGTTGCCGTCATGATGCACTGACCTGTGTGGCTCATGGGTCAGCTTTAGAAAACAGTGTTTCATCCATCATACCACAAAGCTGACAGACCCAGTCCAGCCTTATCTAAGAGTCTGTCTCTCATCATCACACCAAAAAAACCCTTAACAAAGAAATTGAACAACTGCCTATTACATGACTGATCACTAGCCAAATAGGAAGTCATTGTTCTGAACCAATAAATCAGCCCATGAAAGCTTGCATGGCGTGAGGCTCGCTCTTCTCCCTTAGAGACTGACAAATGCACCTTCAGTGAGAAAACAAGATGGATGAACTAGACGTAATGACTTTGGACTGGCTGTGAGCATGTGCTCTCTGTTTTGGTGACTCCATTTCACACCACAATGTTAGGGATGTGCAAAGCTGACTGACCTGTCTCACATTTACAAAAAAATTGCTCTCTCTTCCCTGAGAGGTGACTTAGACTTTGGATTCTACATGGTGAACTGAGTGAGTCACGCTATCAGAGGCGTTCAAGGCTGTTTTGTTTTAGCGCGAACGCCTGGTTGTTTTGGTCTCTCGTTGGCTCTGTTCTGGCACGTGTGAGGGTAAAGTTACGGTGTGTTGTGGGAGCCTAAACAGGCATGTGGTAATGAGGCCCCTGTTTTTGGTGAGGTTTTATGGTCTCTCTCGGGCCGTGTTTGTGTGTGTGCAGCGTGAGGTGGATTGGCGTGTTCAGACACGCTGTGTTGCTGATGTCAACAGCCGAGGTGTTTATAGACTCTTCTGATTACAGTCAAACCTCACTGACAAGCATAAGCGTGTTCAGATGAACCACCCCCCCCCCCCCCCCCCCCCCCCCCCCTGCAGCCGCGGCACACAGTGCCAAAACTACTTCACACACAGATCTTGGTGTGCCTTCAGCTAAACACATCTCCAGAACCTTTGCGACAAGTGATTTTTATTGAAATATTTGAATTTATATGATTTATGGGGATTATTTGCTCCCTGTTAAGGTGGATTTTTTTTGGATCTCATCTCTAAAATCATCAAGCAGCAACTTTTATTACTATAAAACTATTAATGGATGAATAGCTTTATTGTCATTGCAAGCAGAGCAAACAATGACATTTTACATTTACATTACATTACATTTAGTCATTTAGCAGACGCTTTTATCCATTTTTTTTGTTGCGGCCGCCATCTTTAGGACCTTGCGTAGCCTCTCCTTGGTGATCAGAAACCAAAATAACACTTAAACAACAACGGAAAACAATGGTATTAAAAAACAATAGACACTTTAGGATTAGATCCTTATTTACTGTCAAGCGAAGTCTAGGGAAAAACTTACCAATTTGACGTTTGCTGGCTATTTACATCTACCTCATACACAATCCCTCTCCGTACTCTCGGGCCATTTTCAGTAAATCTTCACCTGCTAGAGACTTGTCCATCGGCCCAGATCCATCTGCAGCACCCGGCCTGGATGCTTGCGTACTCACTTTCAGATTCTGGGCCGAATCAACCGGACCAGATGCGACAGCCGTAACTTGCCGACACTGCGGCATTCAAGCCGGAATCGGCCCGTTGCGCAGCACGCCAGACTTAGCACAGTTGCATTTCTATATGTACTGTTCATTAATATTTCATTTAAAATTGATAACGTTACCTAGACAAAACGTTTACTTTCATTTTAATTATATAGATTATAATACATAAATAACATGACTTAAATCCTTAAACATCTCATTATTATGAAAGCAATTTTAAAGTCCATTAAGTAACTAGCTTGACCAAGCTGGCATGAGGAAAATGTATTTACAAAATGTATTAACAAAACCATGCAATTACAGCAAAAAAGCAGCAGTTATACAATAAGTGTAGATAAAATATTTAACATTTTGCAAAATTACCCATGCATTTACTTGAATGAATGAGGCATTTATATGTAAACTTGCGACTGCTAACATTTAAGAAAGTTTAAAACATAACAAATTTAAAAGGTGTTTTGAGAAACACATTGGTAAACATTATTACCTAACTGTTACTATGAATAATTTTTAAAGGTAATCAGTGAATACTGTTCTTGGTTGTTGCTCATTGTGGGTCATTTTGCAGCATGTCTTTCCACATCTTAGTCCAGAGAGTACTTTGCTTGGGAGCTTTCATTTCTGCACCTGTAAAGAGTAAATAATGCACAAGTATCTATTACTAAAGGTCTATCTGAATGCACCAAACTGAAAGTAAATGTATATATATTGTATCAAAGCACATGATGTTTGAAAGACTATTTACTTATTATTATTATCCCATTTAATCCTAGCACATTAAGTGGCTGTGTCCAGTATGAATGAAATTTAAAGTGTGTATCATCCTAATTAAAGAGATAGTTTACCCAAAAATGAAAATCATTTACTTCCTTTATGTCGTTTACATGTGACAAACCTGTTGGTTTTGATTACCAGCATTCTTCAAAGTATCTTCTTTTGAGTTCTGCAGAAAGACAAAAGTCAGGGGTTTGAAAAAAAAAATGAGGGGGAATTGATGTAATAATGTAAATGATGACAGAATTCTGGGTTAACTATACTTTTAAGTAAATTAGTAGAAACACTTTTCACTAGTTATCACTGTGCAGAAAAATAACAGTGAATGCCACAATAAAATGCTTGAAAAATACACATTCAATAGATCCATAGCTTCCTGTTGGTCAGTTTGTCTCCTCAGTTAAGATCCCCCCAATTGTTGCAGAAAACATTATATTAAATAGTATAATCATGATCAGTGCAGACATGTACTTGAACTGACTTTCTCATGGACTCTAACTGCTCCTTGCTAGTCCAGTCAGAGAAGTATAATAAAGATGAAGTCTACTGTCTGGCTCCAAGCACTGCTCGCTGTTCACAGCTATCTGAGGAACTTCTGCCATTTCTTGTGTGATGACACTTCTCTTGGTTACTAAAAACATGGTAAAAGACATTTGTGCGCACATTGAAGAGAAATGATTCAGGTATTCCTGCTATGTCATACATGCTAAGTGAAGCAGCAACTTTAAAGTATCCAACCAAACTGTGATTACTGTGTTTTGATTTTTTTTTTTTTTTTTTTTTTTTTATTGTAGGCAGTTACAGTGTTTTTTTTTTTTTTTTTTTTTTTTTGTTGTGCGCAGAAGGTGAGCACCTGAACATGTCTGCTTACATTTAATAACTGTAAAAGCAGGGCACAGCAACTGCATATGATCTCAGACATATTGATGCATATACATTTTATTGCAGCAGTAACGTTACATTGCCATCGTAAGAATCACTGCAACTAGCTTATTTAGTTAAATGAGATTATTTTAAAATAACGTTCTTCTACAGAATTATAATAGTAATAGTACAAACCGGTCCTCTTCACTCTAACATCTTTGAAGTAATTACATTCAGTTACATTCATAAAAATAAGAATGTGGAAACTAAAACTACAAACCTTTCTCCTTGTGTGCGCTGGACCGTCATCATCCTCCTCTTCTTCATCTGTTTGTTTGCGGGTCTGAGTGTTTTTCGTCAAAGTTTAGTGCAGCGTAAACATTCTAGACTCACATAACTGTACTTAGATCAAAGATCAAAAACATCTCGTTGATTTATTAGCTTTAGGTGGAGCATAACGAAAGTTTTCTGGCAAATCAGCAGTCCCGCATGCAAATTTAACCTTTTGGAAGTTTTATTATGAAATTGCTAACTAAAATACTAAAATGTAAACACGCATCTATGCTTACGATAAATATTTAATCAAAAGAATCCCATACATCCAATAATCCAGTAAATAATCCATTGTGATTTGCTGTTATCACAGCCCAGAGCACAGCACAGCAGACTGACGGAATTGCAATTCGGTCCTACAAATGGCGGCCGCACCACTGTGTGACGTCACATGAAACCCATGAATATATACAGTGGGTACGGAAAGTATTCAGACCCCTTAAATTTTTCACACTTTATTATATTGCAGCCATTTGCTAAAAATAATTTAAGTTAATTTTTTTTTCCTCATCAATGTACACACAGCACCCCATATTGCACAGACAACACAGAATTAGTTGACATTTTTTTTTTTTTTTGCAGATTTATTAAAAAAGAAAAATTTAAATATCACATGGTCCTAAGTATTCAAAGTATCCCTTTGCTCAGTATTTAGTAGAAGCACCCTTGTGATCTAATACAGCCATGAGTCTTTTTGGAAAGATGCAACAAGTTTTTCACACCTGGATTTGGGGATCCTATGCCATTCCTCCTTGCAGATCCTCTCATGTTCTGTCAGGTTGGATGGTAAACGTTTGTCGACAGCCATTTTTAGGTCTCTCCAGAGATGCCCAATTGGGCTTAAGTCAGGGCTCTGGCTGGGCCATTCAAGAACAGTCACAGAGTTGTTTGTGAAGCCACTCCTTCGTTATTTTGTCTGTGTGCTTAGGGTCATTGTCTTGTGGAAGGTAAACCTTCGGCCCAGTCTGAGGTCCTGAGCACTCTAGAGAAGGTTTTCGTCCAGGATAGTCCTGTACTTGGCCGCATTCATCTTTCAACCATTGCAACCAGTCGTCCTGTCCCTGCAACTGAAAAACACCCCCACAGCATGATGATGCTGCCACCACCATGCTTCACGGTTGGGACTGTATTGGACAGGTGATGAGCAGTGCTTGGTTTTCTCCAAACATACCGCTTAGAATTAAGGCCAAAGTTACTATCTTGGTCTCTCAGCCCAGACGAAAATCTTATTTCTCACCATCTGTTTTTTTTTTTTTGCTATTGGGTCCTTCAGGATGTTTTAGCAAACTCCATGCGGCTTTATGTGTTTCGCACTGAGAAGAAGAAGAGGCTTCCGTCGGTGCACACTCTGCCCCATCAAAGACCCCGATGGGGGAAGGGCTGCAGTGATGGTTGACTGTTCTTTTTTTTTTTTTTTATACAGCTCTTCTCCCTATCTCCCGACTGCCCCATTCTCTGGAGCTCAGCCACAGTGCTTTTTTTTTTTTTTATCTTGGCGTTCTTCGTTACCGCTCTCATCAGGCTCTTCTCCACGAATAGCTCAGTTGTAGGCCCGGCCTGGCCAGCCTCTAGGAAGCAGGTTCTGTCGTCACAACGTCTTCCATTTAAGGCATTATGGCAGGCCACTGCTGACATCTTAGCGCAACCTTAAAAGTGCCATCAAGAAATTTTTGCGTAACCTTGCGCCAGACTGTGCTTGCCACAATTACTGTCTCTGCAGCCTCTTCAGGCAGCATTCCTTTGACCCTCTGATTCTCATTTGCACTCTGACATGCACTGTGACGCTGTAAGGTTCTTATATAGAAAGGTGTGTCGGCCTTTACTAATAAGTCCAATCAGTAAATCAAAACAGACTGGCACTCAATAAGGTGTAAGAACCCATCTACAAGGCATGAATCAGAAGAATGGACAGCACCTGACGTTAATATATGCAGTGTACAGCAAAGGGTTGATATACCTTAGGACCATGTGATATTTCAGTTTGTCTTTTTTAATAAATCTGCAAAAATAGCTCAACAATTCTGTTTTTCTGTCAAGATGGGGTGCTGTGTGTACATTAATGCAGAAAAAAAATGAACTTAAATGATTTTAACAAATGGCTGAAATATAACAAAGAGTTAAACATTTAAGGGGGTCTGAATACTTTACTTTCAGTTACCCAACTAGCTACATATATATTATACACACACACATCACACACACACACACACACACATATACACACACCCAAATTGCCTTCTGCTCTTGTCTGCTTCAAGTACTCTCTCTTCCTCCTGAACTCTAATTTGTATCTTAACCTCAGGTCTAGATTCATCACAAGCTCTTACAGCTGGTCACACACAGTTATGACACAAACAAAGAAAAATACAAACAAGTAGATAGAATAGAAAAAATTAGAAAGCTAGTTCGTTTGTTTTTTGTTGATTTTTTTTTTTTTTTTAAATAACGAACAAAAAAATTTAAAAGATAAATATTGATAAAGTAGAATTAAAATAGAATAGAAAATGCTAGAGTTACAGGGTCAAATAAAGGTAAATTTTACATTATATACCATCATATACAACAACAATTATAATTATGGAACTATACATCAGTGGTTCTCAATTCCAGTCCTCATGACCCCCCGCTCTACACATTTTGTACGTATCTTTTATCACTTCAGACGTTTGTTCTATTCTACCTTAAGTGCCCTGCTAAGGGACTTCACAGGATATTCCGCCATTATTCCAGTTCGAAGGGAGCGTATATTTTCCATTCAAAGGGCATTAAAGTGTTCGAGACGTGGATTTAAATTGTATATATTTACAGTGGTATATTATGTCACACTTCTCTAGTAAGTTTTGTCTGTGTGTGAAGACGCTGCAGACAGTGGTGTAGCACAAATCCATGAATGAATGTTCCGAAGTGAAGCAAACTTCAACGGATTTTCTGTGTTCAGGGAGTAGAGTGCTGTGAACACTTTGTAGGGACCCTGTCAATTGGAATTCATGTGTATTTCTGTATTATGTGTATTTCTTTTCTTTTGCAAAAGAAAGGTGAGGACTGCAAAGTAAGCTTTTCATTACATGGTGTAACCTTTACTCAGTCTGTGCCTATGACGATACATTTGCTGAATATAAATCTTATTAAATATACAGTGGGGTCCAAAAGTCTGAAACCACATTTAATTTAAATGAGAAGGAAAAACAAATAGTAAGGCATTCTAAAATTCATGTTAAGTTTTTTTTTCACTCAACATTTAATTTTAATAGTACAATTCAATTATAACAAACAACAAAATAATAAAAAAATAAGCATTTTCACTACTAGACTCTAACTAGACTAACTTTTTAACTCCACTGTATACAATTTTGAAGCCAAGTATCGCAAGGCATTTTGTCTCTATCAGAAATACTGACATACTACAGTATGCTTGTGAAATCCACCCACTCTTTATTCTTTAATGCAAACCCATGGAGGAGCCTGCATGGGCCAATACCCTCCAGATGAAGAATATACAGCTGAATTCATTACAATGGCAATAAATAAATGAATTAAAACACAAAGGCGAGATAAATATTCACCCTGAATGGGGAGTGAAAAAAGAGAGTGTGTAAGAGGTTTATCGCTGTAGTAGTGGTCCAACAGACACACTGTAGCTCTGCTGACTGCAGCGCTGGAACAGCATTCTGCAGCGCTGCCAAACTCACACACAGAGCTGTCAATCACAGCACCATCTCAGTATGCAGCGCCGCAAACATTGGCACTGAAAATCACCCCAAATTCCTCTTGGAAATGTGCATGTTTTTCTACTAGATCAAAGCCCGATTTAGCTTGTTTTATGTTTTTACACTCTTTTCTTTCTTTATATAATTTTTTTTTAGAAGGATATGGTTTAAGGCCAGCTTAAAATTACAATACTTATTCAAGCTTCTATTGGACAAACCTATACAAAATGCTAAGATTTCACATTTTCTCTGCTGATTTTGTTTTAAAGATTCGAAAACACAACAATATATCATTCTGTGAATGATGGCTGTTTGCAGGCTGATGAATGTTGTCTACCTCTTGCAGTGCAGGTTATTCTGTATGAATGAGATAAGTTTGCTTTCTATCCCAGTGCTGAGAGCTCATGTTGACATCCTGTATAACTCAGGCTCTCGTTTGAAAAATAATCCTCCAGAGGTGAGAGGAACCTCAAATGCTCTCAGTCAGGAGGGCATGACAGGAGAGATAGGAGCAAGCCGCTTCACAGAGTGTCAGATTCCTCAGATTCTAGCCCATCTCTCATCAGCAGAACACAGATAGCGCTCTCTTCCCCCTCTCTCCTCGCTTTCAGCCTTATATAAACATCTCACATGAGAGGCAGACAGAGGGAGAGAGAAAGAGAGGACACGGGAGATGGTCATGTACTGCCCAAGGCCTTCATTGTGAGTCATACACTGCAGTATGGAATCCAACAAATTCAGGCCGGGTCACTCTTCACCTCAAATTCTAGAGAAAGAACAATAGGAAAATATATAAATATATTATAGGTAAGGCATACTGGAGAGTTGAAAGGTATGAGGTGATGTGTGGCCAAGTATAGGTGTAAACCCATACTACGCGAAGTTGTGCTGCATGTTATTTAAACCCATCCAAGCGCACACACCGCGTAGTGAACACACACACCAGAGCCAGGGGCAGCAATATTGCTTTTTTTTTTTTTTTTTTTTTTTTTTCCTGCAGCGCCCAGGGAGCAGTTGGCCTTGCTCAAGGGTCTCATATCAGTCGTGGTATTGAGGGTGGAAGAGAGCACTGTACATTCACTTCTCCCACCTACAATTTCTGCCGCGAATGCTGCGACCAGACCCGAACCTTGTGTTACACATCCGACCAACTCCTACTACCATAGGAAACCAGCTGCCCCCACATACTGAGTTGAATGAACGTAGCGACCTGTCACCCAAACACAATGAGCATGCAATAGAGTAGGCGAGGGACTTTGTAAGTAAACTCAGGTATTCTCTTTAATAAATAAAGATGGGACTTGCAGTACTCACAAAAAACCGACAAGAGAATTTCAGACAACAATCAACAGAAGCGACGCGTCTAAAACAAGCAGACTTAAAGGCACTAATAATGACACACAACTAATGATACATAATGACACAGTATAAATCAATGCATCCGGAATGCAAAAGGGGAAAAAACATGACGTCCAAAAATGAATGTACTGTGATCAATTACGCCCCCTCACTGAAAAGCCCCCTCGCTGGCCAGTGGCAATTATATAGAGAGACGGCACCGCGTCCGGTGAGTAGAAGCGAGGAGTCCGGGAGACGGGATCGGAGACCAAAAAGGTCAAGGAGTGACTGTCGGTGGTTGAAAATGAAAGTGGCCTGAAAACCAAAGCCATGGGACTACGCTCCTCGCTGAGGGGAGCCAGCCGAGAAAGGATGGAGGACCGCGAACACGGCAAACGACACGGACAAGGGAATAGGTGGAGCCACAGAAACAGAAGCAATGTGCCTCACTCAAATGGCTAGGATGTCTGAAGTGGTGCCCGCAGAATAAAGCATAGGTGTTATAGAAAAACATATGGGCGAGTTTTGGAGGGCAGACCTGACCTGTTAAAAAGAGTTCATGTACTTAAAATCCAAGCAGGGCGGTGTGTTGGCCGCATAATTCTCTCTAGAAATATGGCACACATAGATCTTAGAGTTTGTACTTGACTACATAGGACCAAGGTCAGGAAGCAAGGGACTGGTAAACACCGTCTGCTAGCCGCCTCACGTCACAGAAGTCAGTTAATTCTCAACACATACTCCTACACCAAGATATCATACTATAGAGACTGTATCTGTTCCCCGAACTAGCAAATACAAAAAAAAATGTCCCAAAAAAGTTTAAGGGCAACAATTTAATTGATGGTCAACAAATAAAAAACAGATGTAATACAGATAAACAAATGATAAAGCTTTGCTTAATGAATATTAGATCCCTTTCTACTAAAGCTCTTTTGTAAATGAATGGATCACAGATCGTAACTAGCTGTGCTCGTTGACAGAAACCTGGCCTAAAACCAGATGATACATTATTTGGTTCTTTTATAGTCCATTATCGTTTTTGTTTGTATGACCCCCCCCCCCCCCCGAGCTTTCCCTTGCCCTTTAGTATGGCACCCCCCCCCCCCCCCCCCCCCCCCCCCCCCCCCCCCCCCCCCCCCCCCCCCCCCCAATATTACTGTTATAAACATGAGCCACGTCCAAAAGGTAAAGGGGGAGGTTTTGCTACAATTATAGTAATATTTTCAGTATTTCTCCGAGCCTCTGATTTCAAATACCGACAAGCACAAGATCCCTGAAGGCACAATTCCACTCAACATTCTCGGCTTAGGCGCGCATAATTGTTAAACTTTCAAACATCCAAAAACTAGAAAAAGGTGTAAACCCGGAGTTAGACAATATTCCATTGGAAGGCAGCTACTAAAAGAGCTGACACTTCGAAGTAGGGAAGAATTACGACTCTTGCTATATTATAATTCATCAATGTCTTTAGAGGGGATGGTGTCCATAAAAAAGGCCTTCAAATTGGAAATTGTCATTAAGCTATCTATTGAAAAAAAGCACAAACACACTTGATTTAGAGAATTATAATTACAGACAAATCTCAAATCTCCTTCTGTCAAAATATAGAAAATGCAGTAGTATCCTCTTAGCTATGTGGTTCCTTTTTGGAGGGAATGGTTCTCCGGAGGATTTCCGATCAGGATTTAGACTGTATCATAGTATTGAGACTGCTCTCATTAGATTTACAAATGACCTGCTCTTATCATCCAGTTGTGGTTGTATTTCTCTATTAGTGCTAGTAGATCTTAGCTCTGCATTTGACACTATTGACCACAGCATCCTTTTGAGTAGACTACAAATATATGTTGGCATTATTGGAATTGCATTGTCATGGTTCAAATCTTACTTATCTGACTGTCATTAATTCATAGCAGTAAATGTGTCACGAATCCGGTCTATAAACTTCCGTTTACTTACCACCAGAGATCACCCGCTCTCCACATGGACTCTCACACTACACAGACTGTTACAAATCACCCTGGACTACATTTCCCATGCACTAATCACAAGCTCACCTGAAACCAATCACACACAGCTGCTACCAATAACACACACTATATAGATCAGTCTCACACCACCATTCAACGCCGAGTATTGTTTAGCGTGCATCACTGCTATAGCTGATAGCTACCTTACAGAGCCTGCTTAGTTCTAGTATAGCTAGTCTGCTTGTTGTGTTTTCGTCGTTGTCATGCCTGTTACTTTGGATACTATCTCGTCTTTTGCCTTTCGGATACTGTTTGCCCCTGCCTGGACCTTTGCATTTCTGCCCACGGGATTATCCCTCTAGTCTCGCCCTGTTGGATTACGTTCGACGTCAACTGATCCTCGCTCGTTTACCTGATTGCTTTTGCCTTGTCTTCTACATACCAGTTTGCCATTGTCTGACCCATGCTTGTTTCTGACCACGTCTAAATAAAGCTTGCAAATGGATCCCCACGTCTCACGTCTCGTTCGTCCCGTAACAGAATACTCGGCCACACAAGGATCCAGCAGCTTTTCTGTGGAGCATTGGCCAGGTATGGACACCGCAAGGATTTTATTAGCCCTTAAACAAGACACGCGATATTTGGAGACTTATATTCGAGAATTTGTAGCCATTGCTCACTACTCGGATTTACCGGACATTATTTTAATAGAGTTTTTTGTGATGGCGTGAATCAACCTCTTCAGTCAAAGCTTAGACGCAAGGGTCCGCGTTCGTCACTCAGCCAGTTTTTGGATTATGCTTTGTTGATTGTTGGCTCTCTATTCATTGTGGGTGTAGCGGAGGAGAAACAAGACATTGCACCCGTGTTGGCGACTGTGAGATTTTGTCAGCTACAAGCTCAGGGACATTCAAGTGTACTGATCGCTACTCCGGTGATTCAACCCGTTCGTGAAATGGTGGTGAAGAACGGCTCGGTCATGTCCCTGGCGCACGTAAGAGGCAAGTCAAGTCATAGTTGCCCTTCATGAGTCAAGTCAAGTCATCGCTGATCATTCTGAGTCAAGTCAAATCATCACCGATCATCATGAGCCAAATCAAGTCATCAGTGATCGTCATGAGCAAGTCAGTCACGGATTGATAGTAATGAGGCCAAGTCAGAACGGTGAACCGTCATGAGTCAAGTCAAGTCATCACTGATCTTCATGAGTTGAATGAACTCACGGTTTATCGTCATGAGTCAAGTCAAGTCATCACTGATCTTCATGAGGCAAGTCAAGTCACAGTTGATCGTCATGAGTCAAGTCACAACAGATATTCCTGAGTCGAGTCTAGTCACAGCTAATCTTCCCGAGTCAGGTCAAGTCACATCTCAGCTGATCTTCCAGAGTCATGTCACATCACAGCTGATCTTCCAGAGTCATGTCACATCACAGCTGATCTTCCAGAGTCACGTCACATCACAGCTGATCTTCCAGAGTCACATCACATCACAACTGATCTTTCAGAGTCTGCCTGCCTGTAACAGCTATGAAGGCCGTCTGTGAACTCTCTGCCTGTCCTGTAACGGCTATGGAGGCTGTCTGTGAACTCTCTGCCTGTCCTGTAATGGCTATGGAGACCGTCTGTGAACTCTCTGCCTGTCCTGTAACAGCTATGAAGACCGTTTGTGAACTCTCTGCCTGTCCTTTTACAGCTATAGAGGCTGCTATTGAACTTTTGTCCTGCTCTGAACAGGCCGATGAGGCCATCTCTGAACTCTCGTCCTGTTCTGAATCAGCCAGTGATCGTCATGAGGCAAGTCAAGTCACGGTTGATCGTCATGAGGCAAGCAAGTCACGGCTGATCTTCATGAGTCAAGTCAAGTCATCACTGATCTTCATGAGGCAAGTCAAGTCACAGTTGTTCTTCATGAGGCAAGTCAAGTCACAGCTTATCTTCATGAGTCAAGTCAGAATCTCAACGGTCTTCCAGCAGCCTCGTCATGTCTCAGCTGATCTTCCAGAGTCACGTCACATCACAGCTGATTTTCCAGAGTCACGTCACATCACAACTGATCTTTCAGAGTCACGTCACATCACAGCTGATAATCCAGAATCACGTCGCATCACAGCTGATCTTGCCAGAGACACACAGGCGTCATCCAGAGGTCCGGGTACTTCTGTCTGCTGCACCAAGAAGTCTGAAGATCAGTTCATTGATACCTCCCGATGGTATAGAGCGTGGAGGATTCACCGTGGTGTCAGCAAGTTCGCAGCTGGTATCCACAAAACCCACTCCACTCTAGCCCACCTGTTACGACTAAGTCCATGTCTTGTAGCGCTTCAATTAGTATAGGATTCTCGCTTTATGGTGTATTTGGGCTGCATAACCCACCACTTAAACTTGAGACAGCGGCAGCCACTATGATGTTTCAGAGGGGCGGATGACGCTGCAGACCTCCGAAGCAGTGGAGGTTTGTTGTGTGCGTCACCGAGGACGGATGGCGCCTGCCGCAGCTTCACCAAGTGCAGCACCTGCTGCGAACCTATGAGGCGGGGGCGTCACTTCAGCTCCTGGCACGATGGCTGGCCCCAACAACGCCACACCTTGCATGATGGTCTTGTCATGGTTGAAGGAACCATTACTGAACTCTCCCCATATCCTGATGGTCCTACTGTAGAACCTCCAGAGGTAGCGGCATCCGCTGCAGAACCTCCAGAAGTGTCAGTGGTATCCACTTATGAACTCTCGTCCTGTCCTGTTCCTGCCCCAAGGAGGTCATCTTTGAACTCTCTGCCTGTCCTGTCACAGCTTTGGAGGCTGTCTGTGAATTCTCTGCCTGTCCTGTAATGGCTATGGAGGCTGTCTGTGGATTCTCTGCCTGTCCTGTAACGGCTATGAAGGCCATCTGTGAACTCCTTCTCTGTCCTGTCACGGCTATGGAGGCCGTTCTGTGACCTCGCCTTGTCCTGTAACAGCTATGAAGCCGTTGTGAACTCTATGCCTGTCCTGTAACGCTAGGAGGCCGGGTGTGAACTCTTGCCTGTCCTTTACGGTTAGAGCTGCTATTTTGTCCTGCTCTGAACGGTGTGAGGCCATCTCTGAACTTCGTCCTGTTCTGAATCACGCCTGGAGGCTGGTGGTGAACTGTATGTTCGTTAAGAGGTCGCTCACGAAAGTGTTTTTGATTCAGTCTTGCTGTTTCCTGACGGAGCCTGATGTTGACTTGTAACTGTCGGTTCGATCCCATGTCCAACAATTTCTAGTACTGTCTACTGCCCCGTATCAGCCCGGCGTTGTGTGTCAGTCCAGTTCCCGTCAATGCTCTGGTTTTTGAACCGTCGTTCATCCTATTTCAGCCCATGCATCCTGTGGTTGAAACCTGTCTGCGAATCTGTTCAGTAACCGAGTCTGATTTAAACCCTCTGTCTGTCCCCCGCTTCCCTCTGTGCCATGTTCTTTGCCCCTTAGTCCGTCAGACCCAGAACACTTACTCGCGTCCCTGTAGGCTCGAGTAGCTTGTCCTAGCACCCACGCTCCTCCTTTGAACTCTTCGGCTGTTGTCTGCCTCAGCCTATAACATGCACTATGTCGCCAGCGGACTCAGTCCCCACGGCTGATCTCCTGACTGTTTGTCCCTCCCACCGTTGTCCTCTACCGGGAACCACAGGTTAGGACGGAGACCTCGCTTCTATCTCCTGACTCGCACCTTGGGACCGTCGACCATGCTCTGTCTATGTTGTCCAAACAACAGCGGAACAGGAGAAGATGGCATTCTTTCAATCTACACAAGGACTTGTACCGGACCCCCGCCCCCGCTCAACACTAGTTGTCCCCCGGCAACTGCTGATGTCTACTGCTCTCTACTAAATTGATACGCATGTCTTTGCCTTGTCCTACACACTTTTTGTAAGACCGGTCCGTACCATCCCTTATATTACAGCCCACACCAACCAACCCCCACCAAAACCTAACCCCACGTACTCCGGCGGTCGGGGCGGTTTAGGCCCAAGCACCATCCAGCACTTGTGCCAGATACACCCACCAGAGAATACACGACAATTAGACACAAACCCACGCCCAGCACCAGTTAGATTTTTGGAGCGGTGCCCACGTTCAGGCTCCGCGCGCAGCGGTTGTGCGTTAGCGTCGGCTCCGGCTTGTCGTTCGCGCTCCGTCTAATTGGGCACCCCACCCCTCCACATGTCCTCAGACACCCCCCCCCCCACACGGTCGCGCACGGCCTTTCCTATGGTAATCCCCCACAGCAAGACGCTCGCGCATCGCACACCCACACGCGAACCTACTTCCTCCCAAAACCACCACCCACCCAGCACAACAGCCAAAGCTTCATTTTTTAGCCTTCAACTATGCCACTGCTATGCTTCATCATACTGTTTTCCCAAATAGTTATCAGAACGTTTTCAATGTATTAAGTTTTTTCTGTTTTAATGCTCACCACAGAGTTACAAACACAGTTATATACACATTACATATAATTTTCAGTGTTAGGCAGGTTGATACTAAGACTGTAAGTTTTAGACATTGTGATTAAATATTTTAAAGTCAAGTTGGGTTTCATTACCTTGTAATATTTACACTGTTTAAATTACTGAAAGGGAATGCATAGTTGGTATAAAAAATGGATGACTAGTAATTTCCTACTGCTAAATTATGAGAAAACAGAGGTGTTAATTATCGGACCAAAAACCTCCACATGTAATAACCTAAAACAATGTCTAACACTTGATGGCTACTCTGTCAATTATTTTTCATCAGTTAGGAACTTAGGTGTGCTATATGATAGCAATCTTACCTTAGAAAGCCACGTTTCTAGCATTTGTAAAACTGAATTTTTCCATTTCTAAAAATATATATCTAAATTACGACCTATGCTCTGAATGTCAAATTTAGAAATGTTAATTCATGCGTTCATGACATCAAGGTTTGATTATTGTAATGTTTTATTGGGTGGTTGCTCTGTGCGCTTAATAAACAAACTCCAGCTGGTCCAAAATGCAGCAGCTAGAGTTCTTACTAGAACCAGGAATTATGACAATATTAGCCCGGTTCTGTCAACACTGCACTGGATCCCTATTAAACATCGTATAGATTTTAAAAAATTGCTTATTACTCATAAAGCCCTGAAAGGTTTAGCTCCTCAGTACTTGAGCAAGCTCATATCACATTATAGTCCTTCACGTCTGCTGCGATCTCAAAAACTCTGGAATTTGATAATACCTAGAATATCAAAGTCAACTGCGGGCAGCAGATCCTTTTCTTTTTTAGTGCCAAACTCTGGAACAATCTACCTAATTTTGTTCGGGAGGCAGACACACTCTGTTATTTTAAATCTAGATTAAATACCCATCTTTTTAACCTGGCATAGACATAATACACTAACACATCTCTATAATTCAAATCCATTAAAGGAGTGTTAGGTTTCAGTAATTAGATCAAGGAACCCAGGAACACTTCCGCTGGACCCACACGTATGTTTACATGTAGAGGAAGGGTATCTACGTAATATTCGTCACGCTGTAATTCTCTTCCGCCCCGGTACACCGTAGCCACATCATCCAGTCCAGACTGCGTCGCGGATTCTAGACCTAGAGATGAACACTGACACTGATACTCCTCCCTTCTGAATACATGTTAAGACCTAGCTCACCACCTCACATTTAGATCGCGGGGACTTCCACCTACATGAGGTCTTCACATGATTCCTGCAATAGGAATCTAGCCCTTCCACACCCTCGCACCCTCCCTACCCTCACCCACACACCTAATCTCTCTTATCTCATATCGTCTATCACAAACATGACCACGGGGACCAACCAAAGACTCTGCCCTGTGTTGCAGCCTGGAATTAAACCCCGCCATGATGGTTTCGTCTGGCCAGAGGAGAACTCCCCACCCCCCCCCCCGACGAGCATGGGTTCGCCTTGAGGTTTTTTCTCAAATTTTTGTCCCTGATGGAGTTTTTCAAGCCTTTGGCTTGCTTAGTTGGGGACGCTTGACTGATTGCACAGACACTAATGGATTGCGCTATACAAATAATGGTGACTTGACGAGGAGGTGGAGCGATGCCAAGGATCCAGGCGGCCGCGACAGAGCCGTAACGATAATCGCCGAGATATAGGTGGGGATCCAAGGCCAGAGGGCAGCTGGAGTGACCAAGGAAGGAGCCGAGCCTGAGGGAGGGCGGAGTGAGGGGCCTAGCCAAAGGGGGGGTGGAGGGCTGAGAGCAGAGGTGGCCGCAAGTTCACAGCGGGAGAGGTGGGCGGAATGACCGAAAGAGCCCAGCGAGGCTGAATGGTAGATTGTCCATGCCGGAATCGAGGGTGGGAGGATCGCAGGCGCAGCTAGCTCAGGTTCCGGGAGGATGTCCTGCTCGATCACTTCTCTTGGCAAAGGCTCAAACATCACAGCGGAGGCAGGCTCTTTTTTAAAGACAAATAGCTGTCATTTTTCATGTTAATTTAATGCAAATTTATCTATTGTTTAATTGATATAAGTATTCAAACATCAGCTGATGGTTAATTAGTTAGTTATTAATAATTAATTTTATTTTATATTAAATATAATACAATAAAAATGAAAGGATGGGGATGTTTTCATAAGATTCACCCTTATATCTATTCCTTTCGACCTCATCACGAGTTGGATGGACAGCTGTCATATATGGCTCTTTAAACTTTGAACCCACTCTCAAATCTACACCCATTCTAACAAACAAACTTCTACACACAGAGCCACTCATTCTTGGAAATGTGGCTCAATTTAGTACAGACAGCCGAGTCTGTGCCCTATTATGTGTGGAAGTTACGTTAGCATGCCGTCATCGAGAGAGACAAAGAAATGTGTCAGGTAATTGGATAGCGGAAGAATGCATTTTCCAAAGCATGGCAGGAGAATGGGTATGTGGTCAGCTTGTTCACTCAGATGTTAGTGCTGTGTGGTGTTTTAGGATGTGAACTTCTGACCCTGGAGTCACCTGTCATGTCAAATGTGCTGTGACGTCTCTCTCCCTCTCTTGTGTCAATGGACCACAGCTGCCATTTTCACACCTCTGCACACACACACACATACACATACACACACACACACACACACACACACACACACACACACTTAACACCACATATCCTTCTTTCAATGGAAGTCTTTTCTAAACACTTTACTTTTAAAAATAACATGTTACTTCAATACTGAACTACTCAAATGTTACATAATTGTCAGATTTTATGGAAGGTCACACTTGTGAAGAAGAAGTACACTTAGCATACTTTAAAAAAGAGTAGTTATTATGGAAATAGTATGCTTAAGTTCAGACTTAATGTAATGTTTTTGGACATTGATTTTTGGAAAAATTAGCAAATTAGGGTGTGACCTAAATTCCATAAAAGTGTCAATGGGAGTGTAAAGTTATGTGGGTGATCTACTGACAATGCAGACACAGCCACATCATTTCCATAATTACCAACTCAATCTACCAAGAACAGCGCACATTAGCGTGAGGTCGCAAACAAGCAGAGCCAATGATAATCAGGGGCCTCATTTATAATATGTGCATACTCACAGATTTGAACTTTAGTGTGCGCTAAAATCCATGCCAGTGTTCATATTTATAAAAACAGCTTTTGTTGTGAGAAAGTTCTTAATGCCACATCAAGCAGACATACACACTTTTCCTTGTGTCAGAGAGTCTGAATACACTGCAGGTATTTGGAAATCTCCGCTTGCAGTTCTCAAATAAAGGATTTGGACAATGTCTGGTGCTCTATTACTGTATATGCTAATAACATTAATTAGGTGGCGTTTACAAGACAGCGATTTGAAACCACTGGGATGTGCACAATTGCAAGATAATTTGCAATTTCTGAATTTGACATCTAAACTAGAGGAAACGTGCATACAAAAAAACTTGCGTACGTGATTCTCTGAATCACACGTACACACATTTAAGAAATTATCATTAGATCAAATGTAGGACGGTCTCTACGCAACATTTTATAAATGAGGCACCATGTACGGTTAATCTGTTAACAGCACAGATGCAAAATAGGTTAAGATATACTTTTTTGGGTTAAATAATTGCGCACTTACCAGTATATTGACTATCTCATATTTTAGTAGTTATTAAAACATGATGAGTGAAAAAAAGTAAATCTTTTAATTTGACATAAAACATGAGTGAAAAAAGTAAATCTTTTAATTTGACATTATTGCAAAGTGCACTTTTTAATAAACATATGTTAAAAACATAATCATGAAAGTGTGCTCTCTTTAAGCACACAAAAGTTGCTTTTTTAATTCATTAATATTTTATTATTTGCAAGTTTTTAGAAATACATTTTAAGATTCGAAGTACACTACAAAGTGAACGTTCAATACAATACAAGTGCACTTTTCCACAGAGAACTTCTCTAGGTTACGTATATGTAACCACGGTTCCCAGAGGGAACAAGACGCTGTGTCGAGAATCGCTTTGGGAACGCCCCTGCTTGACCGCGTTCTGAAGCACGTGTAAAATCAGTCCAATGGTGCAGCGAGATATCACGAGCGGGGTTGACGTGAGCACCAGGAAGTATAAAAGTGCATCTGGCAGAGCGCAAACCAGCTTCAATGAAGTAGCACCTGCAGGGATGCAGAGAGTATGGCAAAGAGACGCAGCGTCTCGTTCCCTCAGGGGAACCATGGTTACATACGTAACCTAGAGACGTTCCCCTTCAGGAACTTGAGCTGCGTCGAGAATCGATTTGGGAACGATAATACCCACTGCAACATACTACCAAGTCCCTGCCTGTGTGTGTATCAGATGAGCACATCACGAAGAGAGAACTTGGGAACCTGGGGTAGATGCCAGGTCTAGATTATAGAAGCGGACAAAAGTGATCGGAGAGGACCAGCCCGCCACAGCACAAATGTCCTGCAAGGCCACACCCAAGTTGAAAGCCTTGGAGGCCACCATACTCCTGGTTGAGTGTGCTCTGACCCCCATAGGTGATGAGAGGCCAGAAGACTCGTAGGCTAGTGAGATGGCCTCGACCACCCACCTACTCATAGTCTGCTTGGTTGCCGGAGATCCTTTCTTTGGGGGACCAAAGCAAACAAACAGCTGATCTACCTTACGCCACGGGGCAGCTCTGTGTACGTAAGCGTCCAGTGCTCTAACTGGACAAAGCAGATTAAGCCTTTCTTGGCCTACTTCCTGGAACGGAGGAGGACAGAATGCCTGAAGTACTATGGGCCCTGGCGAAGAAGTGGGCACCTTAGGGACATACCCGACCCTCGGGTAAAGTAATGCCCTAACCATGCCTGGAGCAAATTCCAGGCACGAAACAGAAAGTGCCTGCAGATCCCCGATCCTTTTAAGTGAGGAAATTGCGAGGAGAAAGATCGTGAGAAACTTGAATGAAACTTCTTCTATGGGTTCAAAGGGTGCATTGCATAAGCCCTCCAGAACCACAGCCAGGTCCCATGAGGGCACCTTAGTGCGCTGTACCGGCCTCAGCCTCAGGGTGCCACGGAAGAAACGAGTGACAAGTGGGTGTCTTCCCAACGATTGACCACCCAGAAGGGCGTGGTAAGGTACGTAGCGGTACGTATACCTTCACAGTGGAGGAGATAAACATGGCAGGGATCGCTCCCTACAGCAACTCCACACTGTACCCAATTGCGCAAGCTTCTGGAGGGTCTTGCCGTGTTCTATGTCCAACACATGAAGTGAAAAGCTTCCACTTTAACGCGTACTGTTTCCTAGAGGTGGGAGCTCTGAACTGGAGTATAGTCCAGCCAGGGGCGTGGGATGTGGAGGGCCGAACCAGAGCGCGGGAGTGTGGTCGGTTTCTCTGACGGCATAATAGATCCACTTCCGATGGCCAATTACTCACGAGGGAGTCCCACCACTTTTTCTTTCTCGGGGTGGTCTCCATCCCCCGGGTCGAGCCCTGTCTCGACAGGATGTCTGCCCCCAAATTGAGATACCCAGGGATGTAAACTGCTCTTAGCGAGAGGAGCTTCCCCTGAGCCCACAGAAGGATCTGGCGTGCCAGCTTGTACAAGGGGTGTGAACGCAGACCCCCCTGCCGACTGATGTAGGAGACCACCGATGTGTTGTCTGTGCGGACAAGCACATGATGTCCCCTTAGGTCTGGAAGGAAGTGTGTCAGAGCTTGAAACACGGCCAGCATCTCCAGGCAGGTGATGTGCCAAGTGAAGGAGGCCTTCCCCAGACCCTGACAACCATGACGCCCCCAGCCAGGTGAGAGACTGGGCAACTGTTGGTAAGCGTTACACGACGCCAAGGAGGCCTAACATCGGGCCTTGAACCAGGAACCAACGTTTCTTCCGCATGTCTAAGGCACGTAAGCATCGCCGAGTGACCTTGATCATGCAAAGCAGATTCCCCCTAGGGAAAAATCCTTTGGTTCTGAGCCACCACTGAAAGGGTCTCATGTACAGCAGGCCAAAAGGTATCACGTTGGACACCGCTGCCATCAGACCCAACAGCCTTTGAAACTGTTTGACAGTGAGTGACTGGCCTTCTCTTACTCTCTTGACTGTCGTGAGGATTGACTCGATATGAGCAGGAGACAAACATGCCTGCATCGTGGTAGAATCCCACACCACGCCTAAATAAGTGGTTATCTGTAGTGGAGAAAGTACACTCTTCTTGGCGTTTAGTCTTAACCCCAGCTCTCTTATATGGGAGAGGACGACATCTCGATTACGAGCCGCCAACTACTCCGATCGAGCTAGTATCAACCAAAATAGTTGATGTAATGATTATGCGGATGCCATGGAGTCGCAAAGGAGCCAGCGCCGCCTCCACAACTTCGTGAAGTGTGGGGTGAGGAGTGACAGCCAAAGGGAAGAGAACTCGAATATTGGTATGATTCGCCACCCAACAACAAGCAATAACTCGGAACTTCCAGTGGTTGAGGGAAGGCTGGGAAACAGGGGAATAAGCATCTGTGTGTTATAGTACAAACCCAGTCATCGGACTGGATTTGGGAATTACTATATGCTTGTAGTGAGCATCTTGAACCGAAGCCGTTCGATAGCACGGTTCAGAAGACCGAGACCTAAATCAGACACAACCCTCCATCCTTCTTTGGAACAATGAAGTAACAGCTGTAGAACCCGGACACTCTCTCGAGAGAGAAGAGGAACACGTTCTATGACCCCCTTCCTCAAGAGAGTATCTACTACTTGTTCCATTACCAGAGCCTGCTCGGGGGCTCCACTATGTGGAATGAAACCCGTTTTTGAAACAAGTAAGGATCAAGAACCGAAGTCTCGAGGCGGGCGCTCTGGTTTTCTTAGAGGAGCCCGTTCGGTGCCATGAAGAGGCGACCGCAGGGACAAACAGACCTGGACTGCTGTAGCCCCTTCATTGAGGGGACGAGCTTCCTGTGCCGTACGTTGCCGGGGAGCAGCTGGATTTTCACTTGGAGCTCACTGAGCCTGACGCACCGAGGTGGCAGGGGTGATCGAGGACCCTACTGTGAGGGCACTGAGGAGAGTGGGCACCGCTATCTGAGGGGTTATCCTTTCCTCCACAGGTGGGGCTGCCCTCAGGAACCTGACAATGGTGGTGTCAGGACCGTTTAGCCGAGGTCCTCTTAGACAAAATAACGGTCTGCAGATCAATTTTTGTATAGAGACCGCCGAATGAGAGAGTCGCCCCAATCCCCGATTTTCGGGTGGAGGGCGGGCGGGTATGCAAGCTCTGTTTTTGTGAGACGGCGATAACGGAGGAGCTTGGGCGCTCCAATCAGCAGCCCAAGGGCCTGGGCAGCGATGGGAGGAAACTTTGGAATGCCGCCGCTTGCTTCTTCGCCTCCTGAAACCTATCGACGACAGTGTTGACTGCATCGCCAAAAAGGCCAGAGGGCGAGAGTGGGGCATCTAGGAGGAAGAATCTATCCTTATCTTGCATTTCAGACAGATTCAACCACAGATGCCGTTTCGTGGCCACCATAGCTGCCATTGAACGGCCGATAGCTTCTGGCCGTTTCTTTGTTGGCCCGACGCAGTTCAGCTACTACGTCGGATTCCAGGTCCCTGAGCAGGTCAGCCTGGTATGCTGATTTTACACGTGCTTCAGAATACGGTCACGCAGGGGCGTTCCCAAAGCGATTCTCGACGCAGCTCGAGTTCCTGCAGGGGAAAGGTATTTCCCTCACTGCCTGCAAGTGTGCACACAAAGACACTTATACCGTAAAATGTCAATACTGAATGGCCGCTTGTGTAAATTATATGCTTTTCCCCCCAGTCAAAACATAACTGCCAATATTTGAATCTCTCTTCTGTACAGTGGATGCTTGACAGGTGATTTATTGTTTTTTGATTGTAAATATTTCTCACTGATGCTGTGCATGAATATATACAGTACCTACTACAGCAAATACACATTCACAGGGTGAAGGTACTCTATGAATCACAGCATAATTGAGTCTGTTTAGTTCATGTTGGTGCAGCACTATTCTTACTTCAGAAAGCTTCACATTGATTTGCTGCAAAAACGGGCCTCTGCAATCCATGACAGGGAATTCGAGAGAAATGTCACAGGCGTTTAGTCTGTCACTCCTCTTCCATTCTTAATCAGTGAGTGTGACAGACCTCCAACAGAAGAGGGTGAGATTTCAGCAAAAACAGTCGGCAGGCATGACATCCACTACAGAAATAATCTTGTTTGGAGTTGACTGGGATGCCACCAGTCAATCAGAAAACTTGAAGAGCATTTCTGCCTATGCATCATTTTGCACATTCGGGGGGAATGATTGGGTTTGATGTCTGTAGAGGGTGTTGTGGTGTGGTAGATGGGATGGGGGTAAATATGACAAATGTTCTTTGCTTAAACATGTGGGCACTCACTCATGAGTAATTGTGTGTGTGTGTGTGTATTGAGTGACAAGTTCTTTTCAGCTCTACATTTAATCCATCAGAAGGGCACAACAGCTGTAAATGGAGGGAGTGAAGTCTGAAGTGTGTGTGTGTTTGTGAGACAGGGATAGGCCTCATTAAAGTTAAATTTACTGTTACCACCATCTCCTCCTCCTTATAATTTAGACACAAATGCACAATGAATCCCTCATTTCCTCACCTCTTCTTGGCTTATATGCTGTCAAACACATATATACTGTACGTTGACTAACATACTGTACATTCACATATTATGTGCAAACTCTCAGACAATAAAATGAAGTGCTGCTGGCGTCCTTACGGAGGTGACTGTACTAATGTAAAGGTTAAAATTAAAACTGGAATCTCCTTTTCCACAAACAGAGAGATCAAAGTGACAGTTCTGATGCCGGCCTCCTTATCCTCCACTTCACTCAGATCAGAAAGAAATGGAGAGAGAATGTATGAGTGGGTGCACAGTTAAAGCTTCCAGTGAAACAGTATTAATAATGTTATACTATGGGGGTCCAGACCCGCTCCTGGAGAGCCAAGGACTGGCAGAGTTTAGCTCAAGTCGTGATTAAACACACCTTAACCAGCTAAACAAACTTCCTGATTACTAGAAACCTCCAGGCTGCTTTGTTGGAGTAGGCTGGAGCTAAACTCTGCTGGACGTTGGTCCTCCAGGTGCAGGTTTGGACATCTTTGTTTTAAGAAAACACAGAATCAATGTACAAAATTTTGGTGGGTGAATCTCAAACCTGTCAAGGTCATGTCCATGAAATTAAAGAAATACTGTAAGAAATCATACTAATGCTTAAAGAAGCTGATTTTTATGACCATGAGTATTGATCGATTGATTTGTTTTATTTTTTGTAATAAATACATTACTTGAACTTTTGATCAAGTCGTCCCTCTGCTGTAGCTCTGAAATCCCGTTCACTATCCTGCAGGAGCATTCATTGTAATCAGTGGTGTTGTGTGTCAGTGTTGCCAACCCCTGGAGAGACACTTCAAGGTGGCATGTTTTTCAATCTGAATACGATCATGGACGAGATTTTTAGCAGAAAGGTTATCAGTGAATAATTACTTAATTTTCAATCAATACATTTTAAAGTTGGGTTGGAGAATGTGCTTAAATGTGCTTAATTTTTGTGCATATGTAATAAAAATAATAATCAATAACGGTCCGAAAATTCTTCATGCAAATTATAATTTTGATTTTGGATTTTGATTTGAATTTAGGGGTACCCAACCATGGTTCCCCTTCAGGAACTCGAGCTGCTTCGAGATCACTTTGGGAACGCCCCTGCATGACCGCGTTCTGAAGCACGTGTAAAATCAGTCCAATGGAGCAGTGAGACGTCACGAGCGGGATGTGGTGAGCGCCAGGAAATATAAAAGCGCATCTGGCAGAGCGCAAGTTAGCTTCTGCTCTTCAGTAGCGCTCTGTGTATGTGTCAGTCTATTTACTGTTGTCTGTCAGTCCACAAGCATTCAAAAGAATATATCAAAGTCTAAACTAATATCTATGGCGAGCAAACAGCATTACAGACGTTGTGTGCCTCCCTGCCCACACTATCTGGCAGCG
Organism: Sinocyclocheilus anophthalmus; assembly: GCA_018155175.1. Taxonomy (NCBI): domain Eukaryota; kingdom Metazoa; phylum Chordata; class Actinopteri; order Cypriniformes; family Cyprinidae; genus Sinocyclocheilus; species Sinocyclocheilus anophthalmus. Next base: position 308,320 of record JADLZN010003879.1, on the reverse strand, counting down.
GAGGATACACACAACCTGTGTGTTGTTTGTTTAGGAGCGGAGCATGCATGGTCAGCTTTCGAGGAGCTGATTGTCATCACTGCGAGGTACTCTCCGCGTATGCTCGCTCTTGCCTGAGCTGTGCTTTTTTTTTTTTTTTGTTTTTTGATGAGAGCGCCCAGGCTCGCTGTCCCGCTGTTGCCGAGGCACGGCGTAGACTGTTGTCGTGGGGATCGCAGGTGGATTTAGTGAAGGGATATGTTACAAGCATACCAGGATGACGCCCAGGGGTGGGGCTGCTGAGCGGGAGCAGCCCAAGCCGTCAAGGATCCTCATATCGGCCCACCAGCGCCCCAGTCTCAAAAACAGTGCGTTGCAACCCGCACCCCTCCACAGATAGATCGGGGGTCGGACGATGCTCTCCGTTGGGGTCTTCTAGACCGAAAACGGATCTGCGGACCGTTATTTTTTCTAAGAGGACCTCGGCTAAACGGTCCTACCATTGTCAGGTTCCTGAGGGCAGCCCACCTGGGGAGGAAAGGATAACACCTCAGTATACGGTGCCCAATCCTCCTCAGCGCCCTCACGGAGGTTCGTTGATACCCCTGCCACCTCGGTGCTTGAGGGCTCAGTGAGCTCTGACGAGCGAATTCCCAGCTGCCGCCCTGCAACGGTACGGCACGGGAGAGCTCGACCACTCAAGTGAAGGGGCTACAGCAGTCAGGTCAGTTGTTCCCTCAGTGCCCTCACGGAGGCTTATTGATTGATACCACCCTGCCCCTCGTTTGGCTTCAGGGCTCCAGTCGCTACCGCGAGTGGAAAATTTCCCCCTACAGCTGTTATTTCATCGTTCCGAAGAAGGATGGGGGGGTTGCGTCTGATCTTAGATCTCCGTCTTCTGAACCGCGCTATCATACGGCTTCGGTTCAAGATGCTCACTATCAATCAGATAGTATCTCAAATCCAGTCCGATGACTGGTTTGTTATGATAGATCTCAAAGACGCTTATTTCCATGTTTCCATCCTCCCTCAACACTGGAAGATCCTAAGGTTCGCTTTCGGGGGCGAAGCATACCAATATAGAATTCTTCCCTTCGGCCTGTCACTCTCAACCCACACTTTCACAAAGTGTGTGGATACTGCTCTGGCTCCACTGCGACTCCAGGTCATCCGCATACTCAACTACATCGACGATTGGTTGATACTAGCTCGATCGGAGGAGTTGGCGGCTCGGCATCGAGATGTCGTCCATATGAGAGAGCTGGGGTTAAGACTAAACGCCAAGAAGAGTGTTCTTTCTCCACTACAGAGAACCACTTATTTAGGCGTGGTGTGGGACTCAACCTCGATGCAGGCATGTCTGTCTCCTGCTCGGATTGAGTCGATCCTCATGGCAGTCAAGAGAGTGAGAGAAGTCCAGTCACTCACTTTCAAACAGTTTCAGAGATTGTTGGGTCTGAATGCAACGTGATATCTTTTGGCCTGCTGTTCATGAGACCCTTGTAGTGGTGGCTCAAAACCAAGGGATTTTCCACGAGGGGGAATCCGCTTTGCATGATTAAGGTCATGCGGCGATGCTTACGTGCCTTAGACATGTGGAAGAAATGTTGGTTCCTGGTTCAAGGCCCGCAGTTAGGGCCTCCTTGTAGTTGCGTAACGCTAACGACGGATGCCTCTCTCACGGGCTGGGGAGCGGTCATGAGTGGCCGCTCTGCCCAGGGTCTGTGGGAAGGCCATCATCTCTTTTGGCACATCAACTGCCTGGAGATGCTGGCCGTGTTTCGAGCTCTGACACACTTCCTTCCAGACCTAAGGGGGCATCATGTGCTTGTCCGCACAGACAACACATCGGTGGTCTCCTACATCAATCGGCAGGGGGGTCTGCGTTCACGCCCCTTGTACAAGCTGGCACACCAGATCCTTCTGTGGTCCCAGGGCAAACTTCTCTCGCTGAGAGCAGTTCACATTCCTTGGCATCTCAAGAAGGGAGCAGATATCTTGTCGAGGCAGGGGCTGAGGCCCGGGGGAGGTGGTGGAGCTCATTTGGAGGGAATTTGGAAAGGTGGAAGTGGATCTATTTGCGTCGCATGAAACGACACACTGTCCGCTCTGGTTCTCCCTCACGCATCCAGCTCCACTGGGGCTGGATGCCATGGTGCAGACTGTACGCTCTGCTCCCGGGAGTTCTGGAGAGGGTACGCCGGGATGGGGTCCGTCTGTTGCTAGTAGCCCCGTTCTGGCCGTCCCGAGTTTGGTTCTCGGACCTGGTGTCCCTCCTTGATGGCTCTCCGCTGGAGATTCCGATTAGGAGGGACCTCCTCTCTTAGGCGGGGGGCACCATTCTTCACCCCGCCCGGAGTTATGGAAGCTGTGGGCATGGCCCCTGAGGGCACGCTCCTAGAACTGGCTCTCAACTGAGGTTCTGAGGGCTTAGCATCACCTTTGAAACCATAGAAGAAGTTGCTCATGCTCAAGACCATCTTTCTCGTCTCTATTTCCTCACTAATAAGGATCGGGGATCTTCAGGCACTTTCTGTTTCGTGCCTGGAATTTGCTTCAATCATGGTTAGGGCATTCCTTTTCCCGAGGGTCGGGTATGTCCCTAAGGTGCCCACTTTTTCACCAGGGCCCATAGTACTTCAGGAATTCTGTCCTCCTCCATTCCAGAAAGTAGTCCAAGAAAGGCTTAATCTGCTCTGTCTAGTTCGAGCACTGGACGCTTACGCACATAGAGCTGCCCAGTGGCGTAAGGCAGATCAGCTGTTTGTTTGTTTTGGTCCGCCAAAGAAAGGATCTCCGGTGACCAAGCAGACCATGAGTAGGTGGGTGGTCGAGGCCATCTCACTAGCTTACGAGTCCTCTGGCCTCCCATCTCCTATGGGGGTCAGAGCGCACTCAACCAGGAGTATGGCGGCCTCCAAGGCTTTCAGCTTGGTTGTGGCCTTGCAGGACATTTGTGCTGCAGCGAGCTGGTCCTCTCCGCAAGCTTTTGTCCGCTTTTACAACCTAGACTTGGCTTCTACCCTAGGTTCCCAAGTTCTCTCTTCTTGATGTGCTCATCTGATACACACACAGGCAGGGATTTGGTAGTATGGCGCAGTGGGTATTCTCTTTCCCAAAGCGATCTCGACGCAGCTCGAGTTTCTGAAGGGGAACGTCTCTAGGTTACGTATGTAACCATGGTTCCCAGAGGGAACGAGACACTGCATTTTTTTGCCATACTCCCTGCATCCCTCCAGGCGCTACTTCATCGAAGCTAACTTGCGCTCTTCCGGATGCGCTTTTATACTTCCTGGCGCTCACGTCACCCCGCTCGTGACTTCTCGCTGCTCCATTGGACTGATTTTACGCGTGCTTCAGAACACGGTCACGCAAGGGCATTCCCAAAGCAAATCTCAACGCAGCGTCTCGTTCCCTCGAGGAACCATGGTTACAATTAATAGCTCCACGACAGAAATATTAATAATTAATCATAACTAGTTATAATTTATTATGAATATTTTAGATCCGCTGTAAGTATTTACTTTACCTCTCAGGGTCAACTGTCTTGTCAATTCTAAGAACGTTAATTTCCTGGTTAAGGGAAATAACTTTCTTACTGTACAATTCTACAAGCTTGTAACGTAAATCTGCATGATTAGTGACTCCGGTTATGAGCAAACAATGAACACGTCAAGTGTGATACAAGTAAGGTTTTATTAACTACATAAACACTTAAACTAATCTAACATACTACATAAACACAAACTGGTCTAACACACTACATACCCACCTACACTGGTCTAACATACACATACACTCCAACACACACACACATACAGTTGGTATAGAAAAGGGTTAAAGTTTAGCTCAGTACAGAAAGAGACATAAGGAATGACATTTATGGAACCATTTGCATATTCAACAGATCTAAGCCTTCAAGGATACGTCAGATTCTGAGTTCAAACACACCTTTGTAAAAAGGTGTAACTGATACTTAATGTATCAAATTAATAAGACTAAGTTTGATACTTGCGAGTCTTGGCTGTCGGAAAGAGATTCCTGATCTTAAGGCCCCAAGATCTTGCTGAAGTTGTTTGATGAGAAAGAACCAGTTTTGAGTCAGAGGATTTTGATGAATGGAAAGGACAAGGCCGAAGAAAAGCCTGTCACAATGCTTTGGTATCCTGGAGCGTTTTCTCACATCTTCATCTGCATCTGACCGAACCACCGACTGGGCCGGGTCTCTTGGAGTGTGGCCTTTAAGGTCGGAGAAGATCCCCGCCTTTCAAGATGGGCTTGTCCAATGAGAGAGATGGAAATGTACTAGCGGAGGGTGCAATTGCTGGAGTTTATGACTCTTTTTGTGGAAACATGGTACTTTAGTATCTGTAACTTGAATCGAAAATACTAAAGGTTCTCAGGGCATTAATATATTGCCTATGTACCAACATATTATATACATTCTTGTTTAGATCATCAGAATGCGAATTCATAGATACTAAACACGGTTTATGTAAGGTTATATGAATGAGTGGTTTATCGTAAGCATGAATAAAATATTCTATAATACAACAGATTAATACAAAACAGCAATAATATACACAATGGCCTGAAGAATATGTGTGTTTGTTCAAAGAAAGGTTTTCCTATGAATTAATTAGAACACAGTCCATTTCTACTCTGCCTTTCCTTGGGACATGCAGGGATTTTCCCTGCTTTGCATTTTTTTGGCCAATAAACCCAGTGATATCCGCGTTGATTGCAATGGAACCAGGGGCCTGTTCGGCTTCTGGGGTGTTACGCATTTCGGGGGGAAGTGTTCATGGGTCCTCATATGGCTTTTTAACTGAGGGGGGTTACATAGTATTTGTTCAATATAAAAACAAAATATATATTGTGTGTTTGATTGGTCCAGACGCTACACATGGTTACATACGTAACCTAGAGACGTTTTATGAGATTCAGCTGCCTGGAATAAACTTTAATTGCAATAATAGCTGTCAGGAAAAGGTAGCAATTAATAAACTTCTTCTGATGTAATAAGACTCAGTTCATTCATCACTTCTTTTCAAAGCTGCTTGTTTGTCTGTGTTTTTATTTGAGACTGTAACCTTCAGACGAAAAGAAGAGGACAGGATGTATCTGTAATGATCCTGCTGGGGCTTGAACCGGATGACACCATAATTCATATGCTGCGTTTGGTGATTTTGTGTTGTTGTTCTTTTTTTATTTATTTCAGTCACAAAGAATGACCAGTCACAAACATAAACATATGCATATGTGTGTGTCTCTGTTTGTGTGTGTGGGCCCCATTCATTCTTCACAGTCAAAATCATGCAGTACAAATGCATTTAAATGTCTCTTTTAAGCACACACGCCCTGCAAACAGCCATAACTAAGATAAACCATATGCAAATGTCTGTGCTCATCTTGTTTTTTAAGTGGGAACCATGAATATACAACCATCTGTAATGTGAACATGCATATGACGTATGTGTTTGTGTGCTCACTTCTGCATTTATTTTCCATACATAAAGGGAACATTCTAATTTGTCATCATTTACTTACACCATTCCGACCCATTTTACTTTACTTTCAGTTATACAGAAAATAAATATAAAGACATCATATAGACATAAAGACAAATATAAAGACACAATCAGAGACTTTCAAACTTGGGTCCAGAGACCCTCAAGGGGCTAAAAGAGGGTTCTAGGGCATCCGTGAACTGTCGAGGTAAACTGTAAAACTGATTGTAACACTGGCATTTAACTGACAATGTTTCTCTTGACTCTTTAGGTTTGTAGCCTAATAACACTCTGCTGTAATAGTGGGTTAAAAAAAGAGATACACTTAATAAATAATACATTTATTAAAATGTAAAATTTAAATTTAATACATTTTTCAGATTATAAAGTGCTATTATTTATGTGATTTGGCCTCAGTACAGCAACATAATCAAAAACAACTATTTAATATCACATTTTATATACACATATACAATACTACATCATATAAGTGCCTTTGAGTTTTAAGCAGAAGGACCCTGCAGGGGTTCATCATATTTTGACATCAAAAGGCCTGTCTCATAAAGCTAATTTATGGCTTTAAAAAACAGAAAAAAAATGCCAAATGTCATATTTGGACCAACTTCATGAGATGCTTGAGATGCTTTTTTTGGAGCTTGATGGTATAAATAGTTATGCACTTTCGTTGTATCTAAAACAGCAGCTTGGAAACTTTGCTAAACATCTCATAGTATGCTTTTACAGAATATAAAAACAATATACTATATATATTATAACACAAATATAAATGACAACAAAGTTTTCTTGTTTTAACCCTTGTATGATGTTCGGGTCTGTGGGATCTGTTTTCACTTTTTATCAAAAGAAAAATGATACTATTAATTATTTTTTCAAACTCAGACTCATTGGCCTTGGCTTATTTTCTCTGAAGAACATTTATCAGAACTGATTTTCAATGACCACTCAGTGTACACCCCCTACACACTTATATTACATACAGGATGTCCGGGTCAATTGGACCTGGGGCTAATAAAAGAGTGGATATTTTTGGTCCTGTGTACCTTCACTCTGTCCTCCTAGGTCTGGGCCTGCTATTAGTATGTGTATGTGGGTTTATGTGTGTGTGTGTGTGTGTGTGTGTGTGTCTTGGGAGAGAGAGAGAGAGAGAGTCTTTAACAGTGTTGAGTGTGAGTGTGAGTTTTGTGTTTCTGCCCCTGCCATTCCCACACAAGTTTGTAGCACTTTAATTCATAAATGTGATCTAACAAAGGTAAACGGCCAATTTTGACCATACATGCTGTTTAAATTGCTTGTAATTGGGATGAAGTAAACATCTGTTGAGTATTTTAACATAATGTTTTTAATTGTGTTGAATTAAAAGCCCCAAACTGCAGCAGGTCCACCAGACCCATGAACACTAGCTGAGTAACTAAAATATGAACACCACACAAGGGTTAAATGCTGACAACAAACAATTATATCAAGAGATTCACCATTCAAAACACATCATTTCAACAAACAGAAAACCTGTTTGAAAACAGTAATTGTTTTGTGATTATTGCTTTAGATCTCACCATAGAATCAAAGATACTGCACACAGCTCTAAATCACCAGCAAAACAAGCATGTCTGATGGCCGACAGTTATCGGGCTTCTCCACCCCCCACCCCCCCAAACCCATCTCTTTTATGAGGCAGGCGTAGAGGAGGGGCGTAGGGCACTGATGCATACTGAACACCTCTACCCTCCTCCTCGTCCTCCTATATCCTTCTTCACTCCACAGCTGTTCCCCTCCCCATTTCATTAGCCTCCCATGAGCCAGCGACAATGATTGATGTGAATTCATGTACATTTATTTACGTGCACATATATTACCCTTATCAAATCCATACAGATGTCTTCCTCCATCTTCCCTTCTTGGATCCTCTAGCTCTCTCTTATAGACAGTCTGTCCTCATAGCATAGTGGAGATCCTTGCAACAGGATGGAAATGTATGCAAATGATAGGGGGAGAGAGAGGCAAAAAGAGACGTTGCCTGTGTCTCTGATATGTTTTCCCTAAGTAATCGGCTGCCCTAAGATGCAATAGCAAACTTGCTTCACAGAAGGGGGTGGACATGTCACTGTTTTTAGAATCATCTGTTTCCTCTCTTAATACTTCAGCTGTTTGTACCATCCAAGTCACTTCCATCTTATAAAATGCAAAGTTCTTACTCGGATTGGATGAGCCATGTGTTAGGCCACCTGTGTCCACACACCAGTTCTTTATGCCACAAGTCTATAAATACATGTCATGTTAGGCCGACTGTATTGCTTTATACTATACGATACTAAAAAAAATCTCTCTCTTTCTCTCTCTCTCTCTCTCTCTCTCGTATATATTATATATACTTATATATATATTATATATATATGATACGATATATATATATAGATATATATTATCTGGCTGATAACAGCAAATGGTAGATATTAAAAATGTATTTGAATGAATGATATGGGAAAAACTAAAATCATTTATTTTAAATGGTACAAGTGAATTTAGGCATCACAACATCATAATGTACAGTATGAAAAATTTATATTAATTTTAAGATTGCCTGAAGATTACATTTAACAGTGTTATTAAAATATATTTAATTTTAGGTGAGCGTAGAAGAAATAGAGAACTGAAAATATAACAATACATATCTATATCAGCTAATCTGATAAAACAAATCTACGAATACTGTCAGATATAGGCATACCATGCATTCAACTATTATTTTTTTATTTAAAAATAAATAATCCAATTTAATTACTAATAAATGTAAACCATGCAAAAAGTTGTGTTGATTAAGTAATATAATATAGTACCCTGTGATGATAATTTGTGCTGAAACGCAATAAAAAGGTGTTTTTTCTGCACTAGTAGTTCATTTAAGCTGGAAACGCAATGCATTGTATGCTATAGTACGTTTTTGGAGGTTCGGGAGTTTTGAAAAAATGTAGGTTGAGGCACAATGAACCTATGTTGAAAATAATAAATCAGATTTTAATGAGCAGTGTTGTATCTGAGGTTCACGTTGATGTGGTGCACATTACACAGTAAGAAAAAATTGGACGTGAAGTCTAATTTCACCCTTTACTTTCTGGTGCAAATCACCATTCAGTGCCACCCGTCACCTCTTATCATCCTCTGTCTCTCTCTTTCTATCTTTCAAGGAAACATAGATATGCCAGTGTTAAAGAGGTGGTTGACTGGGTTTTTTTTCTGTGCTTGATTGTGTTTATGGGGTGCAGTTTAACATGTTCATGCTTCGTTTTTTAAAAAACACATTATTTTCACATAATTAACCCTTATTCCACACGCTCTGTCCCTTCTCTAACAAACGCCTCAATTATTTCCTGTTTTTATGAAGCCCCTCCCTCAGAAATAAGCGATGGGCTGAGATTGGTCAGCTGGCTCAGTGGGTGGATTGGACTAAACCCGGATCTAAGAGCAGGGTCTGAATTCAAGCACTAAACATAGCCGAATGCTGCTCGATGGATTGTAAACAACTTGACCGTCACTCTATATGTGTATCAATCGAGCCATTGAGACGAGGGAATATTAATGAAGAGGCTCGAGAAAGAACCATGTGCAAGCATGCTTAATGGGATGGTTGTTTGTTTTGTGTTGCGCCCATACTTTTGAGAACACTGTTGTTTGTAATGTCACTGCTTCTGTTCTAGTTTTCATATATGGTTTATCCTCGCATTAAAGCTTTAATACATACAGAACCTAGAAGGGCCATGTATAACGCTTCTAATAGCTTGTGAAAATAAGTGTATTAAATCGGAACAGTTTGTTGGAGATGATCTGAGATCTGACATGCAGAGAGATGAGGAGGAGAGAGAGGAGAGCGATGCACGTAGCAGGGCGGATCTCGCGGACATCAGTTAAGACCAACTCTTTGAACATTGGTTTTGAAACCCCTTGGAGATCCATTAGAATAGTAGAGACAGAATCGCGGATTCATGTATGAAAAGATTTTACGTGAAACATATAGTTTCTCTTCTTCTTCTATAAACAGCACAGGCATGGCTCGCCCCCTTGCTGCGTGTTCCCAGGGGCGGGTTTATCTGGGTTCCTGTGACGCCTAAAGATTCTCAACGGACCGGGAAGAAGCTCTGTTGTCCAGTCACCTTACAAGTTTTTGGGATAGTCATTACTGCCAGAATTTTAAAAGACGACATCTCTGTTTGCATTGAATTTTTAGCTTCGTAACTTTGCAGATATTGTTATGCTCAAACAGCAACATTACACAATAACTAACGTTAAAAAAAGTGAAATCGCAATCAACCACCAATTTAATTGGAGAGTGACAATCACACCCTAAGGGCCAGAATCGTCTTGTGTACTGCATAGTTCAAGGCTCTACCAATCTACCAACGCCATGCCTGCGTGTATGGCCTTTTTAGACGGCAAAAGTTGGAACGTCATGGGAGAACATGTTATATCGCTGAGGTCTGCTCTGATGATGGACCTCTTAGCTGTTGATTGGAGGCATTGAAGACGAGAGCATTAGCCTAAGCATAATGACATTCTGTAACGGGCACCAGCACATGCCAGCGCCCTAATCTGGTATGCTTTAACGTTCTGTGTATGGATCACAGGTCATTGACACAAATGAAATCCTGTGTAAAGTCATAGAATGCACCTGAAGTAGTCTTGACTTTCCTGGTGTATGTTTTTGGGTATGCAGTGTATAGAACCAAACCTTTACTGATTTGCCCAAGGAGGCTCGAATAGAGGAAAGAAAGAAAGAATCCATAAGACTTCCCATAATATCAATGACAGTCATATGATTGCAGGACCCCACAGAAGTGTTCGATTAAATTGAACACTCTTTGTTTTGGAGTTCAATCACTGAGCCGTTAAATGTCCTGGATTAATTATATGGAGCAAAATTCACAGTTTTAAGAGTACTACAAAATAATTTACACCTCATAAGTCATCTACCGGATAAATCTGTACTATACTGTACTTGATAACACCAAATTGAATTCCAGAATCCTAACCACTTATGTATTTGCCATGGAATAACTTCTTTGATCATGTACATTCATTTTACAAAGTGAATTAAAGGGTTTATGTGCATTATGGTGGAAATGATGTTATTGCAGGTCACGAATTCAGTCCATGGATTTCCTTTTATTCACCACCAGAGGTCACCCTTCCCATTACATTGACTCTCGCACTACACAAAATGTTGCATATCATCCCGGACTACATATACCATCATTCATTGCACGGTTTGCACACAGCACTGACGAACTCATTGCACACAGCTGTTTCTAATCGCCTCACTCACTGTATAACACCCACTCAAACTGCCATTCTTTGCTGAGTATTGTTTAGCCCGTACCCCTTTCCGAGTCTCCGTGTTTTCCTTGTTTGCATTGCCTGTTTTGAGGTATCTGACTCTTGCCTGTTTTCCGGATTTCACTCTCGTCGCGCACCTGTGATTTGTCTGCCGATCGGTGAACTATCTAGCCCTAGGACTATCTAGTGTTTGCACGCACTATCCCTGGTCGCCAGTGTGACCCTGCATGTTTACACGTCATCTTAATAAAGTTGCAGAGGATCCACATGTCTCACGTCTCGTCAGCCCCGTTACAATTGCATTATTAGTGTCTAGTTGTGTGAACATGGACAAAAACTTTTATTTATATCGTGAATTTCTCATACTAGCACATGTGTGTGGAGTTGGTGTGTGTGCTATAGGTGTGTGTGTGTGTGTGGTTTGGTGGTTGAGAGGGTATATGGTTAGGTTGGCATCTTAACCAGAGATTTATTTATACTGCTGAATGGTAAATTTATGCTAAACTAAAATACATACTGTCATTTCTATTGAAACCTATATTCATGTATCAAATATTTTTGTAATTACACATTTGTAATGATGAAGTTGTAATTTAGTACATTCACAATATATTAACTTTAAATGTTAAATCGAATAACATGCAACTTGAAATTGTCAAGTACTTTGCATGTGCTTTAGTTAGATGACACATCAAAATAAATGCACGACAAAAGATTATTAAATATATTATCTGCAAGTTTTTTTTATAATATATAATTTTAAGAGTTGAAGAACACTATAAATGCATGTTTCTTTAAAATTAAGTGCACTTCTTTTTTCTTAAGGGTACTCAGCTGAGATAGTACTTTTCGCCAATACTCTGTAGCAGGAAGGAATGCATATCAAAATGCAAGGGCTTTGGGAAATTCCTGCACATTAAAAGATGTGAATGGCAAAATAACAAACCTGAAAGATGAGGGTGAAAGAATGCCTGGACCTCTGTGTTTTAAGAAAAGCCAGTGACTCAGAGACGTGTAACGGTATGTGCGAATAACAAGGCTGAGTGACAGAGGGAGCGACAGACCCTCAAGGTTTCGCTTGCCTTACCAGATCATTTCCTCACACCCAATACTGACATACACAGTCTGTCCTAATCATTTCTGTCCTATCCTCCACACTTCACTACTCAGCCCTTCCTGAGACTTATCGGCAAACCAAACAAACCCTGAGGGCCCAGACAAAGTCATGAGAATGAACCAGTCAGAAAGACTGGATACACAATGAACCGTGAGCTTCACCTGGGAAAGAAATTCCTTCAAGCTTTACCTCGTGTGTTGGCTTCAAGAGACTGGAGAGAAAATAACTGACAGTGGGCCGTGTGTATGAGAGCATGTGCCTGTCTCTTTAATCTGCAGCCGGGTTGGCAGACACATTACCTGTGTTAATGAGATGAAATTCTTAACTAAGATGGAAGCTTGTAATGTAAATCAGTGAGATCTTTATAACAGCATAGCAGATTACAGATATCTGTTGTCACTCTATATATCTGAATAATATGTCTTAGTAAAATTATATTTAAATGCATAGTTTTAGCATCAAAGCTCTGTGATTAGCCTTATATACATTTTAACATGATTAATCATTAAAAATAATGAAAAATATGTTAGAATGCACATGCAGTATCACACAATTCATCACCTATGGCTTCAGTTCAGTATAAGTTATAAAAATTATTCTTTATGTTTGCTATATGAAAATCTGTAAATATTTCACAGCAAAAAGACACATGAACCACAACCTGAAGGTGGACAGTTTTGGAATTACACTTAATAAGTAAATATAATCTTGCTAAAAAATTATGAACTATCAATCATATGACAGAAGTCATGTAGTAGATTGCGTACAACAGTTTTTTTCAGCCAAGCTTTGATCATTTTGAGGTCTTAGATATTTCGAGTATTAAATATGATACTAAAGGCTTTACAGGGTTAAAGGAATAGCTCACCCAAATTTTGATATTATATTATATTATATTATATTATATTATTTTATAAAACATTATTTATTTGGAACTTGACAGACATCTTTCTGTTGTTCACATTATCGCTACTCTTTCCTCCATTCTCTCCAAAGGAGTGTGCCATTTCCCGGTTTGCCACTAATTTGAAAACTAGCAAAACTGTAATGTGAAAGTTGTACATGGCCATGACCTGTAGGACAACGAGGAAAGTAAGTGGGTTCCGCAGTGTCAAGGTTAAGATATTTCCATATGACCTTCATGGTAAAAGGCACACCGTGTTGCTCAGAGAGGAGCTGGTCATCAGGTGGTCACATATATCATCTTTATGTGCATGACCATGTGTGTGCAAATGTGTGCATGTGAGTGTGAAAGGGTTAAAGATGAGGAAATGTTACCTGTCAGTTCTTACAAGGCCTGGCTGACAAGGCAGATGACAGCTGTTGATAACTTATGTGTCCTGATTATGTCCACACTTCCCGTTGACACACTGCAGACATATAATTCATTATGGCAGTAAGAGTACAGTACATACTGTACATAAATGCCATGTTACCCTTTTGTTTTTCCCCACTCAGGCCTTGTGCACTTCCTGTTCTAACCTGTGTTGTGGTTAACAGCTCACCTGTAATTACCTACCGACTGGTGTCGCCTGCTGAGAAACTGCTTCAAAGCCGAGGCATACCCAGGATGCGTCTGAAACTGAAGGCAGCTGCCTTGTCAGTTAGTAAGCCATTCATTGACCTATCAGACAGTGTTTCAGCTTGAAGGCACCTTTTAAGTTTCAGACCACTTTTCAAGGCAGCATAACGTCATGTCTGATGATCTACAACAAATTCAAGTGAACTTTAGTCATAACCAAGCAAATATTTAATGACTCTAGTCTAATGCATATTTCTTGGTAAAAAAAAAAAGAATCATAAGTAAGAAAAAAACAAAAAAAATAAAATATAGACATTGATTAACCAATTTACTGCTTTGATCCACTTCATCATATGCTATTTTTTATTATTTAGTTTTAGTTTTTAGTCAACTGAGGTATTAGGCAGTGACAAGACAAGAAGGTTGTTATGCAGTCAGACAGTAGAGAATTATGCTTGTAACGCCAAGGTCATTGGTTTGATTCTGAAGTAATGCATGGACTGATAAAATGCATATACTGAATACAGTCCTATGTAAGATGGATTGCTTTCTTATCAGTTGTGTATGTTTGCGAAATTGAATTAATTAAAGGCATGTTTGCATGTAGGTTATTTTGCCATTTTTCATAAAGTTACAGTATCTACAGTAATTACTATCACTTGATTTTTTTTCATCTAAACATATATGCTTAACAAGCTTATGCCATATTTTACATGTGAACATGCCTCATGCTTGTCTTTTCTTTTGAGTCCATATAGGTTTACTCATGCAAATAAAAAAAAAAGAATAAAATAAAACTACAAATAATCTTTATCTTTTGGTTTTTGCTCTGGTGGTGTAAAGGAATAAGGATGGCATTCTTAGTGCATGACAATTCATATTTTATTTAATGATTGTAATTGCATCATTGTGTCATGACTTATTATTATGATTTATTAGTGTATTTAGTATTTTCTACATTTGATAAGGGGGATCAGAGAAAATAACGACAAACTAATCCTGTGACATCCAGTAATGTTTATGACGAAAGCTGCAAATGTCAATAGTTTAAATTATGACAATATTAAATTGTTTAAATTTTGTATTAAAATGTATGGCTTCCTCTGTGTCTATTTGTTCGATAAGGCTTATAATTCTGTTTGAAGCACTCTTGTCCTGTTTTATGTTTTGTCACACGTTTATGAACTTTATTTTTATTGTTGGTTTTATTTGGTGCTATATAAATAAAATTGCTCTTGCCATTGCTATCACTGCAAACCCCTCCAGTTGAAAGCTTAATATTTGCTTCCTTGAATGAAGGCTGCAACTATAGAGGAGAAAGTGCAGAACTGTGTTTTTTTGAGAACTTAATACAGTAGATCTATTAGAGATGGCTGAATGGACTGTGTATGTTCATACATGTTTAAGATTGTGCTTGATACCAGGAATTGTAATGCTTCTCGGTAAAGTGATAACACGTCGCTCTAGGGCAGTTTGTGTAATGTTCTGCACCGATTCCACAGTTCACATCAACTTATTTTGATTGATGACAAGTCACCATGTAATGCACCAGGGGGGTTCAAAACATGTGAACATCAATACTTAATATCATCTTCATAAAGATCTCTCTACGTATTCACACCATGCAAACCTCAGAATTCCATTTAAGACAGGATTCGTCAGTTGTCATGATCAATTATGCAAATACAAATGAAGACATAATGAATTATTGATTGCATGCACACTGTTCAAGGATTAAAGGGTTGTGTAAGACATGCTTTAGAAGTATAGACGAATGATAGGGGTCAGCAAAAGGCGAAAGTCTTTGAGTTTGCTTCAGGTGTCCTGAAAGGTCTCTCTGGTCCATTGCTGTCTTACTGCATTGGCAAAAAATCCCATAAGCGTAAACATTGGAGTCGGATTCCTGTCAGCAGCCAGATGGATTCCTGGAAAGTTTCACTTCTGAGCACCAGACACTAAAAATATACCTGCATTTGACAAACGGGAGAGGACACGGCCCGCTGGGCGGTGTGTCTGAATGGTGAGGCACAATGGGTGTACATTTACAGGAAACCTATTGACATCATTGTGAGAAACCTTGATATTTGTATATTAGAAACTCATATGACTCTTGGTTGGCATGCAAGCTATGTGTGTATCTGTGATTGTGGTGATTATGTATGTCTATGTACAGTGTGTCTTGGTATGTGTTTTTTTGTGTGCTGTGCGTAAACACCAGGATCAGACCCCAATAATAGTGTGGGAATATGTGCTCCCATAGAGGGTCTCAGGTTCCTCCGGCCTCTCTTTCCATCTCCCGATCTTCTTGTCTGGAACCCTTCCCAGAAACTTTGGCCTGGAGAAAAGACTGAGACCTCTCTCCCACACACAAACTCAGATCATGCCTTTAGCGCTCTGCCAAATATGGGTGCTCTGTACACTCACACAGTTTCTAAATTTAGCCTGATATTCACATGACGTGACATTTAGAATGATATTAGTGGCACACATGCCTTGAAGGGGGTCATTTGTCTCTGCAATTGGCTGGCAGAGAATGGAAGTGCATGGGAGTGGGTTGCATGTGGGCTGGTTTGTGGCTGTAATCCTGAGTGGTTTTGCCTAAAATCAAAAATCTGTCTTTCATGAATTTGAAACAAAGAAAATTCAAATGAAGTTTGGTAAACTGCAAGTAAGGTGTCCATCCTGTTATATTTAATCACATTAATAATGTACTTGGAATAGCTCTTTTCCAACATCTAGTAGGCCCCATTATAGTCTACTGACTACTTCTACTACTTCTACCATCTAGTGTATGAATTATATAAGGTTATTTTGTCATTCATAATCAGAGTCTGATAGCCCTGTCACTCCAGTAAGCATTCAAATCTGTCAACAGTTGAGTGCATTGAGCGCATGTGTCCAAAACTCCACACTTAATTTTTAAGTGCATCATCCAGTTATTTGAAGTGCAATTTTCAGTGTGAACATACAAATTACACTATTTATACAAAAAAATGACATAGTATACTGCCAAAGTATGCAAATTGGGATGCACCTTAGGACCAAACTGAATAGATTTCAAAAGAGCTTAGCTTTAGCATGTTGCTAAGCTAATGGCCTGATACTGCAACTATAATAAAAATATATATGCTACACGCAAATTTTGGGAAAATACCATTTTTAAAAGTTTTAATGTTTTTGAAATAAGTCTCTTATGTTCTAAGGCTGCATTTATTTGATTAAAATAATAAATACAGTAAAATGCTGTGAAATATTATTACAATTAAAATGAACTGTTTTCTATTTGAATATATTTTAAAATGTATGAATGAATGAATGAATGACGCAGTTCATTGTGTATGCTGTAATCAGCGCTTTACTCATGTGGAGGATAAGGGGGGGGGGGGCTCTCCTCAACCACCACCAGTGTGCAGCATCCACTTGGCTGACGCGGCGGCAGCCACAGGACAACGGTGCCAGTGCGCTCACCACACACCAGCTATAGATTGGAGAGGAGAGAGTGTCATAGAGCCAATCAAGTGGATGGGGTTTATTAGGAGGCCATGATAGACAAGGGCCAATTTGGCCAGGACACCGGGGTTACACCCTACTCTTTACGAGAAGTGCCATGGGATTTTAATGACCACAGAGAGTCAGGACCTCAGTCTCATCCAAAGGACAGTGCTTTTTGACAGTTAGTGTCCTCGTCACTACACTGGGGTGTTAGGACCCACGCAGACTACAGGGTGAGCACCCCCTGCTATGATATGGCTGTGGCAAAATGTAATTTATTTCTGTGATGCAGAGCTGAATTTCCATCAGCAATTACTCCAGTGTAAAGTGTCACATGATCATTAAGAAATCTTTCTAATATGCTGATTTACTGCTCAAGAACCATTTATTCTCCTACCAGTATTATCAATATTGAAGACAGTTGTGCTGCTTAATATTTTTGCGAAAACTATGATACATTTGAATTAGAAAGCATTTATAACAATTCATGTCATACGTCACTTCGTTGCCTAGCGGAATAAAATGTACTAATATAGTGTGTGGTGTGGTGTGTGGTGTGTGTGTGTGTGTGTGTGTGTGTGTGTTGAGGTGTGTGTGTGTAACAACATTGTTTTTTTCTGTTTTTTTTTTTACCTGCCACAATGCATTTTGCAATTATATGTTTGGCTTAAAATATGCCTAAAATGATTTTGAAACAGACTCTGTGTCCAAAGTGCCTCTGCGATGCCTTAAAATTTGTATTAAACTGGATGTAATATACTTTTTTTGACATCTCATACATCTCCATATACAAATTTCATCATCTGTCCCAACACATTTAATTTCTGAGCCAGAACAAACTCAACACAATCCAGGAATGTTGCCTTAATGTATGTACAGAAATCCATGAGGACTCTACAGTGTGAAAACAAAGGGGATAGTCACAATTTCCCTCAGGTCATTTTGTAGTAGTACAAGAAACCAAATGCCAGACCATGTTCTCACCGGCAGCTGTGCTCCCATTTATACCATTCCAGCGGCCAGAGGACTCACCACAAAGTAATCAGGGAGTCTTCCCCCACACAGTCTCACCCCAGGCAGATCTCATCTCTTCCTCCCCCACCGTAGTATGGAGCTCCACTCAGGGGTATAGAACATATATACTGGCCATTTAACTACCCAATGCCAATGGGCATCAGCTTCACAGGAAGGTACTGTAGCTCTGGTGAACAAAATATGGTTACTACCAGAAAATGAGCACGTAAGAGAGTTGCTTTAAAAGAATATGGGTGAGAACATGAGAACAAGAGACACGGTTATTCGCCAGCTGCTTTTTTATAGAAATCAATAATACAGAGGAAAAACTCTCCCACTTTTGATATGGAAAGGAGTGGATTCAACTTGGAGTGCGGAAGGAGAACAAAATATAATTTGTCTGTGATTTATGATGAAGGCACAAGCAATATGGCATCCTGAGCAATTTGAAATGATGATTATAGACTATAAGTGTGGTTCAATATAGGAAACTGCACAGATTGATTATTGTTCAGAACTACCCTTTCTTTTCGACAAAAGGGAGCATCACTATTCTATATACCGTAATACAAAATCCCTCCACAGCTCATCCAGGAGCATTTTAAAGCCCCATGCCCAGTGCTGCTTTCTCAGGCTCAACCTTTGTTCCTTCAATATAAAGCTAATAATGCTCCACATGGCAAACAGCATATGTAGGGCATTAATATTTAAGGCCAGAGGCTGAGAGGGCAGGAATGAGAGCAGCCCTTTATGACTAGAGACAACATTATGTATTAATGACCATCTTAATAGCCAAACACCTCATATGACTGAAACCGCATAATGTCTGTGTAGGTTATAGCTCCAACAGCAGTTAAACAGACTATCAAAGTCAGCTGTGGCAATGATATTAACACTAATAATACATGAAAGTCAATGTGCTCATTTTTCAAATTATTTGCTTGAATAGGACAGAAAATAATATGAAGGGTTATTTACAGGATGACCTGCCAACATTCACTTCATTATACTGCACTGCCAAATATCTGGTGAAGGATACTTATTAGAGGTGCTTGCTAAGGCAAACATTGCTATTTCTATCACTCATATTAAGGGTTATGGAAATGAACAAACCCCTGGCTTTATACTGTAGTTCTGGTCCTTAAATCTGATTGGTTGAGCTGCCTTCCATGAATGTTGATACAACAATCCAACAGCACTGAGACTTTTCACTGTATGTGAAACAGTGAAAAGTGTGTTCATCTGTGTATTTATGGTGAGGATTTTTCAGCAGGTTACATCCTTATTCTATTTGGAAAATTTATGACTGACTAATTTGAATCATTCTCTGAATCAATTTGTTAAAAATATTATGATTCATTCAGGAACAAAGCAATTGAATGGGGTTTTTAATGAATGAGTCATTGAATAATTCACTCAACTGATTTGTTACAGATGTGACTGCATCTGCAATCGCATATTTCCCAACTATATAGTATGGAAAAAACAGTAAGTGAAAAGTAGTATTGTAGAATTCTCAGAATTCATGTAACAGTGGGCAATGTCACAATCACACACTGGGGTGCCCATGATCTCCACCAGCGGGCACTCCATCCCTGACTTTTACCATTCACCCAGGACTCCATTTCCCACAATCCTTTGCCCGGAGCTTATTCAAGGTCCATCCTATACCAGTTAAGCTGCTTCACATTAGAAGGACTATAAAGGATCCACTCATTCACAAACACCATTGTGCGGCGATTGTTAGCGCCGGTAGCCGACCCGTGTTTCTCCTGTTTGCTTGTTCCTTTCTTTCCTTTCCTTGCCTTGTGTTTTTGACCGTGGACTGTTTCCTTGTTATTGATTGTTTACTGCCTGCCCTGACCATTGCCTGCGTATTGGATTACTCTTTTGTCTGCTGGACAATGGACACTTTATTATACCATGAGGACACGGGAGATGATTTGTGAATGTCAGTGAAGCAAAGCTAGCTGGTCACATGAAAATGACAACATGATGAATATAGCATGTCTGGGTTACAGTCACTGCTACCAAATTCATACTATATCGAATCATGACTCTTCACACAGAAATTACTTATTCAAAAGACAGGTCCGGATTATACCTGCTCACGACACGTTAGCATTTCAAGTTATATATATTATATACTCATAGTATACTTATACAGTGGGTACGGAAAAGTAGCTAGATAGCGCACGTGAATGACAAGAACGAAACCCCTTTAAATTTTTCACTTTTTGTTATATTGCTGCCATTTGCTAAAATAATTTAAGTTATTTTTTTTCCTTCATTAATGTACACACAGAACCCCATATTGACAGGCACAAAGAACTAACATACGAAGAATTGTGACGTTTTTGCAGATTGATGTTCAAAGCAAAGAAACCCACTGAGCCTGAAATACTATCAGCATCGTGTCCTACTAATGGTATCAGAGCACCCACTTTGGGGCAACAGTTCCCTACGGTTGCTTTCTGCAGTCATCCTCTGACTAGGAGTTTGGGGTTTCAAGCCCATCATTTAGTCTCGAGCTGGGGGCGACGGGCTGTAGCGGACGATGAGGCGGCGACAGACCTGGCATACGCGCGACGCCCTGCTATTAAGCACCTTACAGCTACAGGTGCATTGTCAGAAGCAAATGAGAAAAGTCAGCGGGTCAAAAGGGAACTGCCTGACGAGCTCAGGGTACACGAATTGTGGCGGCACAGATATTCGCGGCCATGGGTTAGCAAAAAATTTCTGACTGCACTTAAGGTTTCCTAAGAGAAAGTGGCCTCCATAAAGTCCTTAATGGAAGACGTTTGGGGGACGAACGAACCCTTCCTCGAGATGGCCGTCCGGCACCCAATCTAAGGCTTACGGGGCCTCGTCGGGGGCCGCGAAGAGCCTTTGGTGAGAGAGGTAAAGAAGAACCCGAATATCACTGTGGCTGAGCTCTAGAGATGTAGTCGGGAGATGGGAGAAAGTTGTGGAAAGTCAACCATCACTGCGGCCCTCCACCAGTTGGGGCTTTATGGCCGAGTGGCCCGACGGAAGCCCCTCCTCAGTGCAAGACACATGAGTGATACAGCAAGCGAAGTGGCGTTTGCTAATAAAAACACTGAGACTCCAAGATGGGGGAGAAAGCGAAAATAGATTCTCTGGGTCTGATGAGACCAACGATAGCACTTTTGGCCTTAATTATAAGCGGTATCTGTGGATGTGGAAAACCAAGGCCACGGCTCTTCAACCTGTCCAATACAGTCCGCAAAAGCAGTTGAAGCATGGTTATGGGTCGCCGGCAGCACATGTTGTGGGGGTGTTTTCAGATAGCGCCATGGGGACAGGTTACCTGAACCTGGTTGCAATCGAGGGAAAGAGATGAATGCGAAGGCCAGTACAGGGATTATCATGGACGAAAAACCTCTCCAGAGGCGAGGACCTCAGACTGGGCCGAAGTTTACCTTCCAACAAGACAATGACCTAAGCACACAGCTAAAATAACGAAGAAGTGGCTTCAAAACAACTCTGTGACTGTTCTTGAATGGCCCAGCCAGAGCCCTGACTTAAACCCAATTAAGCATCTCTGCAGAGACCTAAAAATGGCTGTCCACCAACGTTTACCATCAAACCTGACAGAACTGGAGAGGATCTGCAAGGAGGAAAGGACAGAGGATCCAAAAATCCAGGTGTGAAAAACTTGTTGCATCTTCCCAAAAAGACTCATGGCTGTATTAGATCAAATGGGTGCTTCTACTAAATACTGAGCAAAGGGTCTGAATACTTAGGACCATGTGATATTTCAGTTTTTCTTTTTTAATAAATCTGCAAAAATGTCAACAATTCTGTGTTTTTCTGTCATATATGGGGTGCTGTGTGTACATTAATGAGGAAAAGAAAATAACTTAAATGATTTTAGCAAAAGGCTACAATATAACAAAGAGTGAAAAATCGTAAGGGGTAACGTTTCGCAAGTTCTGAATATTTTCCGTACCCACTGTATATATTAGTCATTATGGTCATTTATCATATAATATTAATTTACAATAATGTGATGGTCTCAGGCTCCTAAAATTTCATAGCCTAACCTGTGGCATTACAGAAAAAATAATGATATATTGAAATGATGCATACTTCATGTTCTGTAATGCATACTGCATAAAATAGGGCAAGAGAAAAGAGACTGTGTATGGTGTGCTATAGCACAGCATGCTGAGTTAGGTGACAGAAGGCCCCATGTCTTTACCCAGCGGCATTGCAGGTGATTTATCCATACATTAATTAACAACCCATTCATTTAATTTAATAACTCATAATGCATAATTTAGACCTGTTCTTCCTTTATCATATTACTGTGTCTAGTCATCTTCTTCCTGTTCTTTTAAACTCACACATAAACAAACAAAATACACACAGAGCCTTGATTTGCTGCCCCATAAATGGCTGACTATAGTGATGTGAGATTTGTTACAAGAATGCGACTCCTCTTTGAGAGACAGAAATATCCTCGCTTGACCTCAGTGACATGAACAAAAACAAAAAAAAAGCTCCAGAAAGCTGAAATGAAGAGGGCTTGTGTCTGTTAGAAATATATAATTACATCCTAAGTGCTCTCACATTTCTGCCATCTTGGCAAAGCATCTGCAGAAAACCATGACAGGCTGTGAGGGATTGTTGTTGTTGTTTCTGAGGATTTATCACAGTCCTGATCTACAGCATGTGTCTTTTTAATTTATAAATTTAATCCACAGTAATCTAACTGTAAGACCTCATTGCACCCTGCAAGACCAGTTAATGCCCACAGCGGGGGCACAGTAGTCATTGCCCAGACCGAAGGGGGCAATTATGCCAAACCAGCAGTGCACCATCATGTTTTCCTGTATGTTTTCTCTGTACCTATTTCTGAGCGATGAACCTAAGCACACTCTGAAAACCGATACCCGTCTATTTTTCCATTTGTTTCTACAGTATTCATGGTTTATCTGGCAAATCTGTGATATCAAATAAGCATGCGTTTATGTGTATAAGTCTGCAAAACATGACTACTGTCTGCAAGCGGGTCCAGACATTTCCTTTTTTTCAGTTTTTTTGGTGCCTTTAAAAACATTTTTTCCCACAAATGCAGTAATAAAAGGGCGGGGCTGTGCAGGATAGAGTTTCAGAAGGACATGATATAACTTTCACAAATCTGAAAATCATATCTGAATGATGAATTCACTTCTGTTTATTTACAAACAAGTGAAAGTACACTCACACCATCATGTGCAAAATTACATTTAAATAGAGTATAGGAGTAATGTTTTTTTTCTGTGATTTTATTGCCAAAGCCAGTCATAATGCTGTATATTCTTGTGTTATATGAGGATACTGCTGATGCAACACTCACATGCAGGAAATACACAAACAAGCAAAAGTCAACAAATAAACAATGATCTTGTTACACATATCCTTTGGTGACATCAATGAATCTTTCCATTTATCCATCCATCCAGAATTATCCAGAAAGTTTATTCAGGATCCAACAATTATTAATTGAAGACTCATATTTAAGCCTTTTTGGGATCTTTTAGGATTAGCTTTCTATTATGTTATGTTATACCTGTACATTCCTTTATAATTGTTAATTTCTTTTTTTTTTATAAAATAATAACGGGGTGGATATTTTATGTGGTGTTGTGTGACACAATAGACCCTTTTTTATTATTGGTAATAAATTAATTAATTTGTTTGTTAGTTCATTTGATTGTTTATTTATTTTTATATAACTTGGTTCTGGGTTGTTTTAGTATTATTCATATACTATTATTTATATACAGAAGTATTTGTTAGTATTTTGAATTAGCCTTTTTTACTTGATTTTTATTTCAGTTTCAGTTTTAATAATTTAGTACTGGAATAAATATGCATAATAAGTCAAATTTAATTATATCATTATTTATGTTTTGTTTCAAACCTTGTATTACTGTGTGCCATATCTTTATTATTAGGCCACATGCAACTCTTTTAAAATAACATTTTGGTATTTTCAATTTTCTTTGTCGTTTAATTTTTTACCTTTTGCCAGCATTTCTTACCTTTTCACCTTCTCTGTGTTTTCGGTCTTTTTCTTTTGAAAGAATGCCCCAGACCATCACATGCAAAGATGAAAAAGAAAAAGAAGAAGAAGAAAAAAAAGCAGCGGGAGTAGAGGGAAAAAAGGAAGGGAGATTGGACACCTGTGCATGACCTAGGATGAACTCCACTAAGTCATGAGGGAGAGAGGGAGAGAGGGAGAAAAGAGGGAGATGGAGGGTAGAGGAGTAATATGAGGGTTGATGGAATCCCAGCCATCATTAAGGAAAGTTAGTTCCCTCTTGAGATCGCCACAGGGGCCAGTCTGACAGAGCAGCACAATTAGAGCTTCAGGCCCAGTCACGTTTCGCCAGCAGCAGCACCATTTAACACTGGGTGGGTTTTACAATCACCTTTTCATATTTTTACATCTTTGATAATCTCAGAGGCAAATGAAGACCAGACTCTATGTTCAGACATGAAGAAAAGGTGAGTCTCTTGAATATTGTTGAAAATAAAATGTAAAAAAGAAAAAGCACCAAATCTGCGACCACAGAAAGACCAGGTTAGCATTCCACATCATGTTAGCTTAACTTGTGCTGCTGAAATATCACATTGCTAGACATTTTTAAAAACATTATATTTGTATAAACATTTTTTAATTACAACCTTGCAGCTAGTCCTGAGTGGTGTCAATAAATTTGAGAGAAAAATTAGCTCTGTTCCAAAACTGCGTGTGATGTCAACCTAGACAGCATTGCAGGCATTGTATCACTGCTAAAGTGAGTCCTATTCAAAAACTGGGGTTTACAAACCACTAAGGGTTCACGAGGAAACTGCAGGGGAGTTAATGAAAAGATAAAATTAATCATAAATGTTAAATTAAAATAAATAATTTTTAAATAAAACCAATCAAATAAGACGCTTAAAAAATGTAAGCTTATAAAATGTTTACCTACATGTCATGTAACCATTAACCGACATCAGAGAACCATCAGTATGCAAAATGTTCTTAAATTAAATAATCAGTATTCAAAAATCAAATATTCAAATATTTACTTAAAATCTCAAATCTCTAAATATGTTAGGTCAAAGGGATTGTATATATACTATTTTACCCAATGTGATCATATTCATTTTTATTAGAATATCGCTTCATTATCGCTTCAGATCTCATTCTTAGCACGACAAACTTGAATCTAATCAAATCTTCAGAAGGTGGAATGCTGGTGCCACATAGAGTTGCTCCTTGTACCCACATTTTTGCTATGATGGGCGCAAAATCAAACTTGATTGAGGGACATGATCTGAAAGTTAATGTTGCATTATATCCAACTGTATTATATTAAAAAAATTCACACAAATTCATACAAATTCACTTATATTCTTTTCAGATCAATGCAAAAAATAGTAATAAAAAAATAAAAGTAATTTCATTTCATTTTAATTTCATTTTCCCAAGCAAAGGTTATCAGGACCAACTTTAGACTCTTTTAATAGAGGGTTTCTAAACAGTCCCATATGAGGTTCGATCTTGAAGATGCTGCTTTTCAATGCAGCAGCCAATGAAGGCAGAATGCTTTCTAGGTTTTGTAACTGAGCACAGGTTCTTTCCCGCTAATGCTGTCCTACAGTTCATCTTAATGTTGATGTCTGATTGTTGTCTTACTGTGCTTGCTAGTACAAGCTTAAGTGAAGTCATTGTTCTTAACCTTTCCCCTAATGCATCTGCAGTAATGGAGTTTTGAATGACCCTCTGGGCTCCACTTCGCTTTTGACAGCTCTCAAATAGAGAGCTCAGCATGGACAGATAAAGAGATCAGTTCTGCACTACATGTAAAACCTGTCCCGAATAAGCAGATCTTTATGGAGCTGTTAGATGGAAAACCCTAGATGTACTCTTTCTCTTCACTGGAATCTCATGAAATCCAACATAATCCATGACAAGTCTCTTACTTGGGACATAAAGCTCTTTGTATAGACATGATATACTGTAAGCTAGTTTATCTTGTCATGCCTTCATCTGAGGTCAGCCGCTAAACAATGCAGCCCATTAGAAGATTGATGTCATGATGAGCAAAAACAATGGAGCAGTGATATACTTACTGTTTTATGTAGCGGTCTGTTTCATCTAACCTGCTTGACTTCCACCTACTCAGCTAGTTGCAAAATTGGCCCTCGTTCATTGTGGTGGCCCCATTGCATCAGTGCCGACCCACATTCAAATTATCAATATAGTCCAGCATCACACTTCTTCACTTCTTGAATTATGAGGCATTAGGTTCATAGAGTTTTTCCCACTATGAACATGCTAAAAGTAAAATATCCACAAGAGCCCGTACCCTTATTAGAAGCCAATACTGAATGTGCTGTGTGAGTAGATACTAGAAGATGAGTTAGTGTGGCCTTCTAGAGGATCCTAAAATCTGGGCCAGTGTAGGATGCATTACTGCAGAGCCAGAGATGGTTTCATCCATATTTACCTCAACCTCAGCTCTTCACTCCTCAACGGGGCCACTCTATATGCAGACTCTAGCACAGAGATTGGGACCTTTTTGATATGAAATTTCACAACTCCAACAAACAGTGAAGAATAAATTTTTTCTTCTCTATTTAAGGGACTCACGAATAAATCTAGCATATCTCTGCCTAAATGTTTGTTGTTTTTACATGCATGTTGCTGTTACATGCATTACATGCACTGATGTTTAGTGTTTGTTGCTACCTTTGATTTATGTGGCATGTAGTAATAACAAATTAAAGAGAGCATCTCTGCCTTTAATGTGATTTTGAGTGTCACCATTATTGCTTGGTAAATAGCTTGATTAATTTGATATTTTCTTATTTTATTTTATATTTATATCGTTTTTTAAATATTTATATTATTTTTATATTTATAATAATTATTTAATTATTTATTTATTTTTTAGAAATGAATATATGCTTCAGCTTTTCTTTCTTATCCCCCTTTCTGGCTTTTGGATCAGAGCTCAAATTTGCACCCACTAATGCTGTCCTACAGCGTATTTTACAGGGGTGGTTCATTGCGATTTCACTTTAACGTTAGTTAGCGTGTAATGTTGCTGTTTGATCAAACAATATCTGCAAAGTTACAAAGCCGAAAGTTCAATGCAAACGGAGATATCAACTTTTAAAATTATGGCAGTTTATTGCCTACAAAAACAGTCTGGTAGGGACTACAAACAAAGTTACTTTCCCCGGGTGTGACATCACAAACCCAGATAAACCCTGCCCTCGGGAACAGGCAGCAAAGGGGGCGTGGCCTTGCTGCGCTGCTTTAGAGAAGAGGAAGGGA
Source organism: Sinocyclocheilus anophthalmus (assembly GCA_018155175.1). Classification (NCBI taxonomy): domain Eukaryota; kingdom Metazoa; phylum Chordata; class Actinopteri; order Cypriniformes; family Cyprinidae; genus Sinocyclocheilus; species Sinocyclocheilus anophthalmus. Next base: position 280,994 of record JADLZN010003879.1, on the reverse strand, counting down.
AAACTAGAGGTGCACGTAAAAATCTATTCATATATGAATCGCAGTTCTGTTTTCTAACGATTCTAATGGATTCACAAAATTCAAATTGAAATTTTCATTTCAGTCAGGCAAGTTCTACGTTACGTCAGTCGTGACTGACGAATTGTGATCTCGCCCGAGAGCCCAATCACCTGCGAGTGTTAACTAAACAAGCCAATGACAGTTGGAGTGCGTGTTTCGCCACGCGCACCCTGCCCTGCAGCGTGGGTATAAAAGGAGAGCGCATTTAAACGCACATCAGCTTTTCGCTTCGGTGCCGAGCCTTCTACAGGACGAATCTCCACGAGTGTTCGAGAGAAACAGCTGGCGTTGGTGTGACGGCGTATCAGCGGGAGTTGACATCCAGGCTGCTGAAGCCTCGGCGGGCTGCAGCTTCCATTCTTGCCGCGACCTCCCCTGGGCGCTTCAGAGCTCTCTCTAAAAGAGTGTTTCCTTTCTTTCCTAAAAGAGCAAATGTCTAAAAAAGCTCCACGAGCGACGGGCGTCTTTTCAAAGATGGCTTCCCGCTCGTGCGTTTCTGGATGTGGTTGTTTCCTGCCTCCATCTGATGGTCATGATCACTGCCTCTCGTGCTTGGGTTTACAGCACGCTGAAGCAGCGCTCATAGATGAGTCATGTTCTCAGTGTGGGTACATGACCATCGCGACGTTGCGGTCTGGATACCTCCTCATTAAATGGGGGGTATCCCCCTTGCCATGCTCCGCTCTAGCTCCTCTGGTTCTCGGATGGCTACTTCGGTTCATGGTCAGGGAGTCCTGAGGGTTACGGTGAGAGCTTCCCGTTGAGTACGTCTCCGTGGGCCTCTCATTCCTCAAGCATGTCCCACCACCTGGTGCTTCCGGACGAGTGAGCTGGGTCCTCGGACAGGGCGGGGTCCAACATCTTGTGTGGAGCACAGGCGGATGACACGATGTCGATCGCTGCATCGGAGGGTGAGCTAGGCTCTGGAGATGAGGATTCGGCCACGCTGCCATCGTCAGGAAGAGTGGCGTTGCCCGAGTCAGATCCAGAGTGACCGCTATGCTTTCCCGGGGCGATGAGAGTGTCGGGCTGCACTGGATGCCTCCTCCTTCTCCCGAACGCTCGATGCTGGATGATTGGTTCCTGGGGGCGCAGGCCGGGCGTCTGCACCCCACCGCCAGCTGCAGCCCCTCTGTCTGCTCGTCGCCGAGGGCGCCCTCCTGCGGCCTCCACCTCCGCTCCGGCGCGGCCACAACAGCAGCCTTCACAACGGCCGCAGCGTGGAGCTGGCCGCAGGAAACCGGCGCAGCCCGCCTCCGCCCCTGCCAAGCCCGTGAAGCGCCAAAGCAGGCGGCGTCCCTGAGACGGGCGACCCGGAGCTCTTGGATCCTGCTCTTCAGGAGATGGTGACCGCACCACTCCTTCCCCCGGAGGCGGGCCGGGTGGAGAATCTTATGTTCCCTTTGTTTTTGTTCCGCCACTGGCTACACAGCCAGTGGTACCCAAAACTTCAATAAAAGAGCAGTTTCCTTTGCCTCCGGGTCCCAAGAGGGCGAGGACGGCGGTGCACGAGACCCAGTCTCCACACGGCCGGCCCCCTCTCCCTTCGCTAGTGGGCAGCAGGGTTCAGTTCAAGGGGTCTGAGTGCGAGCCAAGCACTTACTGGCTCCACTGCTGGGCAGGGGGCCCGTGAGGAGGCGTGGCGCGCACTCAGACCCCACCCTGGGATGCGCGGCCTCCCGGGTTGGGTCCCTGTGTTCCACTTCGCTGCCCCACTGCGGGTACGTCGGTGGTCTCCCTTGTCCCGCTAGTTCGGTCGCTGGGGGCATGGTTAGCATGCCCCAGGCTGTCTCGCTGGCTCATGTGAACCATCAGACTCGGCTACGCGATTCACTTCGCCCAGCGCCCTCCCAAGTTCAGGGGCATTCGGTTCACCTCTGTGCCGGACAAGGATGCTCCTGTCTTGCGTGCAGAGATCGCGGTCCTGCTAGCGAAGGACGCGATACAGCCGGTCCCTCCAGCCGAGATGAGGTCGGGTTTCTACAGCCCATACTTCATCGTACCCAAGAAAGGCGGTGGGTTACGACCGATCCTGGACCTGCGCGCACTGAACCGGGCCCCTCACAAGCTCCCATTCAGGATGTTGACACAGAAATGCATCTTTCAATGCGTCCGTCCTTTCGATTGGTTCGCAGCGGTCGACCTCAAGGACGCGTACTTTCATGTCTCGATTCTCCCTCGACACAGACCGTTTCTCCGCTTTGCGTTCGAAGGGCGAGCATATCAGTACAAGGTCTTCCCCTTCGGGCTATCCCTTTCGCCTCGTGTCTTCACCAAGGTCGTGGAGGCAGTCATCGTTCCATTGAGGGAAGCAGGCATTCGCGTTCTCAACTACCTCGACGACTGGCTCATACTGGCCCAGTCCCGATCGCAGTTGTGAGAACACAGGGATATGGTGCTCAGTCACCTCAGCCAATTGGGGATCTGGGTCAACTGGGAAAAGAGCAAAAACTCTCCTCGACACAGAGGATCTCTTTTCTCGGTATGGAGCTGGACTCGGTCAACCTCTCAGCACGTCTCTCAGTAGAGCGTGCGCAGTCAATGCTGAACTGCCTGGGGTCCTTCCAATGCAAGACGGCTGTTCCACTGAGACAATTTCAGAGGCTCCTGGGCATATGGCAGCAGCAGCCGCTGTCACGCCGCTCGGGTTCATATGAGACCGCTTTAGCGTTGGCTTCACGACCGGGTCCCATGATGGGCATGGCGACACGGCACTTACCAGGTTTCTGTTACCCCGTTCTGCCATCAAACCCTCAGCCCGTGGGCATATCTTGCCTTTCTTCGGACAGGGGTGTACCTTGGGCAAGGATCCAGGCATGTTGTTGTATCAACAGATACCTCTGCCAGGGGTGGGGTGCCATGTGCAATGGGAATGCAGCTCCGGGGCTCTGGTCGGGGGCCCCGACTGCAGTGGCATATCAACTGCCTCGAGTTTGCAAGCAGTATGGCTGGCTCTGCGCCGCTTCCAATCGCTGCTACACGACAAGCACGTACTGGTCAGTACGGACAACTCTGCGACCGTTGCGTACATCAACCACCAGGGCGGTCTCCGCTCCCGTCGCATGTCGCAACTCGCACGCCATCTCCTCCTCTGGAGTCAGAAACATCTAAGGCCGCTTCGTGCTGTTCATATTCCTGGGCTGCTCAACCGAGCAGCCGACGAGCTGTCCCGAGCTGCGCCCCCGGGAGAATGGCGACTCCACCCGAGACAGTCCAGCTGATTTGGAGACGCTTTGGGGACGCTCAGGTGGACCTGTTTGCCTCCCCGGACACGTCTCATTGCCAGTGGTTTTACTCCCTGGCTGAGGGTCCCCTCGGCACGGACGCACTGGCGGGCAGCTGGCCTCGGGGCCTACGCATATACGCGTTTCCCCCAGTGAGCCTTCTCACACACACAAGGTCAGGGAGGACGAGGAGCAGGGCCTCTTGGTAGCGCCATATTGGCCCGCGGACTTGGTTCCGAAAACTGATGTCTCGCGACAGCCCTCCTGGCGAAATTCCTCTGGGAGGGATTCATTCTTAGAGAGGGGGGCACCCTCGGGCACCGAGTCCGACTTGTGGAATCTCCATATGGGTCCTTGGAAGGCGCGAGAGATAGATTGAGGTGGGCTACCTCCAGCGGTAGTGTAAACCCCATTGTTTAAGCTAGAGACCCGTTACAGACCCGCTTAACCCCCTTTGAGGTCGACTAACGCGGATACGCTTTTTGAGGCATCTTCTCCTGATCACACCGACAATAACTTAAATTACACTTTCAGTTTTGATCTTACAGATAAGAGCAATACATCAAACGAATCTGTAAATGGTCTACTTTTATATGTATACACTCATAATAACAACAAAACATTGTGCTTTTGTAAAATAAAAAAAACAAACAGGGTGCGCTGTCTGCTGCCTTGGTCTGCGTAATCTTTATTTAGAGACACGTCATTAAAATGAACTGTAACTGCAAATACTCAACAAAGAGACATGAGAGCTATATCTATAAAAAGCTTGACATGTCTACTTTTAAACAAAGCAAGTCTTATTGAAAACAAATATTCTGTGATAAATTAATCCATATGAAACCAACACGATGTCCAGTCTTTCACCTCTCCCTTCATTATCTCTAATGCGACCACACCCACGCGCTGAGCACTATTGATATTATAATCATCCACGTGAAGCGCGCGGCGCGTAAACACCCACATCACAGCAAACACACCAGCGAGACCTCAAGCTTTACTGTTCACGTCGCGCTGAGAGGAATAAAACAGAATTCACCTCAAGAAGCTTTGGATAACCTCAGGAAAAAAACATGAGTAAGTCTTTTTTATTAACCTACTTGTATCAGTTTCACATAACTTGTACACATTTTACAAGTTAGACTTTCTCCAAACTATAATTCCTGACTAAAAGTATAATCAAGTGAAACATTATGAAGATTAATTCACTAAATATATGTCTCACAACGCCAGGAAGTTTTTTATGTTCTATAAAATAGACAGCAAAGATATAAAAGTAATGTGAGTTATAATGTCACTAGCCTAATGTAAGTAAGAATGATTAGTCAAAACTTTAATGTGATAGGATATTCTCTGTTCACGAATATACTGTAGCTATATATGTTTATAATTATAGTTTTTGGATAGTATAGGCCTACATACAAAGCATGCTTGTGTTTATGAATGTAACTAAGCTTCTGTTCAGGAATATCTGCTCTGGTGTAAATATTTTAATGTGTTATACCCGTGTCTTATGGAATAATGATGCTGAAATGTTTTAAAAACTGTTTCCATTTTCGTTTGGGACTGTGGCTGCATCACCAGCATCTTGCACAATAAAGGCACACGCACGTCGTTCAGTTTTGAGCTTGCTGGAAAATCATACTGAGTAAGTGCACATTATAGTAATTGTAATTTTATTATTCCCAGAATATGTGGTAATAATATTTGTGGTTGATAGTGTTAAAATATAGAATGGAATGTTTTTCTCCTGAGTAGGCATGACTATACTAAAGGTTTATGGGGGAAGACACAACCGCTTGCCTTACCTGCACTCTCTCATAGGAAGGGGGAATCTCGTTCAGTTTCAACTCCATTCAGAATTTGAGGTAAGTGTGCAATTCATATTTACAGATGTTACTTCATTTTGTTAGTTACCGTGGTAAAATATGTTTCGATGTGGTACTTGTTCTTTGTTTAGATAAATTAGTATAGTATCATGAAAATCCTACATAATGTTCATAATGTAGTTTGTGTAAAACAGCATGCTTGTTTTTATTTCCATTGGAATAACAGTGCAAAAAGAAAACTGTGCAAAGAAGGAGCCAAAGAAAAATCAGAAGCCAAATTGGTCATGGGAACAAGAGACTGACGTGACATGTTCCACAGGCTCTGAGATCCCTGCCTGCAAATGAAACCTGGACCACAGCAAGACCATGTGATGCACAACACTCCCAAAATGACTGTGTAGTTTATATATATTCTAAATAAAATACAAACAAAAAAATAGATACATTTCTTTTTTCTCATTATTTCTTGTAGCAATTCCCTATCAGTCACTCACCTGACAGCTCATTATGCAGCTCATTATGCAGGCCTTTGTCTTCTTAGGTGTGAATCACAGCATTATGCATGATTATTCATGCCTCCTCGCATACATGCTTTCTAGACAAAAAGTGTCTTAGAAAATTTAAAGCAATATATTGTTTTCTGTGAGTGAGTAAACAAGATGATTTTCACATCATTCTGAAGCAAAAAATCTAGACTTCAAGATCTGTTCTCAATAGTCCTGTGAACAAACGTTCTGTATGTGTTTTATGGCCTTATTTCAGTGACTTTAAAATTTTAGTTTTTCACTAAGCACGCATAAACGTTGTTTTCTCAAAAACACAATCACATACATACATGCTGCTCACATATTATTGTAGCCCAGTTTGTGCTGATTATGGTGCTACTAAACTTTGTCATTAAAATGTTTATTAGCAACTGAAAAAAAGCACAAATGTCAGGACATGTCAAAACATCTCCAGGGCCCAAAACACCCTCGGACCCCAGAGGGTTAAATGCATAAAGTGAATCTCTTCGTTGGTTGTTGCTCTTCCCGCCGGGAAGACCCCCGAAGATGCCCGATCGGAGTTGTGCTTTCTTTCCTGCAGGATGGGTTGGAGCTAAGGCTGTCTCCCTCCACCCTGAAAGTGTATGTTGCCGCCATTGCCGCGCATCACGATGCAGTAGACGGTAAGTCTTTGGGGAAGAGGCTTCTCAGTACGTGCTTCTCAGAGGGGCAAGGAGGTTAAATCCTCCGCGCCCTCACCTGTTACCCTCTTGGGATCTCCCCTCGGTCCTCATGGCCCCGAAGGAGGAGCCCTTCGAGCCTCTGCAATCAGTAGAGCTTAAGTTTCTGTCATTAAAGAAAGCGCTCCTCACCGCATTGGCCTCGGACAAGAGGGTAGGGGACCTGCAGGCATACTCGGTCGACGATTCGTGCCTAGAATACGGGACGGGTAACTCTCACGTTGTCCTGAGAACCCGGCCCGGATATGTGCCCAAAGTTCCCACAACGCCTTTTAGGGATCAGGTGGTGAACTTGCAAGCGCTGCCCCAGGAGGAGGCAGACCCAGCCATCGCTCTGCTCTGTCCCGTTTGTGCTCTGCGTATTTACGTGGACCGTACGTGGAGCTTCAGGACCTCAGACCAGCTCTTGTCTTTCACGGAGGCCGGCAGAAGGGGAAAAAGGCTGTTCTACAACAAGGACTTGCCCAATGGTAGTGGGGCTATAGTCTTGGCTACCAGGCCCAACGTTTAGCAGTGCCACTCGGAGTGGAGCTCACTATACGGAGAGGAGGGGCATCTTCTGGGCATTCTGCGTGCGGCGCCCTTCGATAGCAGGACACGTTGCGCTTTTGGGCCTCTCAATCAGTTCACCATGGCGAACCATGTAGGAGTTCCTCCCGCACCCCTCGGCGGGTAGGCGTGGCCGGCTGCGCCAGACGCCAGGCTCAGCAATCGTGTGCATGCCAGGTCAGCCCTTGTGAGGGCTAGGGGCATGGTGTAGATGATTCCCCTTCGAACAGGTAATCCCAAATGTGTATTCTTCCACGGTACGGCTCCCCTCACGGTAGGCCCGTGTCTTTCCCTGGCAGTCATTCACTGCCATCTCTGCAGTGTAGTGATCTCACCCCAGGCGGGTTGAGTCTACCGCAGGGACTTCCATATTTAGTACTGCCCAGGGCCAGTCCATATGTGTAATTCCACATGATACCTCCTATGTGCGGGATGTGGATTCCGTAGCGTCCCAACTGGGTACGCATTCCCAGTGTTATCCAATGTACCACTATATGGAACAGCACTGGCGGACACCCCTGCCTAGCCGCTGTCCTATCTTCCGACCCAGCTGGTGTGGGGGGACTTGCCAACTTCCGCAGGGCACTGGAGGGGGTCAACAATAGTGGCGTTTTCCATACGGATCACAATTCATCAGTCACGACTGACGTAACATAGAACATGACTGACTGAAAGGGAACGTCTAGGTTACTTGTGTAACCCTCGTTCCCTGAAGGAGGGAACGGAGACATTATGTTCCGTCACCACAGTTGCTGTACCACCGCTGTACGGCCGGGGCACGTAGTCTCGGCTCCTCAGCGAAAAACTGATGTGCGTTTGCACGCGCCCTCCTTTTATACCCGCGCTGCGGGGCAGGGTGCGCGTGGCGAAACACGCACGCAAACTGTCATTGGCTTGTTTAGTTAACAATCGAAGGTGATTGGGCTCTCGGGCGAAATCCCAATTCGTCAGTCACGACTGAAGTCACTCTCAGTTCCCTCCTCAGGGAACGAGGGGTACAACAAGTAACTCAGTTCTTATTACTGTTCCTCGCGTTCCCCTGCTCTACACGCTCTGAATCTCTCTCTCTCTCTCATTCAGCTCAGCTCCAATAATGAACTATTCCAATTATACACTTATTTTCACATAGCTATGAGAAGCGTTAAACATAAAGCGTGTGCAGTTGCCGTACTGTATTAAATCTTTAATCAGGACAAAACCGTATATTAAAAGATAACATAAGCAGTAGCATTTACAAATAAAAGCGTATCTAAAAGTATGAGACAACAAAAAAAAAAAACATAGGCCTACCATTAAAAGCAGTGCTTGCACGGGTTCTGCTGTTCAATCGGGCTCAAACTGATAAGCGATAGTAACGACACCATTGTTTACAATAAAACCGGAGCACATTCTGAGGTGAGGGGCATGACGTTTCTGGACTGCACTAGGCGGTTTAGCCAATCACAACACACTGGGCTAGCTAACCAATCAGAGCCCATCGCCTATTTCTGAGGGAGGGGCTTCATAAAAGCAGGAAATGATCAGCGTGTTTATAGGAGAAGGGATAGAGTGGTGTGGAATAAAGGTAAATTATGTGAAAAATAATGCTTTTTTTTTTTTTTAAATGAAGCATTAACACGTTAGACTGCACCCCATAAACACAATCAAGCCTAGAAAAAAATCAGTCAACCACCCCTTTAAAATGCCTTGATGAATTTGTTTCAACAGGCTTGTAAATACAAAAAGCTTAAGTGAAGCTACTCTTCTTATCCTTTTGAATTTTTATTTTCTTTTATTCCGTTGGTTATAAATACATTTAAAAAAACATTTTTGCTTTTAGCGCGTATAAACCAATAATTTGCACATGGCACATGGCAAGTGTCTAATCTTGTCAGCCCCTGCTCTAGCGGATGATATGTGAAAGAAATTACTACTGAAATGTCAAGCAACCGATTCATCCTAACCCATGAGGCCTGTCTCAAAGAAAACATCTCATATTGAATGTGTTTTATTCATGTCTGGTGTTCATTTTCATATCAGAACACAGATGCAAACTGAGTTTTATTCCTGAGGTAAGATAAACCATGAAATCTAGATGAGGGCAGGTCCTTAAAAAGGCTCCTCACCCATACAACTACTCCGTCCCATCCCATCCCATCATTCCTGTACTCTACAACAGGGGTTTTCCATCTTTTAGATGCCATGGACACATAACATTATGAATATGTATAAAATATATTTGGAAAATATTTAGGGTAGTGTCTATTATGTCACATTATTACTTTGCAATCCACATTCCAGTTTAATCAGGAAATTTAGTTTGAAAATACACTGAAATGCACTGAATTGCTGCACTTTGAGTAAGCCTGTGGAAAACCGGACAATGTACACAGTTTCAGCAATCAGAACTAATTCAAGACAGGGAATTGTTGTGTGCAAATTGTGTTTAGCACAGAATACTTGCTTTGGGTGTGTTTGTGTCCTTACATTATTTGCATAATTCCTTTAGTGAATGAGGTGCTAAAACAACACAGACAACACCTGCAAATAAATCATTCTATATTAGCGGACACAATTTGTTATTTTAGCAAATTTCCCCCTGAAGGTGTATTGGCACATATTTCCAGTGTCATATCTGTGTCTGAGTGTCTAATAAGTGGGACTTTTGTTTTATATTACAGTAGACTATATATATAGATATATATATATAATATATAGATATCTCTATAGATATTATATATATATATTATTACGCGTTTGTGTGTGGTGTGTGTGTGTGTGTGTATTGCCATTTAATTTAATAATTATAGCAGGCTTTAATCCAAAAGCGATTACAAATTATGAAAATAGTAGAAGCAATCAAACATTAGAAGCAATTTTTTATGATAAAATAGGAATAAAAAGTAGATCGAATAGAAAGAGAATCTTAGGGTTCAAAGTGTTATTATTTTTTTTATATAATAAATAAAAAGACAACAAGTAGATAAAATAGAAGAAGAATAGAGAGTGCTAGTGTTAGATGGTCAAATGAAGATGAAAGAGATGTGTTTTAGCCGCTTCTTGAAGATGGCTAAACGACCCATAAGCTGCTTTGGACATAAGTTGAGCGCACCCAGAGGTCATTCCATCAGGAGGGAACAGTTAAGGTAAAAGTCTGTGAAAGTGATTTTGTACCTCTTTTAGATGGCACAATAATACGCCATTCACTTGCAGAACACAAGCTTCTGGAGGACACATATGTCTGAAGTAGTGAATTTAAGTAAAGGGGTGCAGAGCCAGTGGTGGATTTATAGGCAAACATCAATGCCTTGAATTTAATGTGAGCAGCTATTGGGGAGCAAGTGCAAATTGATGAACAGAGGTGTGACGTGCATTCTTTTTGGCTCATTAAAAGTTAATCTTGCTGCCGCGTTCTGGATTAGTTGCAGAGGTTTGATAGAACTGGCTGGAAGACCTGCCAAGAGAGCATTGCAATAGTCCAGAACAAGAGCTTGAACAAGGAGTTATGAAGCACGTTCCGAAAGAAAGGGCCTGATCTTCCTAATTTTGTATAAGTCAAATCGCAGAGACCAGGCGTTTAACAATGGGTGTGTGGAAATTAGCTGACATCCAATACACAAACCCAAGGTTCCTGGTTTGTCTGGAAAGGTGTTCTGGTGATGCACTAGCTGGACTGAGAACTTATGAGAAGTGAAGGGTTTGTTGAAACCACAAGCAGTTCAGCCAGGTTGAGTTGAAGGTGATGGTTCTTCATCCAGTAAGAAAGGTATTTTAAACATGCTGAGATGCGAGCAGCTATCGTCGGATCATCAGGATGAAATGAGAGGTAGATTAGAGTGTCATCAGCATAGCAGTGATATGAAAAGCAATGTTTCTGAATGACATAACCTAGTGATGCCATGTAGACAGAGGGGGTTGTTTTCATACTAGTACTTTTGGTGCGCATCCGGGTTCGATTGACGTTAGAGTTTGGTACGTTTGGATGATGTGAACACGGTCTTCCGAACTCAGGTGCACACCCGCGAACCGTACCTGAGTCCGCTTAAAAGGGGTTATGTTCAAAAACATAAATATAAAATTGAAAAGAGCCTTGCTACGCATTTTGCCGTCTTCTCCTGCGCCGTCGTTACTAAGCAAAGGGAGGGGTAAGCAGTGCTGGCTGATGACAAAAATGCACGCGGACCCAAATAATATAATGTCGAACACAGTCCAGCGGGGGGGGGGGGGAGCAATCGAACTCGGGTTTGGACCAAGCAATCAAACCAAATGTGAAAGCACCCAGAGAAGAGAAGTGGTTGACATAACGGAGCCGTCCAGCACCCCAGTAGCTAGGTGTGGCAACACACACACACACCACACACACACACCACACCACACACACACATAAACACATATATATATATAATATATAGATAATTATTATCATATATATATGCATACACATATGTATGCGTTCCCTTTCAGGGGAACTTTGGAACGCGTCCTCTAGGGGTCAGCTATGGGGAAGCCTTGTCTTGACCATGCTGAAGCATACATGAAAAAAAACACCAAACCACACGTTGGCCGGCGACAGACCTGACGTAACTACCGGTGCGACTATAGTATAAGTAGGCGCCGGGAGAACATGTCATTCTCTTGTTCGTCTTCACTGACCGTTTTGTTTGAAGTGTGCTTTTCCGTGGTAAGAGCGATCTCTATTCGTATCATTATGGCGAGCAGTAGCAAAGCGTTTAGAGGATGTGTGCATTCGTGTTGTCGTTGTTTAACATCTGATGACACACAAGATCTGTGTGTTATTTGTTTGGGCAAAGAGCACGCACTCGATGTCTCCGAGGGGGCAATCGGCGGGCACTGCAAGGTTTTTCAAGGAAAAAGCTCCGCTCTCGTTTTTCTCTCTTTTAGAGGAAAGAAACAAAAAAGAAGGGCAGCCATCTGCTTCCCGAGATTCAGGACCCGCCACTGCTGAGGCACAGAAGGGAATGAGCTTGTGGGGATCGCAGGTGGATCTGGCCGATGAGTTTGAAGAGGGGTTTCTCTCTTTCGATCGTCGGCTGTGGACGAGAGGGAGCCGCTGGAGGATGATGTTATTTCAATAACATTGTCTGAACCAGGGGCCAGTGCTCTGCTGGGTTCAGCCCAGCAAAAGTATAGGTGGCATTTGCGAGAACCCTCTTGTGTAATACTGTCTCAGGCAGTGCTCCCCTCGCCTAGAGGGTCGTATTTGAGCTTGCCTCTCCCATTTGGCCCAGTACCTCCGAATATCTGTGATCAGATGCCTGGAAATGTTAATCCATGCTATTGTAAGTGCACACGCTAAGCTTTGTGCTCTTTCTGAAATCCACATGGTGGTAAGTGTGCACGCTGGACACTTTGCGCACTTTTTAAAATCCACATAGTGGTAAGAGGGGACGCTGAGCACTTTGCGCACTTTCTAAAAATCCACATAAGTGGTAAGTGTGCACCCTAGACTTTGCACACTTTCTGAAATCCTGTAAGGTAAGGGTTACGCATTATAACTTCGTTCCCTTTCTCTGAGCTGGTTAGACCCCGGTACCTTGGGCTCAACTCAACTAGTGTCTCTCTGTCGACACGCTCTGGAAGCATCGCTCCCCTCACCAATGAGGGTTACTATGAGCATGCTGCTTCCTATCGAGCGCCCGGGTTCGCTCCGTGGGCTGCTCTCGTGGTAATATTAGCAGTGCTCCCCTTTTACCAAAGGGTTGCCTATGAGCGCGCTATTCTTTCTGAATTCGGAGTTCTCCTCTCACGTGAGAGTTGAGTTCTCTGTTTTTCCCAGAGCACCTTGACCAGCAGCATAGGCGAACATAGGAGTTTTTGGCTAGCTTGCAGTACGCTTACTCTCTGATTTTTAATGATCATGCTGTGTGAGCCCCCTCTCTCGTTGAGAGCTGGGTCTATGCTCCCTCAGCTAGGTAACTCACTGCTAGCAGTTCCAGCATTGGAACATGATGTAGGCCGAGCCCCCTTCTCGACTGAGAACAAGGTGTGTTGCTCCCTCAGCTAAGTAAATTATTGCTAGCTGTTCCAGCATTGGAACATGCGGTAGGTCGAGCTCCCCTCTCGTTTGAGAGCTGGGTGTTTGCCCCCCTCAGCTAGAGATTTACTGCTAGCCAATCCAGCTTTATGCCTTAGATCGAGTTGGTGACTCTCAAACATATTGGTTTTGGGATGCACCATTCCATCTATGAGCTGCTCTTTCAGAGTGCCATGAGAGCCCCTTAGAACGGTATCCTAAAAATCCATGTTATGGTAAGTGTGCAACATAAGTCTTTGTACACTTTTTAAAATCCACACTGTGGTAAGTTCGCAAATTAAGCTTTTTGCGTTCTTTCTAAAATCCTGTATAGTGAGGGCTTCGCGCGGTTGCTTCGTGCCCTTTCTTGAGCTGGTTAGAGCCCCGTTCACCTTGGGCGCCACTCCACCTAGGTATCCTAGGATACCTACTTTAACAGGGTGTTGCTACTAGGGGTCTGTTTAGACAGTTCCTTTCAGAGCTTATGCAAGAGCAAGCGGTAACCCCTGTGTGACATGCCAAGACTTAGTATGATACTAGGCTCTTGGTCGTATCCCCTTAAAGGAATCCATTTGATTCCAAGCCTGGAGCTCTACCCAGGGCCCAGGAGTCTGGCCCTAACAGGTATGTTTGGGTATGTAGCCAAGGCCTTTGGCCGTAGGGGATAAAGTCACAGACAGCCGTCTGACGTCCCAGGGGCAACTCACCATGAAAATGGTAAAGTTGGTACTTAGTGCTCGCCATGGTTCTGGCCCGCATTCCCCTCAGCATGGCGGCGTGGGTATACCGTTCCACGGGGAGAGGTCGTAGGTCGAAGTTCCCTGACTAGGGAACAAGAAACTGCTTCCTCTAGGCTTCATGCATGCAGTGACACAAGCGTCAGGCCGAAAGAAGTACTGACATGGTTACCAGCACCTATTTATATAGAGTCACACCGTATGCCGGCCAACGTGTTGTTGGTGTTTTTTCAATGTATGCTTCAGACACGGGTCACGACGAGGCGTTCCCCATAGCGACCCCTAGAGGACGCAGTGTCTCGTTCCCTACTCAGGGAACCATGGTTACATAAGTAACCTGAGACGTTATTATTCAGGCCAACAACTATCTTTGCTAACATGTATTTCCTGATATATTTAATTTCTACATACATTTTTTGCAATTTTTATCTTGTGAATATCTATTTATAACACTAATATATCTATATATATATATATATATCTATATATGTGTGTGTGTGTATGTGTGGTGTGTGTGTGTGTGACCATGGACCACACAAACCAGTCTTAAGTCGCTGTTTATTTGTAGCAATAGCCAAAAATACAATGAATGGGATCATAATATGATTTTTCTTTTATGCCAAAAATCAATAGAATATTAAGTAAATATCATGTTCCATGAAGATATTTTGTAAATTTCCCTACTGTAAATATACAAAACTTAAATTTTTGATTAGTAATATGCATTGCTAGAACTTCATTTGGACAACTTTAAAGTTGTCCAAATTCAATCTTTTTTTTTTTTTTGCACCCTCAGATTCCAGATTTAAAAATAGCTGTATCTCGGCCAAATATTGTCATATCATAACAAACCATACATCACTGGAAAGCTCATTTGAAAAATGTACCCTCATGACGGGTTTTGAGGTCCGGGTGTGTATATATATATATATCTATATATATATATATATATATAAGCATTAAAAATATGTTTTGCCTCCATATTTCCTTTTCACGGAAGAGTACATTCAATATAGTCAAGAAAACTTATTTGTTTTCTATAACATGTGTGGACATATAACACATTTGAATAAAAATCAGCAAGTGCATTTAGTCGTATTTCGCCTATAGTCTAAATATAGGCTACTATAAGATTGCCTCTGAAATACATTTGAAATATACTTTAGTATATGAAAGTGAAAATTTTATATATTTTCAAAAGTATATTTCATTGCACTTCAATGTTTACATACATTTAGCATATATTTAAAGTATATATTGACCAGGAAAAAAAAATATGCCAGAGCCTCATATACATGGGTTCCGTGAACTCGCCATTTGTCATTTTTAATAATTATGCATCGTCTCTGGACATGTGACTCCCACATTAATGCATTTGATCTATTGATTTCATTTTCATGAAGACCTCAAGGGAAAAGGAAGATAATTGCAGGCAAAGGACACAGGAAGAATACTAGCAAACAGTGTTTGTTTAACCTCAAATTCCATTCTATCACTTCACAGAAATTACCTCCAGGCCACCAAATTAACATTCAATAGATTCTTGTTTATTGATGATAAAGTCTTTTATAGAACTTTCAACTTCATAATCATGAACGATTTGTATTATTCAGATATTATATTTCATATTAATTCATCTCGCTAAATGGTGTCAGCAATCTGATCACCAGTGACATAATGTGCAGGCTACCAGATTAATCAACTTCCGGCCCTTTTACATTTCCTTCCTTCTCTTTTTCATGATTTCCTTCCTGGCTCTATAAGACATACACGCACATCCTCCCACTCATGCAAACAGTCCAAAAACAACATGTGTATCTGTGCTGCACTGAGATTAAATCTGACGATAGAAATCAATGATCTCTGCTTTACTCCAGCTCTCTCATTGCTTTCTCTGGCTGACTGAATGATTCATCCTCTCGCCATCCCTGGACTGAGTGGGATGCAGAGGCGGAAGAGGATGTGGGACTGTGTGGAGGAGAGAGGCAGGTGCACAGATCCACCCCCACAAACAAGGAAGAAAGCTGAGACAGAATCAGAGTTCAATTCCTTTCACCACCAAAGGAAAATAAAAATGCATTGGGACTACTCTGGGACTGTGGATCAAAAAATATGGAGCACTTTATCTTCTTGAAATCAAACTTTTACTACCAAAGTTTACTATATTTAACAACAACTTTTAAAGGGGTCATATGATGCGATTTCAATTTTTCCTTTCTCTTTGGAGTGTTACAAGCTCTTGGTGCATAAAGAAGATCTGTATAAAGTTGCTAAGACTAAAGTCTCAAATCCCAGCGATGTTTATAAACGGTTTAAGAAGTAAACCATCCTAATAAAACGGCTCGTTCTAACGTGCCCCCACATACCAACGTCACTATGTGGGAAGATTTGCATAACGCCGCCCAAATGTTCACGCAAAGAAAGAAGGCGTAACTTTTATTGTCACTGTAGTATTTTTGTTGCCAAAAGAGGACAATGTCCGCTTCCTCATGCCTGGAGCTGATCCGTGCTGGTCACTGAGGAAATACATCAACTTCGCGCTGTGAATCGCCAGATCGACTTTCACCGTGGACGAAGCGGAGTCCAGTCCGGGGTCGTCATATGTGGCTGCCGCAAGCCCACCGGCCGCGCCGTTCTCAAGCCCTCCCGCCTCCGCTCACTCAAGCCGGCCTCCACTCATTCTAGCCCGCCGTGTGTTTCGTTGTGAAAGCGAAACTACTTTGTTGGCCTTCCAAAAGAGGACCGACTAGAAATCAGTGGTTAAGTTATTACAACACTGATTCCCAGAACAATTTAAACCCAAATATTCAAAGGGTCAGCACATGTGTATGGAGGACTGTTTCCTGATCCTGGTAGAGTAGACTACAATGCCGGCTATTCTGACTCAGTCTGTAAGTACGTTTTTTATATTTAAAAAATGTGCCACTGATGATTCAAACGCAAGTTTTGGGCAGTGTAGAGTAGCACTTGTGTTTGTCATTTCTCCGATCACAAATTCAGACAGGGTTGAGTTTACGCGGCGCGGCGCGGCACGATGCAACGCAACGCGTAAAAGACAGTATAAGTAATTATAATCAATAATTATGTCCCCACTGAATGCAACAAAAGCCTTGTTTATAATGGATTTTAATGTTTTTGTCTCGTTGCACCGGCCGGACAGGGCATCACAGTATGGCAAGGGGCATAACATTTCCGTCACAAGCTTGAGGTATTTGGCCAATCACAACGCACTGGATAGTTGGCCAATCAGAGAACACCTTGCTTTTCAGACCAATGAGCTTTGTAAAAATCGGCGTGTTTCAGAAAGGCAGTGCATAGAGGAGAAACAATAATGTACAGTATGTGGAAAATAGTGTTTTTTTAACCTTAAACCGCATAAACACAGTTAATTACTAACAGAACTTACTAACTCTAACAGAATTAATCATGGTTATTAAACCTATACATCTCTAGAATTACATATCTCTGTAAAGGGGTATGAATATTGATGCCACTGAGAGAATGTCTAATGAGGGAGGACAGATACTGAATGTTTTAACAGCTGTGTAATTGAATCAAATTCATATTACATGATCATGAATTGAGCTCTTTGCTGTTTTCTCCATAATGCATAGCAGGATATGGCCTGATGAGAAGAAAAAAAAAAATGAAAAAGAAACTTAATCATTTAAAAGCTTATTTTTTGGGGTACATGTCTTGGAAAATGGGTGCATGTGGAATAATCAGGATATCTCCTGTAGATCTAACAGTAAAGCATGGCACTATCAACGCCAATGTCATGGGTTATATTCCTAAGCAATGCATGAACTGACAAACTGTATATGCATTGTTGCTATGGATAAAAGCGTCTACCAAATACTTAAATGTAAATCTCAAAGCAGTGTTACGAGTGACAGTGAAAACCTCCCAGTTTTGGACAAAATACCTTATATCATTGTAGGTCATCAATTTACACATTATTAACAGTGAACTGAAAATTTATTTGTGGAAATTTTGGAAAGGCTTTGGATGGTTGTGCATTCCTTTAGCTCAAACAGTAGGGCATGGCACTAGCATCGCAAATCATGGGTTCCGTTCCCAATGAATGTATACATATATATATATACAGTGGTGTGAAAAAAGTGTTGCGACCCTACTGATTTTTTCCTTATTTTTTGGCATGTTTTCACACTGAATGCTTTGGATATTCAAACAAATGTACATATTACACAAAGATAATGCACGTAAATACAAAATGCAGTTTTTAAAAAATAATTTCATTTATTAAGGGAAAAAAGCTGTCCAAACCTACATGGCCCTACGTGAAAAATTAATTGCCCCCTCCTGTTATATCATGAAAGAACTGCAATTAACCACATTATTTTAGAAAGCTGAGTTAAATTTCACTACCCACACCCAGGCCAGATTACTGCCAGACCTGTTGAATCAAAAAAATCACTTAAATAGAACCTGTCTGAAAAAGTGAAGCATGCTTAAATAGCAACACACTACGCCACGATCTAAAGAAATTCAAGAACAGACGAGAAACAAAACAGTTGACATGTATCGGTCTGGAAAGGATTATAAAGCCAGTGCTATGGCATTTCTATATTGCTTATCCCCAAGACTTTTGGGCAAATATTCTGTGGACTGATGAGACAAAAGTTGAACTTTTTGGCAGGTGTGTTGTCCCGTTACAGCCATTTCTAAAAAGACATCATACCAACAGTCAAACATTGTGGTGGTAGTGTGATGGTCTGGGGCTGTTTTGCAGCTTCAGGACCTGGACAACTTGTCATAATTGACCATGAATTCTGCACTCTATCAGAACGTCATGAAGGAGAATGTCCGGCCGTCGGTTTGTGACCTCAAGCTCAAGCGCATTTGGTTTATGCAGCAGGACAATGATCCCAAACATACAAGCAAGTCCACCTCTGAATGGCTTAAGAAAATCTAAATTAAGGTTTTGGAGTGGCCAAATCAAAGTCAGGACTTAAATCCAATTGAGATGCTTAAACAGTCCATTAATGCTCGAAAACCCTCAAATGTGGCTGAATTAAAACAATTCCGCAAAGAAAAGTGGGCCAAAATTCCTCAACATCAATGTGAAAGACTCATTGCCAGTTATCACAAAAGCTTGATTGCAGTTGTTGCTGAAAAGGGTGGCACAACCAGTTATTAGAATTAGGGGGCAATTACTTTTTCACGTAGGGACAGGCAGGTTTGGACAGCTTTTTTCCATTAATAAAATAAATAATCATTTAAAAAATGCATTTTGTATTTACTTGCATTATCTTTGTGTAATATTAAAATTTTTTTGATGATCTGAATCTTTAAGTGTGACAAATATACAAAAAAAAAAAAACAGGAAAGGGGACCACAACTTTTTCAACACACTGGTATATATATTATCTATATATATATATATATATATATATATATGATATAAAATATATCTACCAGTGGGTACGGAAAGTATTCAGACCAACTTAAATTTTTCACTCTTTGTTATAATGCAGCCATTTGCTAAAATCATTTAAGTAAATTTTTTTTCCTCATTAATGTACACACAGAACCCCATATTGACAGAAAAAAACAGAATTATTGACATTTTTGCAGATGTATTAAAAAAGAAAAACTGAAATATCAAATATCACTTAAGTATTCAGACCCTTTGCTGTGACACTCATATAATTAACTCAGGTGCTGTCCATTTCTTCTGATCATCCTTGAGATGGTTATACACCTTAATTTGAGTCCAACTGTGTTTGATTATAATGATTGGACTTGAATAGGAAAGCCACACACATGTCTATATAACACCTTACAGCTCACAGTGCATGTCAGAGCAAATGAGAATCATGAGGTCACAGGAACTGCCTGAAGAGCTCAGAGACAAATTGTAGGCAAGGACAGATTTGGCCAAGGTTCAAAAAAATGCGGGTGCTGCACTTAGGTTATAAGAGCACAGTGGCCCATACTCCTAAATGGAAGACGTTTGGGCAAAGACCAGAAACCTTCCTAGAGTGGCCGTCCGGGCCAAAAACTTGAGCTGCGGGGGAGGGAAGAGCTTGGTGAGCAGAGGACAAAGAAGAACCCAAGACACTGTGGCTGAGCCTCAAGAGATGCAGTCGGGAGATGGGGAGAGCGAAAAGTTGTGAAAGTCAAACCATCACTGCAGCCCGCCCACCAGTCGGGGTATATGGCAGAGTGGGCCCGACGAAGCCTTCCTCAGTGCAAGGACACATGTAAGTCCACATGGAGTTTGCTAAAAAAACTAAGAAATAAGATTCTCTGGTCTGATGAAACCAAGACAGAACTTTTTGGCCTTAACTCTAAGCAGTATGTGTGGAGAAAACCAAGCACTGCTCATCACCTGTCCAATACAGTTCCAACAGTGAAGCATGTTGGTGGCAGCATCATGCTGTGGGGGTGTGTGTCAGCTGCAGGGACAGGACGACTGGTTGCAATCGAGGGGAAGATGAATGCGGCCAAGCACAGGGACATCCTGGACGAAAACCTTCTCCAGAGTGATCAGGACCTCAGACTGGGCCGAAGGTTTAACTTCCAACAAGACAATGACCCTAAGCAAACAGCTAAAATAACAAAGGAGTGGCTTCACAACAACTCTGTGACCGTTCTTGAATGGCCCAGCCAGAGCCCTGATTTAAACCCAATTGAGCATCTCTGGAGAGACCTAAAAATGGCTGTCCACCAACGTTTACCATCCAACCTGACAGAACTGGAGAGGATCTGCAAGGAGGAATGGCAGAGGATCCCCAAATCCAGGTGTGAAAAACTTGTTGCATCTTTCCCAAAAAGACTCATGGCTGTATTAGATCAAAAGGGTGCTTCTACTAAATACTGAGCAAAGGGTCTGAATACTTAGGACCATGTGATATTCAGTTTTTATTTGTTAATAAATCCTGCAAAAATGTCAACAATTCTGTGTCTTTCTGTCAATATATGGCGTGCTGTGTGTACATTAATGAGGAAAAAAATTAACTTAAATGATTTTATCAAATGGCTGCAATATAACAAAGAGTGAAAAATTTAAGGGGGTCTGAATACTTTCCGTACCCACTGTATATATAGCTGAATGCACTTTTGGTTTCTGTATTTGGATAAAAGGGTCTGCCAAAAAATGTAAATGTCATGATATAGACAAAAGAAGTAAAAGGGTGTGAGGGGGGAGGTGAAATTGTGTCAGATTATTGTAACCTTGTTCTTCTCTGTTTATTTTTTTTATTTATTTGTTTATTTATTTTTAAAGACCAGCACAGTGTAAAACATTAGGACTGGAGCGAAATAATCAAATAAAAATACATTTAATTAATTGTTAACTGACTGAATGCAAAGGTTTGTGGGCATGTTCAAGAGTCAAACCATGGACCGGCTCAGCAATAGAGCTACTGTATGTGGGCCTGACATGGGACAATCCAACAGCAATCCATCAAAAAGATGAATCTATTTAGGTTTGCTTTTATCAATATCTGTGGTCTGAGGTTAGAGAAGAGCTACTGGATGAACACTTCTATGTGAGCCATAATGAGATATCATAATTGTTTGACTGATTGTGTATATGTACACTTTAAAAAAAAAAAGAAAACTTCCAAGTTGTATGGAGATTATCGTAGTGTGTTTTACAAAAAATACTATAGGCTTTCTGCTTCAAAATGTCATGTTTAATTAAATATGTTATTTGCAATTATTTGTAAAATTTTCTAGCATTTTCTGAGTGAAAATTGTTTCACCACCAAATGTATTTCAGTAAACAAATCTTTTTTTTTAGCTATTCCACCAAGAAACACAATAAATGAAGAAAAAGTATGATGCTAAAACTGTCGATATAATAACAGCAAGGGGAAATTAACCATGTGTTGAATGCAGCATGCAGATTTTTCTCTACCAGGAATAAAAAATAAATAATCAAACAAATTAAACCCAAACATTATTAGAGTTTGTTACTCAGAAATTGTATGAGGATGTGTGATTTTTGAAAAATAGACACAAAAAAGAATGTCCTTTTTTCCCCCCAGTACTCTAGTAAACACACAGAGTAGGTCATACAAACTGGGGGGCATTCGTGTTTCTTGAGGGGGCCTCGGTAGAAATCGTAATCAGCAAGCTAAGGCAGCACAGGGAGCAAAGTGGCCGGGCGCTCATGGCGCAGACACTGCACACACACATATTTAGCTTATATTTTACTGTAAGCAGTCAGAGAGGGAATGAAGTGGAATAGTAAAATGATTATGATTATACATCAACATCACTATAAAAAGTGCATCTTGTAGAATTATGGAAATACTAATTTAGCTGTTACATCTGACTGCTTGAGCTCCAATCCAGAAAATATATGCATTTTCCAGAACTCAACAGCTTCACAGATATGTTTAACGTACAATTTTAGTGTCTCGGTCATGTCATACCTGTAGTTTAATTGTAAATAGAAAAGAGAGTCTCATGGCAGCAGTCCAGAACGATCAGCTTTACACCCTCGTAAATAAGAGTTTGATGGGCATTTAATTTAGTAAATTAATGGATCACAGTGTGAACATTTTAAGCTGATACATATGCATGCTTTAATAATGAACCTGAAAGGACCAGTAAGAGCAGATGGGCCTTATGATGAATGTGTGATGTGTGTGTGTGTGTGTGTGTGTGTGTGTGTGTGTGTGTGTGTGTGTGTGTGTGTGTGTGTGTGTGTGTGTTTGCGCGTACTTGAGTATGTTTAAGTATGTGTAACCTGCTATGAATTTTCAATTTTATGAAGACTTGATTTGCAGTTTACTCCAAAAGACTTTATGGATAAACACACACATAAACACACACACACACACACACACACATTCTCTCATCTTCCCACACAAACAGACAGGGATGGAAAGAGGGAGGGAGGGAGGGAAAGCAATATGTGTGCTCCGTCACAGGTCACTGCGTCACTCAAGGTATTGTCAGGAAAAGTGTTTATGCTCCATACTTCATAAATGTTGTCATTTAAAAACAACCATCCATGCTTTATTGTATCCCATTATACTGTATGTTTCACATTTAGAACATTTCCTCCTCTTACTTCTTCATTTGTCCAATGCCTTGCTATTGTAGAACTGTGTAGGCACATTTCCCACTTATTAACAGACAAATGAAAGTGACAAGTGCCGCTATTGTTCACAATGGCCAGCCTGCCAAGTTAGGCTTCAAATTTTTTCAACACTAAGCCCATCAGGGGTTCTTCTCAAGTTACTGCAAACACTGAGTAAGGAACATTGGACCTTAGAAACTAAAACAAACATTTTTATTCATCAGAGGCTGTTTGGCCCAGACTTTTACTATTTTACCAGTCTATTCTTTTATTTCCTTCTGAAAAAGAACTACAGTACACTTTAGCACAATTTTATAAAAGAGTACTATTAGGGAAATATATACCTTATCATTAGATATATTATATACCTTAAAAATATACTTAAGTGTAAACTAAATGTAATGTGTTCGGCCACACAATAGCATGTTATTTACAATTAAATTGATTTTTTATTATTATTGTTTAAATGTATATTAAATGCAATTAGTTGATTTTAAAAGAGCTTTTTGACACTTAATTGGGGCTTAAGTAGATTACTTGTATTGTATTGTACTTGTACTTGTAATTACTTGTATTAAATCGAATTACTTGTATTGTCTTTTGCATTTTAGTACATTTTAAATATATTAAATGAAAATTTAATATAAAAACAATACAGTTGAAATTATAATCAGTACTTGACCTGTGCTTTAGTTGTGTCCAACACATCAAAATAAGGTTTTTTAGGATTGACAAAAGAATATTAAAACACAATGATTAAAATGTATTAAAAGTGGAATTTTCATTGGACAGGGTTTGATTTTAAAAGTGTACTTCAGTGTGTTGAGAAATATAAGGTACACTTAAGTGGCCTTTTATTTAATTATTATTATATTATCTGCAAGTACAGCTTTTAAAACAAATATTTTATGATTTGTAGTTCGCTACATTTACATTCAAAACAATCAAGCTCACTTTTTTTCACAAGGGTCTGTATCTTCACAAAAACACACACAATGACATAAACCTTTAAATCAGATAACTGGAGATGAATATAACCCTAAATATGACTGTATTGTGCTGCTAGCTTTGGTTATTTACAGTGCTATAACAGCAGTGTGTTTTGCACAAATGATGGTGGGAGTTATAATTATAACAGTATACTCAATGAATTCTAGCAGGTCTCACATGACATACATTCCTGCTTCATTCAAGCTTATCATTTGCTTATTGAGGGTGACAGTGTGAAAATCAGCAACATTATAAGTTACTGGGCCAGTGACTCTTAGCCCACAACTGAGCTGTTGAATCAAGTTATTCGCGGGCAAAGGACAGAAGCAGTAAGCATATTTTGATTTCATTGTAAAATCAGTGGATTGTTGCCCTGATTGACCCATTTACAGATCTGTATAATTGACCTTTCAACCGAATAATGAGGTGATCTAGAGAGCCGAGTCAGCAAAAACTCTGTTTGCTCTGAGCATGTGAGGAAGGAAAGGTCTTCAGCTCCTCAGGGACTTTTTTCAAGGCCATTCACGCAAGACCATTTATAAGACGACAATCAAGGGTTAATTAGATTAGACAAATGAAGGTTTACTTTAATGATCTGTAGAAAACAGTACAGGCAAGTTTTATATATTACACACACGTATTAGGCTTATATAATATAAAATACACATAATATAGTTTACATACATTTTGTTATATACATATTAAGAACTCCACCCAGTTTCTCTTTTCAGTGTGAAAGTTAAGAGCACAATGCATAGCCTATATCAATACATTTCACTCAAAATAGACATGATGGAGAAATGCCTGCAAAAAAAATTTAATAAAAAAATGTATTAAATATAGAGTGTCATTTTTATTTTATGTATTTATTTATTTTCCCTCGGTCAGATGATACATTTTTTTCGGGAGGAGTGTGATCTTAACGCACAGCTACAGTTCAGTTCATCTGAGAGAGTATAAGCATCTCTCCGTCTGCGTACACTAGCCAGTCACTGACGAACTCAATCCTCAGCAGACCTGCATCGCAGCTTCATCACTGATACCCAGCAAAAACTAGAGCAGAACTGATGCTCTGCTGCTTCATGTTCCACGTGAACATACTGACACAGTTTCGCTGGCACTCTTCTATGCTGGCTTTAAATGCTTCATTTATGTTATATAAATACACCATGGGATGAGACACTCCGGTACCCTCCAACTAGTGAGCGACGCCGCCGACGCGTCAAACTACAACGCTCGCACTATAGTCTAACTTTGTCTTGCGCACGAAGTGTTTGCAGTTCATTCATTATATCGGGAGGGTCTTGTTTTGTCGCGTGGCTCGCTTGCAGTGCAGGTGGGTGTTGTTCATACTTTGTGAAGGAGGAGTATGAGGAAAAGGCATTGACCGGAAAGACTCTAGTGGCAGGCACACACACCACACGCCACACACACACACACCACCCCCACACGAACACACACACACACAACAACACACACACCCCACACCACACACACACACACACAAACAACAAAACACACACACACACAATATTCGTTAACGCTAGAGGCCGTCGGTAACCCAAGACGCATCCAGACTCTCTAAATAGCCCAGAGCGCCCGTGCTTCACAATAACGGTGATTCTCCACAAACGTTGTTTTATATTATATATAGAGTAATATACTTTTTTTTTTTTTTACAGTCTACAGTTAAATGAATTGCCTTGAACCGAATCGTCATATAACGAGGTCAATAGTGAACAGAATTAAGTGATTAGGAATAGGCTATAAAGTCACGCGCATTGCATATGAATTTTATGATGCGTCAGAGCAGGGATGATGCTTACTGACGTGATCTGGGTTAATCGTTCAATAACAAAATGAAACTTACAGTATTAGCTATCATTAAAATAAAAAGGCATAGGCTAGTTTATGTTAGATTTGGAAATGGCTTTAAAATGTAAAAAAAAAAAAGGCAGGAAATTTGCTATTCAAGTTTCATTAGAGAAACACACATAAAAACATTTGCAGATAATTTAACAGCATAAATACGTAGCAAATAGCATTATACCTTATTGAACTTAACAATATTGAAGTATTGCGACATTCTATGATGGATATGTGAGCTGAAACGCATTTGATAGCTTATCGGAGGTTTGACTTTACAAACGAAATGAACACAAAACGATGTCATTTTTAAAGAGCAAATTACACAATGCAGGAACACTTGCGCCACTAGTCAGTAGCCTACTTACTGGTTGTTTTAACCACCCCGGCTGTTCCCTAAAACGACCCCAAAATATGACTATGCACAGTCATTTTATTCCGTATTTGAGCAAAATGTAAGACCGTAAAACTGAGCGGCTATCCGAGCGGCACGCACAGCGGGTTGCGATCCTCTGACAAGCCTCTGGTGCCTGTTCCAGCGGGGGCGGAGCGGCGAATAGGAGTAGAAAGTGATCGGTTCGCTCTACTGTCAATCAAACATTTCCACCAATGAACCCAATGAGCTGTTAAAGGGCCGGGTTCATAGGTACGCCTCCCCCGAAGGTTGCACCGCCTAGTGTGTGCGTATTTTTTTTTTTGTAACCAAAGCTTGGATGTGTAGGACGTCACATGTTGTTTTTCCTCTTCACTCCAGTCACTTAGCGATATGTGTTATTTACTGTTAAACCGCTCCTCGCAGCGAACGCGCACTCCGAGCCGGGTCCACAAGAGAGTCTGACAGGATTATAACTGACTGACAGCACAAGTCAAGCAAAAGTGAGAGTTTTTCTTCACAGCATATATGAGAATGGCGAGTCCGCCGCCGACGGGAGGACAGCTGATTTCAAATATGACCGTGAAGACCAGCAACCACGTTAAGAAATGCGGCTATCTGAGGAAGCAGAAGCACGGACACAAGCGCTTTTTCGTGCTGAGGGAGCCGAGCGAGGGCTGTCGCGCCCAGCTGGAGTATTACGAGAGCGAGAAGAAATGGAAAAACAAGTCGGCTGCTAAACGGGTTATACCTTTGAACTCGTGCCTGAACATCAACAAGAGAGCCGATGCCAAACACAAACACCTGATCGCCCTTTACACCAAGGACGAGTATTTTGCCGTGGCCGCCGAAAACGAGCAGGAACAGGAGGACTGGTACTCGGTCTTAACGGATTTAATGAACGAGGGGAAAGTGAGCGACGGCTCCGCGAATAATTCGGCGTCGTCCCTCGTCGGCTTTGATGAGGCGAGCTACGGCGTGATAACGCCCGTCTCCGCCACTTACACGGAGGTTTGGCAGGTCAATCTGAAATCTAAGGGACTCGGACAGAGCAGGAACTTAACGGGCGTTTACAGGCTGTGTTTAACCAGCCGGACGATCAGCTTCGTCAAACTCAACACGGAGGCGGCGTCGGTGATTTTACAGCTGATGAACATCCGCCGATGCGGACACTCGGACAGCTTCTTCTTCATCGAGGTGGGCCGGTCCGCGTCTATCGGACCCGGCGAGTTGTGGATGCAGGCGGACGACTCGGTGGTGGCGCAAAACATTCACGAGACTATTTTGGAGGCGATGAAAGCCATGAAAGAGATGTCAGAGTTCCGCCCGCGCAGCAAAAGCCAGTCCTCAGGTAGCAACCCTATCTCTGTGCCCACCAGGCGGCACTTTAACAACCTCCCGCCGAGTCAGACCGGGCTGAAGCGGCGCTCGCGCACCGACAGCATGGCAGCGACGTCTCCAGTGGCGAAACTGACGTCCTGTAGGATCCGCACGGCCAGCGAGGGTGACGGCACCACGGGCAGCCCCATCAGCCCAGGCGTGAACAGGACGCATTTGAGCCGATCCAACACAGTGACAGCTCGCCCATGCAGAACATTCGAGTCGTCATCCCTGCAGCATAGCAAATCCATGTGCATGCCTGTCTCTCACTCCCCTCCCTCAGCTCCCAGCCCTGTCAGCCTGTCCTGCAGCAGTAACATAGAAAGCGGCCCTCGCCCCTCCAGCTGCACCGCTTCCATTTCGGGCTCCCCCAGCGATGCTGGCTTTATCTCCTGCGATGAGTGTGGCTCCAGCCCGGGTGATATACGGCACCTTTTAGCAGCAAACCGAAGCAACACACCCGAGTCACTTGCTGACACACCCCCCTCACAGGAGGGCAGCGACCTGCACGGATACATGATTATGGAGAGGCCAAACATCTGTGGACGGCGAAGCGTCCGGGCAGCAGCTGAGGAAGGCAAAGGAGATTTGGAGAATGCCTACAGGAAGAGGACACACTCTCTCACCATGCCTTACCAGAAGAGGGTGCCATCACAAGTGTCCTCAGCTTCACTGGATGAATACACGCTCATGAGAGCCACTTATACAATTGGAGGCCATTCGGGGCGCAGCTCTCACACCGCATCCCCAAAGGTCACATATCCTGAGGATTACGGGGACATTGAAATCGGATGGTTACTGAAAAGTTCCAGCAGTAATCTGGGCGACGATGGCTACATGCCAATGACACCAGGTGTGGCTCCGCAAGGGGGGAAGGCTGACAACTACATGCCTATGAGCCCAATGTGCGTTTCTGCTCCGAAGCAGATAATCAACCCCAGGACGCACCCCCTCACTATAGCTAATGGTTACAGAACCAATTCCCCCAGCAGCTGTTCTCTGGATGACAGTGGCTACATAAGGATTCTGTGCGGCTCTAAGTTCTCCATTGACAGCTCAGATGGGAAACTGACGAATGGTGAGTACCTCAACATGTCCCCTGTAGATTCGGTCACGCCACCAGACTACTACCTGAGCCCTGTGGGTATGGAGCAATCTCCCTGTCTCCGACAGCTTCACTCGTTTAACTCTCTGCCCCGCTGTCATAAGCCCCAGCAGGCTCTAAAGGATGCGGACAATGATCAGTATGTTGTCATGAATCCTCAAAATCACAGAATAATAGAGGAGTCAGTAAGCATAGCATCCTCCCCTGCCCCATCACCTATAAGACAAAGCCGTACAGACAGCCTCATCCTCCGGCACAGGATCAGCCGGCCCACCCGCCTCTCCCTGGACATGTTCCGAACATTACCTAGTATGAATGAGCATCCCCTCCCCCCTGAGCCAAAAAGTCCTGGTGAGTACATAAACATAGACTTTGGACATGTTGCTGAAAGTTGCACTCCACCCTCCACTGCTTCCTCCGAGAGCCCAGTCTCATCCCTCGGATCATCTGCTGATCACAGGACATCCCCCCTTTCTGATTACATGAACATTAATGTGAGTTTGCAGTCACCCAAATCTGGAAATGCTGCTCCATCTAATCGTTTGGAGCCACTTCCAGAGCTCACACCCTGCCCCGCCCACCCTGAGGAAGAGGAGGAAGACGAAAGGTACCACCTCACTGCACAGGTGGCACCAGTGGGCCCGGTTGACAAAGCTAAAGACGATTACACAGAGATGACATTCGGCATGCCTGCTTCCCCTCTGCAGCCTGTGTCGCAGCCCTCAGAAGGTGGGCAGACCATCAACCCATCCTCCTGCATGCAGAGGCTGACCATAGAAGAGACTGTGGGAGTGCCTGCCGTTGAGGCTTTTCTGCTGCGTGGCACCACTCTGGCCTTGGTGGACCCTGACCGAGGTGCCAAGGTGATTCGTGCTGACCCCCAGGGACGCAGGCGGCACAGTTCAGAGACATTCTCCTCAACCACCACTGTAACACCAGTTTTTCCCTCCTTTGCACATGACGCCAGGCGGCACGGTTCGGCCTCTGTGGAGAACGTGTCTGTTTCTGTGAGGAACAGCGAAGGATCGGATGAAGAGTATAACAGTCCCATGTGCAGGGAGACGTCGGCTGGCTTTCAGAATGGACTTAACTACATTGCCTTAAACTTGATGGATGGAGGACTTGACAGCTGTGATTCTCTTGTCCGGTTCAAAGCTACCAGCTGCTGTAAAGAGGGCATCAATGGAATACATGCCAGTCCGTATGCCAGCCTTGGGTTCAAGGAGACGGCAACAACAGTAAAAGGTAAGCTTTCTGAATGAAAAAAAAGAGATAAGTGGTGATGTGCAAGCTCACTACCTTCATTAGTTAATGTTTAGTGTCATTCCTTTCACACTATTGTCAAATGTTATGCTCTGAATTATTCAGAATGATGATTTAGCGGTGTTAATGTCTCAATATGACATGACAGTTTATTTTTTGCTAAAATAACAACAGCACATTACTTGTGCACCAGATGAATGTGGCACATGGCAGATTTCTCTCTAATGTGAGAGAGCTAATTGAGCAACTTGAGTGTCAGAATGATGGAAAAGTCTCTTTAAAAGCTGTGGCGCAGTTTTTTATTCTCAGAGACTGATCGCTTCATCCGTTCCTGCAGAGTGTTTAGGATGAAAACAGGTCAGTTAAAGGTTTTATTCCTCTGCACTGGAGCTGCTTATTTTTTTAAATGTTAATTTTGTTGACAATAGTGTGAGGATGAGGGATCTGTGGGATGCGGTCAGATTTAGAGGATGTAAATGTAAAAGAGAGAGAGCTCATATTCACATGTCAATAATCCAGCAAAAGAGGAATCATTCCCAATATTTGCATCATACCTTGACTCATTCTCTGAATCAGAATTAGTCATTGTGTCATACTTGAGTGAACAGTAGCTCAGATACAAACAAGTGAGTCAGTTGTTTATCAGTTTTCAGGTAGAGGGTTTTAGGGCTGGAATGCAGAACATGTGCAAAGGTCGTTCTGAGAGGTTAATGTCGACTTGTTTTTCCAACCTGCCATGTTTCTTTTAAGGAATGACCCAGCTTTCGTTTTTCAGCAGGACATGAAAAACAAAGTTGTTTGTGTAGCTCAGAGATAAACGTGTGCTGATAGACAGATATAGACTCACGTGGATGTTACACACTGAAACAAGTAGTAAGATAGAAGGTGTTTTTCTTGTCAAGCATGACTTTGCATAAGTGGGATTGCATGGAGGATGTAAATAAGTGTAAAAAACGAGTACTCTACACTTTGCTGAGACCCTTGCACTGACAAAAATCAAGGTGAAAGATTACACTCGAAGGACAGAGCGACTGATGAATGACACTTCACAAAAGAGTCTAGAAGCAGAAGCCTCTTAAAACAGCGCATGCACCATACAAGGCAAACAGACGACATCAGAAGCTCAATTATGATCTCTAGGGTGTGTTTAAGAGGGTTTGTGTTGGCGGAGCAGGTGTTTCTGCAGTTCTCTGTTTACCTCCACAAGTGGATGGAGCAGAAAGTTATAGCCGCAGGCCATGGAAGTCCTAGAACAGTGGGAGGAGATCACAAAGAAAACTCGCACAAACATCGACACACACTCGCTAGGGCTCAGCCATCCTGCCCTGTGATTGGTCACCGACAACATTCCACCAAAACAAAAGATGAGCCACAGAGACAGAACAGAGCTCTTATTTCCATAGAATTGCCTGATAGTCTTCCTGATAGGAACTTGCACCAGTACGGGATCCATTGAGCATGACAGCATGGATAGGCTGCACTCTGTTTACTACGCCAGCGTCTGTAATGCCACATTCCACTCCTTCCCTCCTCCCATCACTTTTTACACACTGATTTGAATAGTACATTTGTGAATGGGAAGCAGACGCATACTTTGACAAACACAACTACATATTTACATAGTGTGCAGGATGTTTGACTCAGGTTTATGACGACGCTTCATCTTGTTAGGACTGATTGGTTTTTGTCACACTCTGTTGTATTTAGTTCAGTGTTTTTTATGTCTGCGTCCTCACTGAGTCGTTGGATGTTGAAATACTCCGGCAGTGTGTTGTAAATCAGACTGGTCACCCCTGACCTGGCTTTGCATATAGAGGGCTATAGAGATCAGTATTGGGAGCACTGTGGGCAATGAAGCTTTTAGCTATCTTTTATTTCCTTAGATTGGATTCTTTTCATTTTTGTTTATAATAACACTAGAGAAGAGAATAAACAATGTCTTATTAAAAATGTACCATTAGGACATTCCAAGAACTCATCTCAGAGAGCTGAATGTGTCTGTGAGGGGCTTCCTAAGAAGCTTTCCCCTGAGAATAGTGTGTGTTAGGGGCCAGGCCAGCAGATGGTGGGGGCCAGGGTCGTGCACCTGCCATTCCAAGCAGTGCATAGTGGTTATCAGGCCCATCAGAGCCCTGACAATACTCTAATGATTAGCGACCATCTGCTGCCCCAAACAACACCTCAAAGAGACATACAGGGAGATACAGTCACATAACCAGTAAAAACAGCTTGAAATAAAAGTGAAATCTCTCTTTTGTTGCAGACACACTGAGTCCCGCCCCTTTCTGCTTTGATAGACTTGATTTAATTGAAAAGTACAGCAGTGAACGAGAGGTTGTGTCTATCAATTTGCTTGCTTTTATTTCTAGAGAACAGGCTCAGGCGACCATCCCCCATCAAAACACACACCTATTCCTTTGAATCCTAGTCCATAATCATACTATCTTTCTCTCTTCTTTCTGTTTAATATCTCCTTTGATTATTTTCATATTTGAGGGATTATTTTCATGTCTTGCGTTCTCCGTCTATCTCCAATCATCACTCTGAATCTGCCTCCCTATCCTCTCTCTCCCTCTTCATGTCCTCCTTCACCTCTTAGTCCTGTTAATGTTGTTGCTGACTCTGTAAGTACCTGCTATTGTAGCAGATTTTATAGTGTTAAACTCATCCAAGATGTTCTGTTAAATGTTCTCACTGCTCCCTACTTTTAGCAGCACAGATAAGGCGGATTACATGCTGCCACAGATTAGACATTGTTGAGCAGCTTTATTTGGTGACCAAGTAAATGGCATACACCCACACACACTCACGGGTGATTTTCACCTCACAATCAATAGAATAGCCTAAAGAAAATTAGGTAAATTTTTCTTTAGGATTTAAAAAAAAAACAATTATAATGCAAAAAAATAACATGCTATCACAGAGATATTTGTAGTACTGTCATTTTATTATAATATTAAAAGACTGCAATACAGTAAAAATAATCACAACTAAAAAGTGAGATTACTCACAAGGAATAACTTCATCTTGAACACCTTCTATTTTTCTTGGGATAGTATGCATCTGTAGAAAAGAGAAAAGTACTTTCTGTACCTCTGTCCTTGACTTGCAAATTCTCAGATCCAGTCTGGACATACCTACTACATTCATTTGAATTTTTCATCATTTTTGTGTATGCATGTAAACTATATAGCATTTAACATAACACTTTATGTTAGCATCCTGTACATTTAAAATCCCCTTTATATGTGTGTGTTTAGCATGTGGCAATGAGTGGGATGTGGCTGGAATAGATCATCTGAAATCTGCATAGGATGCTCTTTAAGAGCATGTGCCGTGTGTGGGAATAATTGCATGGCATGTGGCCTGATTCTGAATGAATGCTCCTTTTCTCCCCTGCTGAGCTAAGTGATCTGAGTGTGTGTGTGGCAGGGGGAGCAGAATATATAGTGATGCTTTACTGTCATCAAATGAATTTAAATGGCTTTATCTTTGCAAGCTTTTTGGGTTTGTTTAAAAGGGAACAAGTGTGGGATCTGCTGAGCTCACACACCCTTATGCACACACTTTCTTATTCATGGACTGGTGTCTATTTCCATTCGACCGCTGAGCTCTGTTGGCTTAGTTGGCTGTAGTGTTATGAGATTAGGCTGTGACATTTACACATGAAGATCATCACACCATGCATACAGTACAACCTTTTGCCTAGATATCTCTCTGCCACTCTTCCCATAGCTGATGATGTCCAGACTGTTTCTGTCACTGTAAAGTTACTGATTGCAATTTGATATTGATATTTAAATTGTAACACTAGGTTTTTTTGAAGCTATGGCCCAGCAGTTGGTGCTCATAGCTCCTATCCGTTGAGCTAGTTTGGGCAATGTGGATTTCCTGAGGATTTTTGTCTCTTCTTTCTCCATATAAGGAACTATAAAGTGGCAAAAGGGCTAAAATAAAAATGAAAACAAATCAAAACTCGTACAGAAGTCCACATACTTTGTAATGTTTTGTAACAGAGACAATTTGAGAGAGTCAATCCCTTCAATTTGAATTGTATGTGTCCATGGAAGTCACTTCTACTACCTCAAACTCTCACTGAAAATGAATGACTTCCAGTTGCTTTGTTGCTACAAATCGCTGACAGTGTGAACATTCCTAATGGGAGTAAAACTGGAAGATCCTACTGAGTGAAGATGAACAGAGACATTATTTCTACCCCACGGGTTAAAACTGATACCCCCCATCTATGATATATGAGACTGGCATAGATAAATAAATTAGTAACGCTAGCACATGTTTACAGTACAGTCAGTCACTCAACTGCTTTTCTCACTACAGTAAATACGTCTTGTGTGTGAGAACAGTTGTGTGTTTTATGTGTGGGAGAATGGCAGACTGTTCCCGGCCTGGCTGCAGGTGGTAAATTTAACCTGTGTGAAATAAATAAAAAATGAGTTGCAGGACAAATGTGTGTGTAGAGAGGGGATAGTTTTTGGGGATTGGGGCAGCAGGTTCACAGGTTGTTGACTTGAACCAGTAGGGTCCGGATTACAGCTGCTTTAAATACCTGCGCTGATTTCTCACACAGACACGGGAAAGTTTCTATGTCGTAAATGTGTTTAGGAAGCGATATGTTGCATTCAGCTATGCAGATCTGAAGACTGAGTCTGTTTTTTTAGTTTGAGAGATCACTCTTGAGAGACAAAACAAGAGGGAGAGAGATGGGGAGGGAATTTGATGTCAGAGGGTCCAACAAGACCTCCTACTTATGGTCTCCATCTGCTCTTACTGATATTTGAATTTGAGCATATTTATATTTAGCTTTAATATTGATTGATATATATTTACTCATTGAACTGTTAGAAGCAGAATTTCCTACAGAATTCTGTTTTGGTGTTATTTAAAATTGTTAAATTATAGTTATGTAATGTTCTGATTTTGATACTGAATTGGATTTATCTTAAATAAACAGTGTTTTTGCTTAATTTAAAGCCAAACTCGCATCAGTCATGTCAGTTAATTTTTTTTTTTGATCACAATAATCAAATTTATAGTGATCAAAAATAAATATATATATATATATATTTATAATATATATTATATATTATATCTATATGAATAATTCAAGAACCCTCGCACAAGAGTCATTTGTCTCAATTGGACTAGTATTGTTATCGTTAACTAAAACTTAAACATTGTTTTTGTTAATTGAAATAAATTTAAAATGAAATAACAAAAATATTAGGTGGAGAGAAAAAAAAATGTTGCATTGTCAACTAACTGAAAAAATACAGTACTAAAACTGAAAAAGGATTACAATTACTAATACTAAAAATTAAAAAAAGCCAAAAAATGAATATTTAAAAATAATTCAAAAGTACATAAAATTACTAAATCTGAAAATGAAATTAAACTGAAAATATACAAAGTGAAATCTAAATATTAAGAAACACTGTAATAGTATATAAAAATGTTGTTAAAGAGCACTGTTCGACTATAACAGCATAACTCTGAAGATTACTGTACACACTGAATAAAGTCAAGTCGGATCAGAGTTTGAGAAAAATACATAAAATATATGCAGTTCCTCCCTCTGCTCATTCATCTCTCTGTGTCTCTGTTGAGTGTTTGTCCCATGACCTCATGGCTCTTTTTTTTCCTCCTCGTAAAAAAGCTTTTCCGGATCAGAATGGGAGATCCATGGAATTGCCAAGCTTCCTCTTGCTTAATTAAGCTCTGAAATTCAAGCTGCCTCTCTGACCTCCGCACACACACACACACACACACAGACTCTCTCACATGACTCCGGCTCTGTGGCATCAGTGTGAATGTGAG
This sequence comes from Sinocyclocheilus anophthalmus, assembly GCA_018155175.1. Classification (NCBI taxonomy): domain Eukaryota; kingdom Metazoa; phylum Chordata; class Actinopteri; order Cypriniformes; family Cyprinidae; genus Sinocyclocheilus; species Sinocyclocheilus anophthalmus. The sequence continues at coordinate 245,484 of JADLZN010003879.1, read as the reverse complement.
AATCAGCGAGAGGGGGAAAGAGATCTCTTGTCTGTTTTGAGTCTATTTATACACATGACGAAAGCAGACCACCCGACACGGTACTCTGAGAGTCTGGATACGAGCAGCTGAGCTCAAGTTCACTCCAAGGTTTCCACTGCGCTGTTACGCTGATGATTCTGTAGTCAATATTGCACCTTTGTTTTAGAGGTGGTGTCTCTGAAGCACTCAGTGGTGACAGTAAAGTAGGTCAGGTAATTTAATGTCATTATCCAGTTATTGGTGACATGAAACTGGACACATATTTTACAGTCTCCACTGGGCCAAAATTTGAAAAAAACTCATCTAATAGTGTAAATTCTAAAAGGAATCTTCGAACTTTATACCATTATAAAAATATAAATAAAACAAATAACAGTAGGGATCAAACTCTGCAGTTCATTTGTTGTTTACTTAATCGATACAATCAATAGAAAAATTAAGTAAACATCACATTTAATTTCTTGTGAAATTATACAATTCTAAACTTATTGGACTACACTGATTTTGCTGTATGTTTTTGAATCACTAAAAAGAATCAGCTCAGAAGAGTCATTTGTTTGTGAATCTGACTACACTGGTTTCACTTTACATTGTTGATTCACTAAAAAGAATCAACTCATAAGAGGCATTTGTTTATGAATTACTACTTAATAGGACAACAGTGATTAATCTTTTCAGAGTAGAAGTTTAATCTTGGGATTTTGTATCCAGTGCATTGACCAATTAGAAGCCAGGGCTGGAACCAACAGTTTACCAAAACTACTTGACCCAAGCAGCAATTGTTACTGTTGTAGTAGATATAGTTTTTATCATTGTTTTTTGTTTTTTTTTAACCATCAGGGTGAGACAGCAGCATAAACATGTTTTCTGCTGTTTTGCCCACAGCCGGTGAATTTGTAAGAACAACAGGAAAGCACCTACTCCCCCGTCTCTCGCTTTTTCTCTGTCTTCACTAGTTGGCCATGGGCAAACAGATCTGTAAGCACTTAACTGGAAGAGTAATACATTGTAATACCACACAGAGGGAGGTATCAAAGAGCAGGAAAAGATGAGGCACTTTACGACCGTAAAAACGCTTGACCTCTTGCTGGCCCCTCCTCCCTGACTTTACCCAGCTCTCTGTGAGACAATGCAGCCCTACTGACGTTCATGGGAATTACTTCCATCCCTGTTGGAGTGGATGTTGTGATATCGGGCTCACATGCGGAAGTGTTCGGAATGTGTGCGGGCAGTCCAGATAATGGGAGCGATTATGGCGTGCCGTATAGCCGATGGCCGTGAATCAAGGGTTTGTTAAGTGTGTGTGAGAGCGAGTCTCGCTCTATGAAAACACCCCTTGTTCTAGGCAGATGAAAAGCAGGAGGAGGAGATCGGAGGGGGGCAGTGCTAGAGTATGGCCAGGCAAGACAGGCCCATGTGGGGTTTGTGTTTGCAGAGACTTCCGCCCAGTGTGAGGCCTACATGCAAATGAAACCTCACAAACAAGTACAACGGGTGAGAGGTCAGGATAGCGATCTAGTCTTGTAAACAGAACCCAGACAGCAGCAAGAGAGAGAGAAGAAAACTGTCAAATGCCACTTTAATATTTACATTTCAAACATGAAGTTGTGTCATTTTTTTTTCCTCTTATGAGACCATTCACACAGTATGGATTCTTGCATTAATTGTATAAATTGTTTACATGGTAATGTGCACACACACAACTATTTTATATGAACTATTGGCCACATTTTAAAAATGTATTCCCTCGTTTAAGTTAAATAGTGGTCATGTTGTAGTCATTTATTCCCTTGTTTAATTTAATGAAATGATGGCCATAATTTTAACTAAAAAGAGTGAAAACATGTCCACAAATTAAGAATTCATTCGAACTACATATTAGTTTTCCCTGCACTTCTTGTGCGGGACACTGTACTGATGGCTAACAGTAATACTATCAAACTGTGTAAATGTTAAAAATACTGTGAAATGTACTTTGGTAACCCTTAAAAATATATTTTCTAAAGTTTACAAGAACCTTCTTGTAGCCCACTGGGGATCCCGATATTCCAGTTAGAACCCCCTGCCCTATTCCAACTTAACATGCAGAAACACTCAGATTGGTTCCCTTAAAAAGTGTAAGCAGATTGCTGAAAATCTAAGGTTGAGTTGCGTAGTAGTGGATGTGTTGCATTTTAGTGCTCTTTCCGTCAGCTGCATAGTGCTAAATGTCAGTGAGTGTTTCCCTCGGCTGTCTCTGAGCACCTGCCACTTCTGTTGCTCGTAGCGAAAGAGTGCACATTCCTTACTTGGTAAGAATGAGAGAGAGGGAGCGAGGGAACATGTAACCTTTTATCCCCCTAGCCAGCTTCATTCCTCATGTATAAATCACATATGAATGGTCATGGAAAAACACACACAACTCTGTGAAAAGGGAAGATTTTCCTGACAAGGCACAGAGGAATATGATAGTATTTCAGAAAAATGCTGAAACATTAGTGAATGCCCATAAATGGCTGTTGTGTTATATGACAGCAGCGTGATCTTGTTGATCTCAAGGAACATTGTGTTTTCTTTCTCTGTCTGAATATTTATAGACATCGCATTAATGTGCTTCTTTCTCTCTCTCTCTCTCTCTCTCTCTTATTTCTTGCAGACTAAACAGAGCCAGTCGCCTCATTAAAGCTCCTTCACCTCTTCTCTCCGTCGAGAGGAGGAGAGGAGGCACTCGTGTGGACAGATGGACCACGTTGCTGCTGCTGCTTCAGCTCTCCGCTGATCTTTAACCTCCCGAATCCATTCAAATGGCAGTCGTCACGGCAACACGGACACTTGACCCCAGTGCGAGGCATGACGATGACTCACAGATACAGAGGCGGGACTTCCTGTCTATCTGTTACTCACAACAATCTCTTCCCTCAATTTTTGTGTTACGGACCTTTTTCCCACACGGCTTTGTAACTACGAGCTCTGGACTTCAAGTGGCCAGTGTCCTCACCCCCCCCCCCCCCCCAAAAAAAACCAAACCACCGCGAAGAGAAACATCCAGTCTGCACACGCACACATACACCTGTCACACAAGTCGCTTATTTATTTACCCCATGTGGTGGCGTGTGTGCACGTGTTCGCGCACAAGCGGTTGCAACACTGCACAGAGGTGGCATTTCAGAAATGTACTCAACAATTGGAAATCGGAAAAAGCAGTCACTTGGAAACCCTACCTCAGAACGAGCCAGTTTATGACTTACAAAAAGATATATATTGAGAAATTAATTTATTTTTTACAAGTGAATGTTTTCGTAAAAAACACCAATCCAAAGCCTTACTGACTGTACTGTCAAACAGTGTTTCCTGGAGGACCTGCATACACTCACAAGAGTATCAAAGACAGCTGTTTGCCATGGTAACTGAATGTCTTTTACTGCAGCAGAGGAAGGTTTTGCACTGCAGTCAAAGATCTATGAATGCTATTTTGCATTCTACACAGATATTTAAATTATTTTAATAATATAATATTTATCTGAGCTGGTAAAGGACCAGATGGGTGGCCGCCTGCCTGCCATCCCGCACACATGCAAAGCAGGCTTCCAGAGCAGAGGAGTTATCAGTTTTGGAACGAAGCCACACGCGATTTACACACAACCCTTACGGTACGCTAGATGAATGATGTTGTGCACCTCAGGTCAGAGAGAGGAGCACCTCACCAAGCCTAGGCACACTAGCACACTTTAAATCACTGTCTTTACACCTTAACAACCCAGAAGCCTCTGCTGACTTGCCCTCTTTCACTGCTCTGAATACACAGGCTTCCCTTCACCTTACATCCGCACCCGTCGGCTCGCCGTTCGAGAGAGTGATAGATTCAGGGACGTCTCAGAAGGCCTGACACCATTAATGCTGCTCCCTACCGTTAGACAGGGATAGACTCGTCAGAACCAATGCTTTGTCTTGCACTTACAAACTCCTTAGATTGTAACACAAGACACTTTTGAATGTAGAGTATTCTGGAGATCTCCACAGGAGACCAAATGCACGGCCTAAACATCCACAAACAGACTGATACCGAGGCAGAATCATTCAGATCGACGCAAACAAGCGAAACAAAGTAAAACACACACAATTTGACTTAAGTATATGAAAACGTTTGCCTAGAAACCTGTACATAATGTATTAAGAGATTGCAACTGATGTTTTTGTTAAATATGATAACTTATGTCTTATATATGGTATGTGTTTGAATTAATTTCCCAAAAACAACTAAAGCACTAATGAAGGTACTTGCCAAAGCCTGAACTTTGGCCTTGCGCTTTTCTTTTCTAATTCTTCAGTATGTTTGTAAAAGTATGTACACTGTACGATAAATGCCACTTCAAGGGTATTTGATAATGCTATGATACAGAAGAAAAAAAAACTAAAATTCATTGAATGATACTTGATATTACAAAAATAGGTACAAATTCACAAACGGCATATGCAATATTTACATTTTTTAAAGATTAGTTTACAGAAATGAACCAAATGTACAAATACTCTGTTAATATATTTAAAAACTTAAGATTTTTTTTTTTTTGCTGTACAAATTTTTTTCTGCCAACTTAAAATGGAAAACTTTGTTTTGCTGTTGAATACTAACAGTAATTTCAGCAGTGTTCTTATGTGAATGCTGTTTCTCAGTATGGAAAGCTTGAATATTTCAATGCCTGAGCAAGTTTTTTATTTTTTTCCTGTGTCTTCCATTGTATATACTTCATATTATTTGCATTGTGATGCTACTTAGAAATGATCATTTAAACTTAGTGTAATTAGCATTGCTTTAGAAACTGTATTGATTCTGAATAGCCACATGCAATAAAAAAGTAACATTATTTAAAAAGCCCAGTGTCTCTGCTCATGTCTGTTTCATAGCTTAAATGACACTACTTGTGTGACTTCCTGAGAACAACCTGGCTCCGCCAGACAGCAGATGTCTTCATTCATCATCTGAGCAACAGACACTCTGAATATATTCAACTTAAGTGATGTAACTTTCAAGGAGTCTGTGTGGTTAATTTAACGCAGACTAAACAAATAGTTCATGAAGACACTCATAATGGCTGCAGTCTGATCTACTGCCTGACCCGGAATTCATAACGGACTAAAAGGATTATGAATTTTCATGCCCAAAGATGAAAATGCCATATGATGAAGGATTATTAATTCTGAAGCCCCTACTAATTAAAATGGTAATTAAGTCTTGGGGTAAGATGGAATTGCACAGCCTGGTCAGTGCCAACAGTGTGGGGGGTTTGGGCCGGGCGACAAAGGATCAAAATAAACAGGTCTGGGGGATCCTTCCCTCTGGCCTGTCTCGGCAGATGCAGGGATTCCTGGTATCCTGCTGAGCTGAGACCAGCCGGCTTTCTGTGTCAAGACTCCCTGATATGTCCGGTCATTATGTCTTGACCAATTAGACAGATTTATGCATAATCGAGCCAGCTTTGAGCAGTCCTTTTGACTCATGTCTCATTTAAAGCCGTGTCCACTTATGTGAATGCTGGCAGTTTCCCACAAATGTCAGCCTCAGAACGTCAGAATCAGTAAATGCACTGACTTCTGGGAACTGTCAGCCAAGCCTCAACTGGGCGAGTCAGACTTGCTTTTTCTGATATACTGTGTGTGTATATGACCGACACCAGGAAAGACCCAACAGGCGTGAATGAGAGTAGGAAGAAAGTCCCTGAGAGAAACAGCTTTCCTCAATTTGCTGACAATCCCATCATCCATCACAGCCCTCATCAGCCACACACAGCTTGTCTGGAACAACATGCTAATTGATCTTATTAAATAATAAAAGGTAATGGATGATTGAAATCCTCCTGTAGACGGGAGAATGGATGCTCAGGCTTGATAATGTAGAATGGGCAGTGTTTACTATAACTACTGCATCACTCTGTCAATTTTTCTTTAGGTATATCACACAAAACATTTAAATCACTAGTTTAAGATTTACAAGTTTACACACATTACAGAGTAATACACTGTAATATTGAGGTCAATTATTATTTTCATTGTGAGACATTACAGCTGTTTTAAAAGTGAGGCTGGATGGAGATGCTGAGTAATAATAACAAGATTAAAATAAATTTAGTTTTTTATTTAATACAAGTCAAATATAATTGTATTGGGACAATTATAACAGTAAAACTATATGATTGCTTTAATATTTTTGAATAGTTTTCATTTTTATATTGTCCTTATTTTTGTACTTGTGTTTATAATGTTTAAAGTTTCATTGATATCTACCATGTAATTATTTTATAAAAGTTAAAGTTGATTTTAAATTAAATATTTTAATTGATACATTTTTGTGATAGTAACAGCATAAGTATCTGCCATTTATGTTTATCTTCAACTTCAATTAAACTTAAATACTTTAAATTCAAAGACAGCAAAACCTCAGATGACAGAGAGAGAGAGAGAGAAAGTTGAAAATCTCTCCCAAATTGATACAGTCACACTTTTTTAATTTTTTGCCCTGGAAGAGAAAAGCCCTGGACTACAAAGCCGTTTACAGCACCACAGAGGGCTCCTGGCTGTCCTGGGGTCAAATCTATAAAACTTATTAGAGTAACAGCACTGATCTAAGGTAATTTTTAGTTGCATATTATTCCCCTATGCAGGTTATATTGAAGTGTGCTGTTCTACTGAGAGGAGTAATTAACTTTAATAATGAAAGTGAGAGAGAGAGTACAAACCATCTGAGGGTTAAACTAATCATGTTAACTGTATGAAACATGCTAAAGTGCAACATCTTAGATAGACATTATTCTGTAAGACAAAGTCCCTAAATGACCATATATACTACACTGTACCTTAGAGGGACTGGAGGAGCTAGAAGAGCTAATGGTGCAGACGAAATGTACACAATAGACAATTCTTGATGGCCTACAAGAAGATGGGCTCTACAGAGAACGCAAAGCAATCCAAATATGCATGCATATAATATATGAAACCAGGACATGTCCAGGAAAAATGCATGGTTTAGTATAATTAATTTATAATTAGATACAGGTGCATCTCAATAAATTAGAATGTCGTGGACAAGTTCATTTATTTCAGTAATTCAACTGCTGTTCAATTGTCAAACTCGTGTATTAAATAAATTCAGTGCACACAGACTGAATTAGTTTAAGTCTTTGGTTCTTTTAATTGTGATGATTTTGGCTCACATTTAACAAAAACCCACCAATTCACTATCTCAACAAATTAGAATATGGTGACATGCCAATCAGCTAATCAACTCAAAACACCTGCAAAGGTTTCCTGAGCCTTCAAAATGGTCTCTCAGTTTGGTTCACTAGGCTACACAATCATGGGGAAGACTGCTGATCTAACAGTTGTCCAGAAGACAATCATTGACACCCTTCACAAGGAGGGTAAGCCACAAACATTCATTGCCAAAGAAGCTGGCTGTTCACAGAGTGCTGTATCCAAGCATGTTAACAGAAAGTTGAGTGGAAGGAAAAAGTGTGGAAGAAAAAGATGCACAACCAACCGAGAGAACCGCAGCCTTATGAGGCTCAAGAATTTGAGTGAACTTCACAAGGAATGGACTGAGGCTGAGGTCAAGGCATCAAGAGCCACCACACACAGACGTGTCAAGGAATTTGGCTACAGTTGTCGTATTCCTCTTGTTAAGCCACTCCTGAACCACAGACAACGTCAGAGGTGTCTTACCTGGGCTAAGGAGAAGAAGAATGGCCTGTGCCCAGGTGGCCAAAGTCTCTTCGATGAGAGCAAGTTGTATTTCATTTGGAAACCAAGGTCCTGGAGTATGGAGGAAGGGTGGAGAAGCTCATAGCCCAGGTTGCTTGAAGTCCAGTGTTATGTTTCCAGTCTGTGATGATTTGGGGTGCAATGTCATCTGCTGGTGTTGGTCCATTGTGTTTTTTGAAAACCAACGTCACTGCACACGTTTACCAAGAAATTTTGGAGCACTTCATGCTTCCTTCTGCTGACCAGCTTTTTGAAGATGCTGATTTCATTTTACAGCAGGATTTGGCACCTGCCCACACTGCCAAAAACCACCAAAAGTTGGTTAAATGACCATGGTGTTGGTGTGCTTGACTGGCCAGCAAACTCACCAGACCTGAACCCCATAGAGAATCTATGGGGTATTTTCAAGAGGAAAATGAAAAACAAGAGACCAAAAAAATGCAGATGAGATGAAGGCCACTGTCAAAGAAACCTGGCTTCCATACCACCTCAGCAGTGCCACAAACTGATCACCTCCATGCCACGCCGAATTGAGGCAGTAATTAAAGCAAAAGGAGCCCCTACCAAGTATTGAGTACATGTACAGTAAATGAACATACTTTCCAGAAGGCCAACAATTCACTAAAAATGTTTTTTTATTGGTCTAAATTATTCTAATTTGTTGAGATAGTGAATAGGTGGGTTTTTGTTAAATGTGAGCCAAAATCATCACAATAAAAGAACCAAAGACTTAAACTACTCAGTCTGTGTGCATTGAATTTATTTTTAATACACGAGTTTCACAATTTGAGTGAATTACTGAAATAAATGAACTTTTCCACGACATTCTAATTTATTGAGATGGACCTGTATATAACTAGTGTTGCAAAGTGTTGTCCTCAACTTCAGCTAGTGTTAGCATCTTGCAATTGTTTAAATTCCAAGGCTAAACCTTTAAACAGCAGAAGAAAATATCTCTTTACCTCTAAATAATTTTTGTAGAAAAATATTTTCCAAAGTAAAACATTCAATATTAAGCGTGTGCTGAAAAAAGTTGTGGTCACATTTACTGCTGTACAGTGAATTTCTGCTAATGAAATCTAGTAATTTCAATATGAATCCACATGGTTGGGAATTTGGATCTGTACTTCACAATGAGGCGTGAAAGTTCTATATTTCTTCAAACAGATCTTCAGCAATCATTGATTCAGCTCGTCATGTCGATTTGCTGTGAATGGACTTAATACAGTAAAACAGATTCTCGTCTGAACTTGGGTGTTAGAATTGACAAAGCGCTACACTATTGACAATAGACAATGTGTTTTTTTTGTGTGTGTGTGTGTTTTATTTTTTTGCCTGTGAAATTTCATTATGTGATCGTACCATTCTAGCGTGTTTGTTCGAATTATCAGAAACGAGAATTTTTATTTCTTGTTCTCTGAGACACATGAAAGTCATAGCATGCATTGCTCAGCAAGTCTGCTGGTGTTTTCCTGAACGTAATGGTGAGGCTGAGGTGAGAGTTTCTCAGCTGATTCATGTTGTTTGCCTGCAGCACAGGACTTTCAGCATTGCGTAAGTGCTAGAATATTGTTTTCTTTGCTATTTTTTTTTCTGCTGCTGATGTGAAGGCAGGCTCGGCGGAGGGATTAGTCCTCTTCCACCCTGCCTCTCTCACTCTTTCTGTCTCTCCCTTGCTTTCTGCTGCTACGCAGAACAGATCTGACCTGCAGAAACTCGCCAGACAGAGAGATGAACTATCAAAGGCACCCTCTTTCACTCTTTCCTTTGCTCTTTCTGTCTGTCTGGCAAACAGATGCTGATAGGGCAGACAGAGTAATAGGGTTGCTCCATGCAAACGTGCAATGAACAAAGACAGCATGGGAAGTACAAAGAGCTCATGAGACTGAAAACAGACAAACACAAACATCTGAGCACACCTGGGATGACTCATTATCAACTTGGCCGGCATTCAGGGGGTGAGCTCATGGTCCGCCCTCCCCCCTCTCTTTTTCCTCTTTTGCCTTTGTTGTTTTTCCCAGAACTCTCCACAGCCACCGCAGCAGCAGGAGGGAGGGGCGGGGTTTAGATAAGACCTGCCCACAGCTCACCTGCATGAACATATAAACAACATGACTTCGGGTGCTTCTCAAACGGAAGGCTGCATCCTACCGAGGCTGCGTCCTTCTCAGTCCTTCAGAGTCTTGTAGGTTAGAGTCCTCCTCGGCATTAAAGGGGTCCTATTATGCTTTTTCACTTTTTCAACTTTAGTTAGTCTGTAATTTGTTGCTGTTTGAGCATAAAAAAGATTTGCAAAGTTACAAAGCTCAAAGTCAATTCAAAAGGAGGAATTTTATTACGAACATCCACTTTTCAAAAAAACTACACGAATGACTGTTTGGCTTACAACCAGCGTGCGAACTACGGGGGAGCTAGGGGGAGCCCCTTAAGACATGGGCTCCCCTGAAAACGTGATTTGTGAAATTTTGGGGGGGTCTCAAAAAATATTGACAATGTGTTATTTTGACGTGCAATTTCAGTTTTATGTTTTCAGTTTTCAGTGTAATGCGATCATCGTGGATTATTATGTGTAAAATTGCAAAAATATCATTCATTCACGCATGACGGCGATTTAAACCTAATTCACTTCAATAAAGATAACTATACATGCTATTCTTGTCATGAGCATCAAGGTGTGAGGGCGCTGCGGTGCAAATTCCACTCAAGTTTAGTACATGTTAACTCAAAGATTAATAGAAAAAATATAAACGTTGGACTCTGTGTGCGATTCTGTGTTAAGGTAAGGCATGTTATTCGCAATTATGTGTTGTGGCTGGGTTGTTATAGGTCTGCGTGACTCTCGATGTCTTAGGCCTAACTGAACGGAGGAATTATGGCATTCTTCTGTAGCCTGACGACGAGTAACTGTAACCGTTGTTCATGTGAACTCAAAGACAGCCTGATGCTTTGTATATAGACTATTTGTGGGTGGCTGTTTGTTGTTTCACCTATCAATTTGTGTCGATAAAGTATAATAGGGTAATCCCTGTATAGTGATATATTCCTATATAGAGAAGGGCAACGAGTGTTATCACTATGTCAGAGACACGCTAGCTTTCCCAAGGCAGACGAACTTAGAGTGGTTACAATCATCCGGGTTTAAACCACGCTCAAATTGATTTGATATTAACGCAATACTTACTATGGTAAGGGGCGTGACATTTCCCGACCAGGCACAGAGTGCTGCCAGTCACAACACACACTGGCCCAGCTAACCAATCACAGCACATTTTGTATTTCAGAAGGCGGGCCTTAATTTGTTGCAGGAACTACTCGAGCCGTTCATGCCAGACTGGGAAGAGAGGTGTTGTAATAATGTAAAATATGTGAAAAATAATGTGTTTTACGATAAACCTATATGAGAGCCTGTTCTAGTACACCCCCAAAACAAAATCAAGACTTTGTAAAAGAGCATAATAGGACCACTTTAAACACTAGAATGAGACAGTCTAGTAAGTGTGCGTGGCTACGTCACATATGTTCACCGCCACGGCACGAAAATACTAATAAAACTTAGTTTTGGAAAAATACTTTATTACAAATCTTTATATTATTTTGCTTTCTATTAATGCAATACAATGAATCACAGCCGTTTAGTGGCTTACATTATTACAGGTTTAGCGTTTAGTGAGTAATTTGCACCAAAACAAAAAATAACAACTATGCTTTCATGTCTGAAAACATTATTTTTGTCTTACATTTCATAATAAATTCAGACAAGCTCAGTACTGAATCGTTTTTCGTCAGTTTATATTGGAGAAAGGAATGGGTACAAAGGACGTGGGTGATTGAAGTCGCGAGGAACATCCATGATCCTTCAACTTCAGCTGAATGAAGGACGCGAAACGAAGGCTGCCTTCCAAGGATCCTTGCGATTGAGATGGCCTTCAGCGACGTTTGATGACGTGGCAGCTGAGATATGCAGCCTTCGGAGGATGCAGCCTTCCGTTTGAGAAACACCCAGTATGTGCTTGTGTGTGTGACAGCGTATGGTCCCACTGAATCATGGGAAGACAGGTGAGAACGGTACCTTGCACAGCTAGTAAAGGGTAAAACAGGTCACATTGTGAAGAGTGGGGTAAGCTGTGCTATATTTAACTTAAACTGTCCTCTAGACAAGAAGAAATTAGCATCTATATAATAGAAATATGACTTTTCACAAAAAAAGGTGGGCCAGTGACACAGCTTACTGCAACATTAGTCATGTGTCAAGGGCTAAGAATGTTTTAGATATAAAAAATTTAAATCTTAATTCAAAATTGTATTTTATTTATACACATCTGCCTTCACTTTTTTTTTGTTTTTTTGTTGTTATAATATAATTCAATTGTTTCAAGATTTATATAGTGCTTGTAATTGTAAACGACTGGCAAAATACTTATATTTATATGAAGAGTTCAGATGCAAAAGGTCTTCTAAAATGTGCATTTTTATCAGGTTCTAGCTTAGGGGTCAGTAATGTCACTGTATTGGCAATGTATAGGTCCTTTTATGTGCAATAAATGTGAAAAAAATGAACATAAATATAGGAGCGCCGGAAAAAATTCTTTTAGGTGAACATTTCAATGGGCAATTAGAGCTTTTGCATCTGAACTCTGCATATATTAATGGCATGATTTTTAGCCAAAAAAATTCACCCTCCAAGTTTGTGTGTGGTTTGGTATTATTTTTAAGAAATTTTTATTTAGCAAGGACACATTAAATTTATAAAAGTCACAGTGAAGACATTCATAATGTTACAGAAGAATAAAATACTAATAAATAATAAATGTTTCTTGAGCATCAAATCAGCATATCAGAATGATTTCTGAAGGATCATGTGACACTGAAAGCTGGAGTAATGATGCTGAAAATTCATCACAGGAATAAAATACATTTTAAATATATTAAAATAGAAAATTTACAATATTACTTTACTGTATTTTTTATCAAATAAACACAGCCTTGGTGAACATGAAAGACTTATTTAAAAACATTAATAAATCGTACTGATCTCAAACATGAACGGTATTGTGTACATAGCTGTATACATTAATTTAGTCAAATGTAGATCTGGATACCTTTTCTTTGACAATAAACTTGTTTTATTTTTGCTTTCACGTGGAAAAAAAAAAGCAGGCAGCTGTATATGATTGGACCTTTCTAAATATATGGTCATGCTATAAATATTGTTCAGTGTTTTCTAGATTGGTAGTGACACAGCTCTGATCTTACACCACTCTCTCCTAAACATAAAGCCAGCCAGCTGCAGAAAACAACCACAAAACAAACATGGAATGTGGCTGGAAAATGGTCGAGGCCGAAAAAACAAAAACAACAAAAAACAAAAACACGACTTCTGAAATCAATCAGGCTGATAAGGGTGTGTCCGTGAGTCACACATTCAGAAGAAATTCTGTGTCAGCTTGCAACTTCATGTGTTTCTCATGCATTCTCTGGCTCATCAGTGTCTCACAAACATGTTGACTCTCTAAGATAGCGAGGAAGCTACTATGAGACAGGCGGGTACTTAGAAGAGCAACATACTATATAGACGAGAAGAATAGTATCCAGGGGGGAATTAACCAATTCTCACTCACTAACACTCTCTCACTTTCTCTCTCCTTGCTCAGACAAGTCATGGAATGTGGCCTCTCTCTTCTTCTGCTTGCCGCTTCCTTCTTCCCTGCTTGTTTACGCCTGGCCGCAGCCTGTGGCTCTTTCCCAGGCCTGGCTGGGATAAGAGGGAATGTTTGCTGTTTCCGGGGGGCTAAGTCCAGACTCCGACCTCTCTCACACGCCCAAACCAGCACGCAAACAACAACGGATGACCCACAACCACATCCACCCATTCACAAAATTCATGATCACATCAGGTTGAACCACTAACCTATACAAAAGTACTGATTTATCTCAGCTGACATTTTTTCTGACATGTTCTTCATTATAACAACAACTCGGAATTGTAGTCAAGACACACTACAAGTGATAAGCAGGTCCATACAGAGTCTGCGCCCACACAATTCCCCAGAAACCTGTCATTCATTGTGTGTATATTTATGTAAATTTTTTTCCTGTGAGGTTCTAGTACAGGGATCAACAACTGTAGGCACCGCTAGTGTCAGTGGAACACTGGAACATGAACAATAAGACATTATAGAACTATTCTATTTATAATTTAATTTTCTTCTTAGCAGAAGACGAGCAAAGGCAAATGGAGTGATACCAACAGTGAAAAGTCCCAATTCTGTTGGACTGGCCAATCAGATGAAAAAAAAATTCTAATGTAGATTTTTTTTATTTTTTATTAATTACTTTTAGATTCTAATCGATTATGATTATATTTACATAAATACTCTTAATATTTCATTTATATTTCCTCATAGCTATATAATTAAGATATATATATATAATACAGTGTTACTATTTTAAGTATTTTTATTTGTTTTGTTTTTTAATAAAAATACCCAACATGTATGTTAAGTTCGGGAAGTGTATAGGGTCACTAGCGACTTGAGGTATGCAATAGTGTAGGCTAAGTATATGGATGTGCTGGGGAAGTGTGCTCTGACAATAACAGTGATGGTAAAATCATCTGCTCAAATTAAACTCATCCAAGTTTAAAAAGGTAACACATTATGCTTTATTCTTTTCTAATTGTTAATAAAATATCATGAGAGTTTTATGCTATTGCAGCAGTTAGAGATCCATCAGTGTTAGATATACAGATCCAGGTTGCTAAAGACCTGAATATGTAACAGTAATTGACGAAACATTCATGTATTTAAGGGTTAAACTTTGTGAAACAACTTTGCTGAAGCATTGTCTGTTTTCTTGCAGTTTAAAGTCTTATAATGTCTGAAATTTTACAATGTTAAGCATTAAAGGTCAAATAGTCAATTTAATTGATGGGGTCTTAATTACAACAATAAATGTTAGCAGGCTATCTCTACCATACTGATCTCTAGAGAGAAAGCCATTCTACCTGTCCCACTTTCTGTGGAATAAAGTCCTTTACAGTCGCTACTTAAACGGTTCCTGCAATAATGTCATAGAAAGCATTAAATTGACCTTTATCATACATATCGACACACTGACTACGTTTACATGGACATCAGTAATCTAATAATTTACCTTATTCTTTAATAGCCAATATTATGATACGGTGTTTACATGAGTGGCTTTTATAGAATATTCATTCATGTTAATGTTTACATGGATAGTAAACAGTCGATTAATGGCACACGTCATTATGTCCCCACGCGACGCCATCCGACGTCCCCTCCGGAATTTCATATATAAACATATAGTTCGTCTTCGTGATGATGCCATGTACAGTTTTGGGTGTTTCATTTTTAATTTTATGAAAGCTTCAAGTGCAGTTAATTATTTGTACGTGCATACAGACGATGGACGTGTTGAAGCTCTTTATTTGCCGTCAAACGGTTGAGCAATGCCGTGTGTGTATCCTGTCGCAAAATGCGGCGAAAAGTCCTACACGACGGTAAAAATGTGGTTAAGGTGTTTACATGTCTATACTGCACTTCAGTAATGCAACTAAATTAGGAATACTCCACATGTCTTAATTCAATTAGTGTTTACTTCGATTATGACTTTAGCCGGATTAAGGTAATGAAAAATCTCTGTTTACATGATAGATACTGGTAACACTTTATTTCGATAGTCCACTTTAGACATTCTATTAACAGTAAGTAACTTTGTAACTCCATGTCAACTAGCAGTCATTGGATTATTAGTAGACTGTCTGCTTAATATCGTCTAACACTTTTTTTTGTCAACTTATTCTACTAACCCTAAATCTACCCTAACAGTCTACTCTGAGAGTGAGTAGACATGTAGTTGCAAATTCATGAGAATTATTTGACATGTAGTTGACATGTAGTTACAAAATTACTTATAGTTAATAGAATGCCTAAAGTGGACTATCGAAAATAAAGTGTAACCTTAGATCTGAATCAGGGATTGTCTTAATCGTATGAAAATTGTCCATGTAAACGTATTGATTGTTACAACACTAATTTTATGTTTTAAAACAAATTATAAGTAAACTGTTTGTGTTTCTTGAAAATGATTGCTTCAATTAATGCTTTGTGAGATATAGAACCTTATAATTCCAAGCGGAAATCATTTTTTTAGAATTTGAAGGTTCCATCTGCATTTGACCTGTTCCAAAAATCCCCATTTACAAATTTGAGAGGATTTTGATATTGTACATTTAGAATACATTTAGGGTCTCTGTCATTTTCATGTATGAAAGAGACTTGTTCTCCATTTCATTTTTTGCTATATAGAATGCAAAAACGTTGAAGTTTTTGCAGGAAAGAACCTTATAATTCCAAGGTGACGATTTTAAATCGATTCACACCGGTTTTATACAACCAGTGCAGAAAATGAGGAAAAAGTCCATACATTCCGTTTAGGCTTGGTCATGACTCAGTAAATGTGTGATTGCAGTCCGATACCTTTTTAATCAACAACACACTCCCACAACAAGTTCTTGAAACAAAATGTTGCATGTGATTAATGTTGTTGTGTGATCTCAGTGATAATGGCCTGATGAAACCAAGGAAATTGTCTTGTTTACTACATTCTTAAGGTAGTTGTGCAACTTTCATCGAGGAGGAAGTCTCTTTCATTCGCTTTATCGCTCTCTCTCTTTCTCAGTGTTTTGCGATATCTAATAGTGGGGTGGGTAAACACAAGACTCAAGTGACAGATGTGAACTGAAGCAATTAATTTGTGTGTGTGTACTCTCCTGACCATATGTGCATGCATGGGAATATTTCTTCTCTTTATTATGTATCTAAAGCAAGATATGTACTAATATAATAGATAGATAGATTTCATTTTTTTTTATAGAGGAGTCAGTTATATTACTGCCCTGTTTCCAGCTCCGATCATGGTGTTTAAATGTGTGCTGTTATCTCTCTAATCATGGACGTTTGAGTGAGAATCGTTCATTGTGAAAAAGTGCAACGCCACTGATCTTGCCAAAGAAAAATAAAGCTCACACACTCTCTCACTGGTGTTAATGGGTACATGTGTGTTTGTGTGGCACAATGGCTGGTTATGTAAGATTAGACCTGCCCCAGAGCTGACCCACATCTCTACACACATGATGAATCCTTGTCTTTATATTACGTATGTGTGAATATCAGTGATTTGTGGGACCAAATAGGCAACAGACCTAAAAAAAAAAACAAGTAAAAATGTATGTATTATTCTGGATTGTTAAATATGTTTAGAGGTATTCATTATCCATTCTTTGTTGCAATATTATGCATATTCTTATAAAATGTTTTCCTTGCCTATCACTCAATGTCAACACCCTCCGATACATAAATAATGTGTCAAATATTTATTATAAATATTGACAAATCTAGCATTCACTTCAATGAATAAATTAATTAATAAATTGAGGATGTTTCAAACTGCAGGATGGTTTTTCTCAATATTTATGGTGTCAACAAAATAACCGTATGTTTCATATCGCACATGTATTAAATTGTTGAGAAAACTTAAGCAAAAAAGCAACTTCATGCATTCAGATTTGTTTCGTCGGTTTGAATTTATTTGTTCACTAAATGCAAAATGTATGAGTCAACCAATAAATTAATTGAGGAATTTCTTTTTCAGATTTCTTGTTCAGCAAATTTTCAATTGATACCACAATAAAAAGATCTATCATTTTAGTAGCCATACATACAAATATAGGGCACTTTATGAGACACTTATTATGTGAAGTCAATTATGCTTTCTTTGTTTCTGAGAACACATTCAATTTATGAAGTAAAGATATCTTGGATAGAGTTTTCGAAGATACACTTGACACACAAGAATGGTGACAATCAACACATGTAAACAACAACAAATAACTAACAATAATGACAAAACAGCAAAAAAAATGTAAACAAAAGTCAGCAAACAGAGAAACAATAATTCCGTAATGCTGCAATGCATGCTGGGAACGTGCAAATATTTAACATTTTAGCAATAGTGTTACTTAAAATAACAAATACTATAAACTCACCAGAGCCTGTGGTATTGTTGAACTCACAGGTGACATTTGGAAAGACCCTTCAGAGTGAAGACTGACTTGAATAGTATTTACATTTTAAGAATGTTTTAAAAGATAGCTGACCGTGTTGACAAAATGTAACCTCATAAAAGAGATATTTTTTTCAAACGAACCCTTTGTCTGAACATAAAAGTAATCAGTCAGGACATAAAATAAATATTTAAAAGATATATACCCATTTTCCTTAGGTTTAATATTTGAATGCACTGTATATTAAGCATTAAGGTCTGAGGACAGGTGGTTTTAGCAGATATCTCATAATTTTGATCACATAAACCGAAATGACATTGTGAAATGAATTAATCTGATTAATTTCAAAATGGAAATATTGCTAACCATAAGGTAAAGCTGTGGGATGTGTTTTGTTTCGTTTCTTGAGAAACTGATGTATTTCATTGCCCACCTCATCATTTTCATTCTCTTTAAGTTTGTTTTCCCTCATTTTCTTGTTGGTTGCAAAGACACAAAAGAGGCAAACACACACAGAATGACAGACAGACAGACAGAGACAAAACAGCAGGCATGTAGACAAACACAAGCGTGTGGAGCTTGGAGCTGGCCCTTGAGAGGGGGCTGGGTGGATGAGTTTGAATCAAGCCTTTGGGGAATTAATGCTTTATAGAGTCGCTGTGCTGGGGGGAGGGACAAATAAATAATTAGGAGCAGCGCCGCTCACCAGCCTATAGCCAGAGAAGGTACGGATACGGATGCTGGTAAACACATTCACATAATGAAATGAAAACAAATGACTGCAAATGAAACAGCCATCGATATCTATCTTTCAGGATATGTCAACAATGAACGCCATCGATCAGACTATTCATTTCATTCGGTGTTGCTGTGTTAGATCTCCTCCCTCTTGCTGGGATAGACTCCTAGCTAAACAAACACGGCTAATATTGTTCTTCAAACAGGCAGGGCTGTGGGGCCGGAAGCACCCTTTCCTCAAATATTTATTCTAGCCTTTCTGCATCTGAATACTAAACTTGCTATCATGTAACTAGTTCTGAGTGCATTTGTTTGGCTTTTATCTTGGCTAACGGCATTGGGAATTTTTTTCTTTCTTTTTCTGTAAACACAGGCATATGGTTAGAATAGCACACTACCATGCTATCTTTCTATTTCTGCAGAATGTAGTATGAACACTGTGCAGAGTATGCACATTTCCTGAATATCCAGATGACCTACAACATTAAAGGGGTCATATGATGCGATTTAAATTTTTCCTTTCTCTTTGGAGTGTTACAAGCTCTTGGTGCATAAAGAAGATCTGTGAAGTTGCAAAGACTAAAGTCTCTAATCCAAAGAGATATTCTTTAAAAAAAAGTTAAGAGTCAGCCACGCCTACCTAAAATGGCTCGTTCTAACATGCCCCCACATATCTACATCACTATGTGGGAAGATTTGCATAACGCGCCCAAAAGTTCACGCAAAGAAGGAAGGCGTAACTTTCATTCTCGCTGTAGTATTGTTGTTTCCGCCGCCGCCACGTTCCCCCCCCCCCCCGTTGAAGACGCTGTGTTTCGTTGTGAAAGCAAAACTACTTTGTTTGGCCTTCCAAAAGAGAACGATATCTGCTTCGTCATGCCTGGAGCTGATCCGTGCTGGTTGCTGAGGAAATACTTCAACTTTGCGCTGTGGATCGCCGGATCGCCTTTCACCGTGGACGAAGCGGAGTCCAGCTCGGGGTCGCCACATGTGTGGTTTAGCTTTTCGTTGTGAAAGTGAAACTCTTTTGTTTGGCCTTCCAAAATGGACACACTGAGAATCAGTGGTTCAGGTTGTCTTACACACTGTTTCTAGAACATGTTCAACCAATATTCAGATGTTGGGCAGCGCATTTTATGAAGGACGTTTCCCTTTCCTAGAGTAGACTACAGCCGGCTGTTCTGATCACAGACTGTAAGTACTTTTATATTATCAAGAGTTTTTATATTGTTTATATTAAAGCGAGTTTTTTGGGCATGTAGAGTAGGGCTTGTTGTTTGTCATTTCTCTGATCACAAATGCAGACATGGTTTTATGTTTACGCAGCGCGATTCAACGCAACACGTAAAAAGACAGTATAAGTTATTATATAATCCTAATTATGTCCCCACTGGATGCAACGATTGCCTTGTTTATAATGGGTTTTAATGTTTTTTTCTCGTCGCTCCGGCCGGACAGGGCGTTACAGTATGGTGAGGGGCGTAACATTTCCGTCACACGTTTGAGGTTTTCGGCCAATCACAACGCATTGGATAGCTGGCCAATCACAGAACACCTTGCTTTTTTAGAACAATGAGCTTTGTAAAAATCGACGCGTTTCAGAAAGTGGGATATGAGGAGAAACAATAATGTACAGTATGGAAATAATGTTTTTTTTTTAACCTTAACCGCATAACCACATTTCATTACACAAAATAATGTTAATTTTAGCAACATCATATGACCCCTTTTAACCCAATGAGCAGTTTATAGAACACACTGCACTGTGACAAACAGAAGTTCATGTGACAACAATGTTTGAAAACATTATTTATAGAACATATAATATGGCACTCATACAATGCGGCTAATGTTCTGGCAATGTTCTCTCATAGGTTAACAAATATTCTTCCGGCAACGTTTCAATAGAATGTTCATTAAAATTTATTAATGTTCCCAGAACATTGGCACATGCAAAAACTGTATTTAAACGTCGTTTAATATGGATTTTTTATTTTTTTGAAACATTTTAGTTGGATGTTCATATGATTGTTTTTAAATGTTACTTGTTTTAGAACATTCAGAGAACATTCAAAAGTAATGTTCCCATAATGTTTGTATAACCAAGAAGAAGAAGAAGAAGAAGAAGAAGAAGAAGAAAAAAATATTTTGGATAATTTAACATTTTGAACATTCTGAAATAACATTTTCATAACCTTTTGGAAACTTTAGAACAAAGGAAATGGAACGTTCCCCTAACGTTCGTATAACCAAGAAAATAAATAAAATAAAAACATTTTAAAAAGCATTTAAAAACTGGATGCTTTAAAATTTTGAACATTCTGAAATAACATTTTCATAACCTTTTGGAAACTTTAGAACAAAGGAAATGGAATGTTCCCCTAACGTTCGTATAACCAAGAAAATAAATAAAATAAAAACATTTTTAAAGCATTTAAAAACTGGATGCTTTAACATTTTGAACATTCTGAAATAACATTTTCATAACCTTTTGGAAATTTTAGAACAATGGAAATGCGTAGATCTACATTTTTAAAATTGTAATGATTTATCCCAGTGAATGAAAGGCTTTTATTTTCACCACATGAATACTTTGAAGTGTTTCATCTTCACAATTCTTAGAACATATTTTTGTTAGCTGAATGTAAACTAATACTGCATTCTGAACACAGACAAACATCCTGATTTTCAGTGCTGCCTGCTCTGTATCAGTCTAAAAAGTAGATAAAGGTAAAAGTAGACAAAGGTAGCTTTGTGTGCCTTTTTATTGTTTATAGTGCATGAAAGAAAATAACATACGGTTGGCTAAAATTTTGCTGTTGAGCCTTTTAAACAGAGCACAACTGAAAAATACCACAGGCAGTGCCTATTTCAATACAGACCTGACTAGTGTCCCAAACCAGAGCCATTTGCTCCTTTAACCTGATATGTTCAGCAACATCACTCACCATTCTGAGTAAATGGCACACCGAATATCAAACAGAATAGCAGGGATTGATGAGCCACACACACTCCATCTATGAGCATGAAAGGGCGACAAATGATGGATCAGATGAAAGCGGTCCTTCTAACTGTCTTTCCCTCTCTTCTCCTTGTATCCCTCTCTCCATCCCATCCCCCCTCCGCTCATCCATCTGGGATGTCCTCTGTGTGAGCAGGCAGACAAAAGAGGCAGGCTGCTGGCCCCCATCCCTCACTCGGCCTTTCCTTGCAAGGACAAATTACTCTCTCTGAGGCCCTTGGCTGAGGGATGGACCTTTTAACTAATGGTCCTGGGTGATTTTGTATTTGTTATGTGTTCAGTAGAAAAATGATGAACTGGATCACTGTATTCTAGGTTGTTCATATATGCATCTCTCCTTCCCACAATCATTTTCGGGTGGTGCTTATAATGAGGAATGTTCAAGGGTGGAACAAATATCAACACTGTGTAAGGGTAGTTTCCCTACAGTGGTTCAGGCTGTAGGATTGCCAAATACTAAAGAAATGTTATCAGCACGATGGTATAAAACCGTACATTTCTTGTCTATTACCACCCACTGCCACTTACACCAACGACGGAAATACGTTTTTTTTTTTTTTAAAACAACAACTTTTGAACAGTAGTGTAAATACAAAGTATATATCACAAATATCATGTCTGAAGTGGTCTGACAAAATATTTTGTATTCGCTCAGTCCAGCAAGATGATATTAAGGGGCCTTGGGTGACCAGCCCCATTACAAAAACACTCAAGAGATTCATGCCAGATTAATTTGAACAAGAGTGTTCTTGTGCAAAACAAAACACCTAAATCAAAGACCAAGAACCAGAATTCACCTGTGATGTCCTGCTGTCATGTGTGAGTTCCCATTTGAACTAGGCTAATCACTAAGAGCGTGTCAGGTAAGGCTGAATAAGACAAATAGTGAGAACCACTAATCAAATCAACCCGGGCCTTATGACAGTTAACCACAGCTGAATCTAACCTCCATTTAAGTCCATCGGGTACTGGCTTTGAACTCAGTTGAACCCAGGGATTTCCTTGGAAAAGAGAAAAAACAATGCATATCAGCGCTGCGGCGTAAGAAAACAAGGAGAGAGCGAGAACAGGATAGTTGCCTTACATTTGGCCTGAAAACAAGCTTAATGAAAAGCAGTCAGGAAAGCTCAACATGCATGTATGATGAATGGGTTATTGCCCAGCCTCAGACTTGGCTCACATTATTTCATTTGTTGAAGGGTTTTATCTTCCTCCCACTATTTTGTAGCACTGGTGAAAAACAAACACATTCCTGACAGCATTCCTGTAGAGAGAAAACCAGCATTCAAAACTTCTTGGCCCTGTTTACAACATCTGTCTCAGGTGATCCAATCACAAGTGGTCAGCCGAGAAAGACTGCGGTATGTACACACCTCAATTCACATTAAAGGAATAGTTCAACTAAAAATGAAGCTTTGCTGAAAGTTTAAAAGATGGTAGATGAGTTTTTTTCTTCATCAGAATAGATTTGGAGAAATTTCACTTTACATCACAATGATCCACAAGTAATCCACTGAAATCCAGCATTAATTAACGTCTTGTGAAGTGAAAAGCTGCATGCTTGTAATAAAAAGATGTATTATTAAGACATAAATTATTAATATATAAATTGTCAAATCTGGCCAGAATAGTCTATAATCCATAATAACCAATAATAATACTACTAATAATAATAATCAATAATAGCGATTCATCCAGTGAAAAAGTCAGTCACACTTTGTTTTAAGGTTAAATTCTTGCTATTAACAAACCATTAACTACGACTTTTGTCTCAAACTCCTAATTTGCTGCTTGTATATTTGATGGAGAAAGCAATATTATGGATAGAGGACTCATATTTTAGTCGGAATCAATGATCAAATTAAATGTAAATTATGTGTCATTGCTTGCAAATGGACATGTGGCAGGTGTGAATGGGGCCTTAAGCTTGCAAGTTTTTGACATGCACATCCATTTCCGTGCACATAACACCCTTCAAGGCTCTCCTCTCTCTCTCTCTCTCTCTCTCTCTCTCTCTCTCTCTCTCTCTCATACACACACACACACACACACACACACACACAGTCTAATCCAGTGCTTATCTGATGAGGAATGAGGTACAGCTCAGAGTGTAAGCAGTGTGGTAAAGAAATACCCAAAGAAGAAACAAAAACATAATTTTATTTTCAGATTTGCATTGTGTGAAGCTAAGAATGACACTGAGGTTAAGCTTTCTAGATGTAATTATTCAATAACAGGGAACTGACGGCACACTTCACATACATACAGACAGACAGACAGACAGACAGACAGACAGACAGACAGACAGACAGACAGATAGATAGATAGATAGATAGATAGATAGATAGATAGATAGATAGATAGATAGATTTTTATTTTTAAAATAAAATAAAATAACAAGTTAATATGACTTCTTGTTGCTGATACAGGTACAAAGAGTGTGGTGGGAAAAGAGATGAAATATGTTAGAAGCAGTCCACATTTGTCACCATCCTATGAAATTGAGGACACACTACACTGAGGAACTCAGATCATTTTTGAGGCATCACAGTGTAAGTTTATGACATCTGTATAGAGGTTCAGCCATCTCGTCATCATTGCTGAAATTTTTGCAGAATTTCCGAGTAGACAATGACCACCAGCTGTCAATTTTCCAAAAAAGGACCATAAAATGTTATTTAAGGTTATAAAATGGGCAGGAGCAATATAGGAATAGTGTTCCTCTACTTCTGATTGTTACGGTCATGGATTTTTAGTTGTGTTTATTTCTGTGCCTGTTCTCCTGTCTTGTTTAGTTCATTTGACCCAGTTTCCCTAGTTTCCCTAATTATGTTATTCCATAGGTCTTCAACCCTGCTCCTGGGGACCCACTGTCCTGCAGAGTTTATTTCCAACCTGCTTCAACACACCTGCCAATAATCAAGGTCTTCAGGATCACTTGTAAAGTCACAGGCCAGGTGTGCTGAAGCAGGCTGGAAATAAACTTTGCAGGACAGTGGGTCCCCAGGAGTAGGGTTGAAGACCTATACATTATTCTGCTCACCTGTGTACAGTTAATTAAGGTTTTAGTCCCTCTCTTGTGTTTGTATTTATACTCCCTTTCCTGTACACTCCTTTGACGGTTATTGTTTGGTTCAATTGTGTTTTGTGCTACAAATGGGATTTGAGAGCTATGATTTCAAAAGATTTTAATGAATAATGACTTAATTTTGTTTCTTTTAAACTCCTCACACAAAACCTTTGTATGATTTCAGAAGACTTGGAATATAACTCAAGGTCCGTATGGATTTATTATATGGTGCCTGTCTTTTTGGAAGCTTGTCAACATCCATCCTCCAAACCGCTTGCCCTGTATAGGTAGGGTTGCTGGGATTCTGGAGCCTATCCCAGCATCTTGGGCCACCTTGACAGTGTCCATCCCCAAATAAATGATAAATCATTCTATGAAAAATGACTTGATGCTTCTGTGTTTTTCAGCTTCCCTCACTGCCGGCATCACTCCTGTTAATCTGAACAGAGCAGTATTTGGGTCAAAGAAGCGCCGTCAACAGATAATAACAGTAAACCTTTTGATTACACCAGGGATCGAAGGAAACAATATCAGGAAGCCGACATAGATGGAGGGAAAGCTAACTCTTTTTAGTTATTCAACAACACGTCCATAGACAGCCATTTAATTAAGCCTAAGGTGTTTGGCTTGGGTTTTGATGCCACTGAGAGCTAGACCAGCAGTCTGGTTTTGACTGACTCATAAACGATTGATGGTGTTTTACACTTCAAGTGTTATTATGCAACAAACACAGATATAATAAGGTTTAAATACTTATGCAAGCATATTCCTGGTGTTGGTGAATGAATTAATTTTTAACAAATGTTGTGTCTTCACTGAAATGGTGGTCAAAAAAGGAAACATTTGGATCTGTACAGTTATAACCCACTATGGGATACATATTTACATCTTTTCCATGCAATTCTCCATGCTGCCATCAATTAGGATACTTCGGACTTCCTATTAACTGACCTAGAGTTTTCAGTGCTTCCTGTCAAGTGTCAGTCAGCACATACACACATGCAAATGCACACAAAATGTACATAATCGTTTCCTGTCAACTCTTTTCACTTTTTCATTCAGTGAACTAATAACTTCCTTCCTGCAGCCAGGGTTTGACACGAGATATGAGAAGGCTGAGCGAGAGAATAAACAGGAGACAGCAGAAGAGAGCGAGGCACAGAGAGAAAGTCTGGCTCAGAGAGAGGAAGTGGCACTAAGTGAATGATAAACAGAGAGAGCGAGACCATGTGTGCAGTTTGCTCAAGCGCAACTAATAAAAGTCTTCCTCCCTCTGATCGCTATCAGTGCACACACACAGTCAACTCCACAACAACACTGGCATATGTTCCTAAATCCTTGCAACCATGCAGTAACATTAAAGGGAAAATTAAGCCAAAAACTAAAATTCTGTCATCATTTACTCACCCTCATGTCATTCCAAATGTGTGTCTGTCTTTGATCTGTGGAAATTACGATAAGAACTGTGTTTTTGTCCATATAATGGAAGTGAGTGGCCACCAAAATCAATATTCTTCAAAGTATCTTGTTTTGTGTTCCGCAGAAGAAATTAAATCATACATGTTTGGAATGACATGAAGGTGAGTAAATGATGACAGAATTTTCATTTATAGGCGAACCATCCCTTTAAGGGACGAACTACTAAACAGCTCACTTTTGTGTGCAATGTTAGGAGCTAAATGCATTGAAATAGCACTGAGATGTAAACATTTTAATTATGTCATTGTTTTCAGTATGAACACCTTCTTTGTATGTAAATTAGGCTCATTATACATAGCATCTTATTCGCAAATCTCAGCACAATTTGCCTGCCGTTACACTATTAGCGCCTGCAGAAAAAAATTAAGTGTGAAAAAGATGTTTGTGTAATTTTCTATTGATCATGACGACAATAAGTCATCAAATGATGAATAAACGATAGCGAACTGCAATAATCAGCCATACATGAAACATGCAGTGTTGGCATTTTATGGCCAATTCAGGCTTTTTACACAACAAAACCATGTTTTGTGTCTTTAACAATTAAATTTACAACATTTGCAAAATACATAATGACACACTAAAGTGTATGTATTCATGGACTGTGCCTGATATTTTGGTCGGAATGCAGAGTTTGGGTTTCATTTGGAATCTGTGAATGGATTGGACTAATTCGGATTGACTGCTTGTGTTCCTTCAAGCCTAAAATGAGACGGAAGTCATTTGATTTCCCCTCTCTATGAGGTCCTCATGTAATATATTTAAAAATGGACTGTAACGAGCACATGATTGCAGGAGATTTCCATGCCTCCCTCTCCCTCTACTCACATTGGATATCCGGAGGAAACGACTGGAATAATGAAAGGCCTGAAAGCTGTTTCTTCACAAGTAGGAGCCCACAGCGCTCTGGCCCGACTCCAGGAGAGTAGCATTCACAGCTAACGTGCTGTGAGGGGTTTTCTCACATGCGTAAATCTAAACCCATATACACAAATCCACTTTCCAGCAATACAGTACTATACACCATTGTACATAGTAAAGTGCCACACGCGTCAGTAAACACCAGTGAACCACAGAATTACATTTACCACTATTAAAGGGATATTCTGGGTAAAATAGAATTTAAGTTTAGCAACTGTGATTTACCACAGCAATTAATTTGTCAAATGTGTTTTTGACTACATCTGAATGTAGTTTGAGTTATCCAAACCTGCATTTAGTGCTGCTATCAACCACAATTATTTTTAATAGCCCAAAACTGAAAATTCTGTCATCATTTACTCACCCTCATATCGTTCAGTATTTGCATCTATTTGGTTTATTTAAATAATCACATTTTCAACATTAATTTATTCAAATGACTTAGAATGAACATAAATCTTTCTTTTTTTTTGTGAAACCAAAATTAATCAATTTTATTCAGTTAAAAGTAAGTATGGCTAAATATATGGCTACCTGTGGAACAAGTAATAATCAGTTATTTAAAATGCATGGGATTGAACCAATTGGATTTATTGATGATAAATATATAAACCTGGTTACTGTATGTTTAAAACATTCAGTTAATTACTAATATTACAGAAATATCATTCTTTCTTTGTTTCATTTATGTATGACTGAAAAATAAGCATCACGTTAGGTTTATTATTTCATGTTGATACTGTGCAATCCAAATGGATGGGAATTTTATATGCAATCAAAATACAAAAATCATAAATTTAGGCCTTAAATTTATTTTTGTTGAATGTGCTTGACTTACTTTTTGGAACATAACATTTTCTTTCTTTCTTTCTTTCTTTATTTCTTTCTTTCTTTCTTTCTTTCTTTCTTTCTTTCTTTCACTTTGAAAACCAATGCTGTTTGGGCCCAAATGTTTTCCCAAATATCTTCTTTTATGTTCTGCAAAAGAAAGAACGTCATACAGGTTTGCAACGGCATGAGAATAAATTATGACATTTTTGTGTTTTTTGTGTTTTTTTTTACAAACACATACACATTTTCACACACTGTCTCACTGAAATCATGTCTTCCACTGTTTTAGACAATAATCAACATCTTCTCTGCAGACTTGACCCTTTGTTTGGAGTTCGTTACTGTTTACAGGACTGCGCAGATCTGTTTTTCTGCATGCCTTTGATTTGGTGTCACCCTATTCCTATAATGACCACTCACAATAAAAAGTGGATGTTATTTGGGTGACAAAAATTTAACCATGCAGCCATGCAACCATGCAAAAAATATTTGCTCCAAATCCAAAGCAATAAAATCACAAATGTTGTTGATCTGAATGGCCATCACGACCAGTTGTCAGGGATGGAAATATATTCTAAAGATACTCTATTTCCAAGATATAAAGCAGAAAGTATGACTCACTGATGCAAACAGACTTTTATTCTCTCATAAACGAGTGTCCAAATGCCATAAAGTCTTGTCAATGAAGCACGTAACCACATAATTCGTTGTCCTTCAGCACAGACACACAAGACTTACAAACCTTATCAAAAAGCTCAAAGCTCCTTATCAAATCAGCTTTCCAATTTTTGCAAGAAATATCACTGTAATAATATTAGCGAGAGCCTTTATTTAGCTGATGTATGTCATTTCCAATAAGCAACACTGCCTTCACTGTATGCATGTGCCTGCGAGTGTCATACAGTAGATTAGGCTTATTAAAGTGCTTATTGCATGTTCATGACAAGAAGTGTAGAAAATTGGTTGTTATCTGATTAGAAAAGACCTACAGAAATAGCAGCAGCCTTGGGCAGAGAACACACACGTACACACATGGTTATGCAGAGCCAACATCAAGCTTATGCTTCCTATGATTTTTTTAGCTCTATTGACTGATTTGATTTGTGAAAACGTGTGCTCTTTGATTTAATTGAGATGATCCCTCAGCTGAATGGCTAGACAGACGGCACAACAGACGCATGCAGAGACGGTGAGACTGACATTCACACATGATCATCCTCATGATGTTCTTCATGTGCTCCAAAAATATATATATTTTTTAAAGCAGTCATTGTAGGGACATGATTATGATATCCATTTTATTTGTGTTGTGTTATATACACTGACGTCTGAGAGTTATTTTTAAAACAATTTAACTGTCATAGCAGTGACAGTTTTTTTTTTTTAAAGTACAAAAGCTGTCACTGGCATGGTACCATTTCAAAAGGGATACCTTTGTACCTTATTTACCCCAAAACAGTGCATATTAGTACATTAAAGATACATATTAGTACATAAAGTGTACATCTTAGTACCTAAATACCAGTACCAGTACCTCTTGTGTCATACCACTATCTTATAAATGCGCAATGTTTTGGATGGTGCCTGTGAGTTTTGTTTACGATATGCATCAGACATCAGTGAAGAGACTACTGACGGTCCATGAGTAATCTATTTTAGGCATAAATCTGGGAAATAGCATGCTAGTCTGAACATGTAAACACCTCCTGTCTGGAGTGACAGGAAAGAAGCCTTTGTTAAGTGAGCATTAGATCACAACAACACTTATGCTAGTTCCCAAACCTGGCTCAACTTCAAAGAAAGAGGAACTCACAGCACAGATGATCAGACATAACATGAGATCAGAGGCAAAGGAGTCATCGCAAACACAGATTCAAATCACATGGTCTCAATGACAGAAGCGGTTGAAGTTTTGAGCCTAACAGCATGAAACCTGAATCTATTGTCCATGTGATGCTTTGATGCTCTACGACAGTTGTACAACATGACAAACAACTGTGACTCAAAGGGGGATCACAGGTCTGTTTTGACAGGATTGTAGACAGCAGGAAAAACAATGCTAATGTACTTTGACAGCAAAATGTAGCTAATATATAATATAGGAGAATATTATAAAATATTATAGTAAATGTATTAATCATAAATTATTGTAAATAGAAAATATATTAATTATAATTACATAAAATAAAGCTATATGCTTGAATAATTATGAATATAATTAAAAATATATCTAACACCTATATTTATGTAAGTAACCTCAAATTAATTATGAACAAATTATTTTTATATTTATTTTCAACTTTCTGAACAATAAATATGTTATTAGTGGTATAGGCTTTAGACACCAGGGGTAACAATGTTAAATGCAAATAAATAAAAATAATAAAATGAAATAAAAAATATGAATGCAAATAATAATACTGTAAATATGTGAGAATATTATGGAACTTAAATAAATCTACGAATCATACATAAAGAGGTGAATATTTTTCATAAATACTATAATATAATATAATAATTAATTTGAATATAATTTAAAAATTACAATTATATTATAATTTATTATATCAATTGTTTATTTCTTATTATTGAAGTTTGATATGAAGAAAATTTTATTTTTTTTATCAAATTATAAATCTAAATCCAGAAGCAAAACTCCTTAAAAACCACTGACCTACATGAACACCACAGTTATGTCTATTAATCACAAACCATACAATTAAAACTTATGGCAAGAGCCCAAAAGTGGGCTTGATATTTAAGTACAAATAATATTATCGGGAGCCACTTTTTTGAGGATGTTCTTAGTTCTGGGCAGTACAAATTGAGATGATATAATTAAAAGCTAGACAGTGTTCAGTATAGTATAGCCATAAAGAACACATCTGTTTCTAAAACCAACCTGACAACTAACAAATCAAATGGGGTATGCCAAATCGAAGAACCAGCACTTATTTTTTTATTATGCTTGAGTGAGAGGAAATTGTAACAAAAACAATATTTTCAGAAATGTCCACCCGCAGAGCTAATGTCCTCGTCTCGCTTGTACATTTTCTTCCTTTCTCCTGCTGTGCTATTGAGGCTTTATTTGAGGGTGATAAGCACTCCACCGCTTTCCCGCAACTCTCTGTTTGAATTTCCCAACATGCAGCTGGCTCATAATGATAAAGGGTTCCTTTCAAAAATGGAGAATGCACACGTGTGACAGTGTGACGTTCGGGGCTGATAAAATTTTTAAAAAAAACTATGGGAAACACAGAGCTATTAGGCTTGTGAGCCCTCACTTGTTCCATGGAAAGGAGAGTGTGGCAGTCTCGGGGAAAGATAAGGCCAGGAACCAGGGATCAAAAGACATTCACTCACTTGGGCAAAAGAGGTATTAAAAGAGGTGAAACACATAAACACTATTAATGAGTTATTATTTCACTCCAAAACAAGTCTAACCTCAAATCAATAGTGGAGACGTGGGTAAGAAATGACAGGAGGAAATTGTCACCTTGGAATTATAATGTTCTATGTTATTCTGAGCAGTTTCGAGGTATTGAGCTTCAAAGTTTTTGCATTCCATATAGTGAAATGTGAAACGAGCCTCTTTCATACATTAGTCCCAAAATGTACACACGGGTGGAGGTTTCATTTCAAATATCTCTCTGTGCTCTCTCACTGTACACTCATGCCATTGATGTTTTATTCCCATTTCTTCTGCCTGGACCCCAGTTGTCTTATTTTCTCACACACACACTTTCAGCCTTCCTGTAACCTCATCACACCCCATTTGGGCTTGGTAAAAGCTTTAGGCTTTATCTGGCCACATTGATTTCCAATGTTTACAACTGGCTTTCTTCAGTGTGAGCAGCCAGCTCTCTGAAGAAGCTGTGCTGAGAGAATTATGCTCTGAAAAAAATGGCCAGTTCTTCTCTTTCCCAGGCAAGGCAGCCACATGCTTAAATACGACAAGTGCAAAATGCTGTAGTATTTCAGGATGGTAAGAATATTAAAAACCTCAAAAAATGTACAATTCTGCGGTAACACTTTAGTATAGGGATCAATTCTCACTATTTACTAGTTGCTTATTAACATGACTATTATTAACATATTGGCTGTTAATTAGCACTTATTAAGCACATATTCTGCAAGAACATATTCTACATCCCTAATCCTAACCAATACCTTAACTTAACAACTACCTTACTAACTATTAATAAGCAGCAAATTAGGAGCTGTATTGAGGCAAAGGTTGTAGTTAATCGTTTGTTAACAGTGAGAATTGGACCTTAAAATAAAGAGTGACCAATTCTGCCATTTACTCTCATGTTGTTCCAAACCTGAATGCTGTTTTCTATCGAACACAAATGGAGAAATGTTGAATAATATTCATGTAGCCAGAGTCCATATACTGTAATGTGCATTCTATATTAAGAGTCTTCCAAAGCCAAAAGATAGCTTTGTTTGGTGAACAGACTGAAATTTAAAAGGACAGTTCACCTAAAAGTGAAAAAATCTGTCATAAATCTCATCCTCATGTCGTTCCAAATCCATAAGAAGATATATTGTTTATGAAATCTGAGATATGTATGTCCCTCCACTGACAGTCTACCACCAAATTCCACCTAAACGTGAACGTTACAAAAAGTTCATAAAGATATTATGAATGTAATCCATATGAACCTTTTGAAGAGACATGATTACTTTATACAATGAACAGATTAATTTAGACTTTTATTCACATATAAACATTGATCCGTGCACATACACATAAAATATGAAAATGGACCCACCAATTCTTGCGCGCGAACTGTGCAAGAACCAATGAAACAAGCTTTTGCAAGAGCCAATGAGGTCTGTTCTTGCACGTCTCGTGCTTACAGTTGCTTCTGTTGCCATTATTTGAGGTTGGTTGTGCATTGATCACTGTTTATAAGATCAACGATTCATTCAAGATTCATTGTTGGGTGATTTATCCCTAATTTACTGCAGCTCTTTAATTAAATATGCTCTAATCAAATGTCATTTTACATCAATCCTGCCAAATAGAATTGGCATTTTTGCAGCCCATATGACTTCTGTAGTCCACTTCAGAGCTTTGGTGAAGGTGGATCATCAGTACCATACACCTACGTTTGGGCGTATTGTCACCTCAAGCTGGCCCACTTCGCGCATATGGACCACATTTTACACCGCTCATCCTTTTGGTGAGCATCTTGTCTTTTTGTCCTTGGCAGTCAAATCTTTGACACAGTCACCCGTGCGGCAGCCACCGCCCATGCCCAAGCCCCCACTTTTGTTTCCCCACGCAAACGTATAACGCACAGACTTAGCACTAACTAGTTTCCTTTTTTGTGATGCTAGTATACTCTATTACTGCGGTGTTTCCCCGCCGTGTGACCCACCACTGAGGATCGCACCCGACCGCGGCGGAGACACGGTATGGCACGACAAACACATAGACCCCTAGGTCGTGGCAGGACAGCAAACAGATGGTCTTGAAAGAGAATGCGATGAAACGGGGCGCTTACGTAGTAATTACAGATGAAACAGCAAGTGAAATGATATTAAGGACAGTACTCTGAACCGGCGTAGAGGAACGGGATACACAATATTTTTAAGAGACAAGAACATGCTAAAGCATTTCTCTCCTGTCTGCCCGAGTGACTACTACCAAATAGCAGGGTGGTTATCAGGTGCATCCTCTCTCTTCTTACTATTATCTCTACACTCAGTCAATCTAGGCCTGGCGACTGCTGTGTCGTTGCCCTAGAAACACCGTGTAGATCTCTCCCGCTTTCTCTCTCATTTTCCTAGCGATATGTGTATGTAAAATAGCTGACGTACAAGCAACGGCCGAAAACCACTAGGCCAATGGATGGCCAGCGTGGATGAGATCTGCAGGCACCTGCGTCAGACCAGTAAGAAAGCACAAGCGAGGAGTGCGAACGTAAACAACACTCCACGTCTCAACTCCACAGTCAACAGCAATACTCATGATTGCCTGAGCAAAAAAATAGCTAGGAGAGACTGCCAAAAGGGTCCAACAATGCAAAGGAAGGAGGAGACGTGCAAAAAAGGTAGGTCCAGCGCCCAAAGTGTAGTAGGCTAACTTGTATTGGTACCACTATTCAACGGAGTAGACGCTGTAGTAGCTAACTTGGCTAACTTTGACTAAAAGGGTGAAAATGATAATTGATTAATTCCAATTGACATGGTTTTCTTTCTTCCAGTTAAGAATCTTGGATGGCCTGAAGGTAAGTAAATTAACAACACATTTTCATTTTTGGGTGAACTATTCTTTTAAACACAATAGGAGATTTTTCGGAAATTTTTCAAATAGCTAGTTTCCACACACGACTGCCAAGTGGCATGTGAAGATGCATTGCACCAAGATCGATTAAACATCATTTATGTTTACATTTTCACTTATAATGGTGCTACAGAATATTTTTTGCATAGCTGAAGTAATAGTAACTGAATAGGCTATTTGAAGAATTAAATATACGTTGCATATCACTGGCTCTTTCAGAGCCAATGCACAACAGCGAGGCCAACTATGATACAATTAATGTGTAAACTTGGTAAACAAACTAAGCTATCGCATTATCTAGTCCAACTTCACAAAAACTTGTCAGACTGAAACATTTACATGTCATTTTAAAGTGGTGAAGTAACGGATTCCAAATAGTACATACGTGTGACAAATTGTACATCCGAGTGAGAGATTATCCAAAAAGGAAGTAAAAAATATAGGGCGGGACTTGGCTCAGTTCTTAAGTCGTTGATTGGATGGAGATTTGCTTGCAGTCGTCTGTAAGACAGGGACTAAGTGGAATAAGGGTCAAATTAACTAACAGCTTGAGCTAACACAAACCCTCTTTTGGTGTTAAAAAAACTACTGTCAGGATTTACTAACGATGCGCAGTGAAAAATTAACGCTGACAAGGCGCTGACACTCAGTCATTTTTGCGGCTGATCTTATTGCAAATGCATTTGTAAGAGTTTTACTTTCAGATGCAAACTTTATGGGAGGAGATTATTTAAATGAATCACTCATCATGATTTACTAAAGGTCGTGGTAGTCGATTTACTGGTATTTGCACCATTATTTAGCATGTCTTAACCAATTTTGCGCTTGACATGGCTGTGATTGTTGCTGCCAGGAGGAGGCACCGCAGAGAACAGACAGCTCATGGTAGAATAAATTGCCATTTGGAATGGCAGAGAAAGACATTATCCGAACATATCCTTACACTTTGCGCTGCTCTTGGTAGATTGCGTTGGTCATTATGGAAATTAGATGTTGTGTCTGTGTTCTTTAATTTGTGCATTCAGTAGATCACCCGCAGAACTTTCCACTCCCATTGTGCTTTTTTTGGAATAATTTGCCTTGCCTTGTTTAGTCAAAGTCAAAAATACATCAGCAGAGAGAACTATGGCATTTTACTGACTGTCACAATATTTTGATTAAAAACCCATTTCATTCTGACTGAAAAACAATAACTGTTTCAGTCCAAATAGAACTGAACTTTTAAAGTGAGAGTAAATGCACTTGATGATAGCTAACATTGGTTCTCACATGTCACATGACCGATCGTATTGTTCCATGTATGAATACGAGGAATTGAAAATGAGATTTTACGTGAATTATGCCTTGTCACTTTTTGTCTATGGAAAGCAGCATCTCAGACATTCTGCTAAACATCTCCTTTTATGTTCTGAAAGAAATACAGGTTTGGATCAGCTTAAATGAATAAATTAAGAGAAAAGTGTACATTTTTTGGTAAACTCTTCCTACAATCCAAAAAGAGCCATCAGCTAAGTGTGCTGATATTGGTCTGTACAGTATGAGTCTCATGCTACGACATTTGTAAATGCTGAAGCAATTGAGTGAGAGGTTATTCTGACACAGTCGGTGAAGCTGTGCCCTGAGTCATGCCGAAAATCACCCGACCACCAGAACACCAGAAAGATAAAGCAATTGAATCTTTTAAGATGAGCTACAGTAGCACACTATCACTAGTAAACACCTGCAGAAGTGCTGTGGGCTCAACAGAGCTGCACGTATTGTCATGGCTATGGGGGCGTGTGATCAGGGAGCGTGTTGTGTCGGAGAGCTATCATTATTTGGCTGACCTGTAAACCACAGACTGGTTGTTGAGGTGCCAGCTCTCCATGCAGTTTTGTTTTTGAGGAAAATAAGCTAGAGAGAAAACGGCTGGACTCCACACTTAACTGCAGCGCACTGACCCCAAACACTGCGCAGTGGGGCCTGGACAACTGTGCATCATTTGGACTATTTGGTAAAAATATAAACTTTATAGTTTGAGAAAGCTCTTGTCTCTCTCTGTTCCTTCCATACATCCCTAAGCTTCTTAGAGTAGGAGCTTAACTTTGGTTGTTGACATTGAAGGGAACATGGACTACCAGCAAAGGGGAATAAATTGGACAGGAATTATATTCGAGTTTCGTTATGTTCTGTTCCTTTGCAAAGTGCATGGCAAAACTGCTGCCAGCCACTGGCACAGCTTGTGACTGAGAACAGAATGTGGCATACCGCTGCCCCTGAGGACCCATGTACCATAAACACACGACTGCGCAAAACCTCAGTCATACGCCTGGACAAAATCAACACAATAACAGGCTTTCTGCTCACACCAGGGGGCTTTAGTAGTGGAGGAATAAATGCAGAGATTATTCCGTCTCCTTTAAAACTGCAAGTGCTGTTCCTGAGTGCTTCTTTTAACTGATTAAATGTCTGTTTTTTTTCCTCTTGCTATTTCTTTAGTTGGCATGTGTAAGTATGATGTCATAAGGCACTGATCTGTCCAGACAGACTCAGCCGCTGGTGGTGTGGTGTTTGTGGTGTTTATCTCACTGCCATGACTCAAGGTATTTGTGTGCTTTGTCCTCAGATCTGTACTTTCTGTTCTCTGAAATCTTGTTGACTGAGGACTGAGATGCGTCGCGCACACACAATCACACACACACCCACACTCACACACCACACAACCCACACCCCACACACACACACACACAACACACCACCACACAAAAAAAAAACCCAACAACACCCACACCACAACACACACACACACATCTATCTATCTACCTACCTGCTTGTCTGTCTGTGTATCTATTGTCTTTCTATCCAACCGTATGTCCGCCTACATTTCAGATACTGCCAATCAGATTTATTAATCTGTGATGTGTCATATAATGTGAAGCAACAGTTTGTCATTCATGCTCACCATTCATTTGCAATGAATGTATATGTCCTTCAATTTTAGGTAGAATACACAATAAAGAACGTCTCCGCTAGATGTGAAATGAAGAACACCTTGGCCTTTGAAAAAGGAGATGTCAGTAATACATAGGTAGATACTTCAATACATAAACACCTGAGGGTTTTATTAACCCTGTTACGATGGGGTGTGCACAGTCATTCTCACATAGGGTGAGAACAGTGGTTGCAGGCAGAGGGGATGGGGCACGGTCAAGCTCATAATCATGGGTGCGCGTGTCGTATCGTTCCCGTTCATCCGAAGTCGAACCTTAGTATCCATCGACTGCACATCCGTCACAGCTGGATCACGGCACCCTTTGATGCCTGGGTAGGGGGTGTGGTGCATGGATGGCTCCTAATTAACTTGGGACTATTTTGTTGAAGGGTGTGTGTCTGTGTGCTCTCCGACATGCCGCAGGGAGGTATCGGGCGGAGCGTGCAACAAGTAGAGAACAGTGGGTGGAGGAGGAAAAGTGATAGAGATAAATACAGGGCAACAGGACAGTATCACACTCATATGGTACATACGACCTCAATCAAAACACGTTCACAACAATTATTTTGACTTGTAATTAAAATCAAGCAAATCAAGTAGTAATTGATTTAATAACTGATTAAGAAAAACAAATGAGATGATGATGATGACTTGTGTGTTCATGAATTTTAATGTATATGTCTGAATATGACTCTCCAATAGCTGTGTGTGTGTGTAGGGGGGGGGGGGGGGGGGGGGGGGGGGGGGGGGATGAGTGACAGCTTTCTCCAGAGAGCCGCTTTCATTCTCATCTCGTCTCCCGGCTGGACACTACACTCTCTTCCTTCATTGGTTGTCTGTCTCATGGGAGGGGAATCAATTATTTTTTTTTAATAAGAGTTCCAATTAGTCCTGAGCACATTGTGCTAAATATAAGCCTTATTGTCATGATCTAATAAGCAGAAGGCCAGGGTTTGACCCCTGTAAGATGAGCGCTGGGTGTTACGTTAAGGCCGTCATATAGCTCTTGAACACAATTCAGTACAATTCATTACAGAGATCCAGTGTAACTAGACAAGCCCACCGCACATCAACATGAGACCTGTCAACCTCACTGGCACAGGGAAAGAAATTATTTTTACCTTGTCAAGTGGGATTATGAAAGTTTGTGTGAAATTTGTGTGTAGAGTGACAGTGGACGACTGACAGAATGTCCTCTCCTTAGTATATGACTTGTATGCTCTGCACAATGAAAAAAAGGATAATTAGCAAGTTATAGCTAATTAGAATGACAGTTCTGGGCTAAGATATTGAGTTCATTTTCTGAGGGGAAAATTAAACTAAAAATAAAATAATATAAAAAAAAATCTATTTGTTTGTTAATTTAAATAAAGCTGAAATATAATAAAACATAGTAGACCAAAAACTTCCAAGTTGATTTCTAACTAAAACTGAAATGAAAAAACAAATAGAAACAAAGCCTTTTTAGTAAAAAAAAAATATACTAATACAAAAATTATAATGAAAACTGAAAATATACAAATAAAATCTAACTCAAAATGTTAGCAAAAACTACATGTACTGTATAATCAATATACTACATATCAAAGATTTACACAGGAAATGTTATTGCACTACACCAATAATTGCTGGCCAATGTACACATTTTTAGTGACTCATTATTATTGTTATCATCATTATTATTATTACTATTATTATTCAGCATCTTGGCATTACTTATGTAAGATCATATTTATAAAATTTTTTTTACTTTTGATCGCCAAACACTTTAGTTCCATTTAAAAGCAGATTTTCCTTTAAAACACTACCCTTTTCGCCACTTTCCCTGTGTGAACTCTGATGGTAACATTGATTCAAAATGCTGCTTTTCACAGAAATTGTGTTTAAAATACATGTAATACACACATAAACAGAAATTGAAAGGTACCTATAAACATTATATTCGGAATCTACAGTCATATAACTGGATTTTACTAGCATCTATGCATGTAAACATATCTCAAGTAGACAGTTAGGTAATGTTTCTGCATGTTATTAAGGAACTCCGTGTCCTAGCGTGCAGTGCGCAGCGCTACACCCCTTCGCGCTACTCTCCTGTACCCACCCCAACGACAAACGCGAAGCTCGGCGCTCCGCCGCCGCGGAAAAGATCAGAGGGCCAGAACAGGGAGCCTCCACCGAGGGACCACGGAGTCAGCGACAGGCCGGCGCGCTCGCCGCTGTCTCCCCTGACCACGGCCCTGCCACCAGGTGTGGGTGCCTGGTGACGGGTGCGTTGTGAGATAGTCACCTCGCCCGACACAGTTCCAATGCGAACCAGCACGACAAGCGCGACATGCTCTATTCCTCCATTGCTATTAGAGTTAGCCCTGCTTGAGCTGCTTCTCAGTAGGTGCGCACACACACACACACATATGTCAGATAAAAATCTCAGCGGTTCCCAGCTCTTTTGAGTCCTGTTCCACTCGGTCTCAAGGTCGT
Source organism: Sinocyclocheilus anophthalmus (assembly GCA_018155175.1). Lineage (NCBI taxonomy): Eukaryota > Metazoa > Chordata > Actinopteri > Cypriniformes > Cyprinidae > Sinocyclocheilus > Sinocyclocheilus anophthalmus. Next base: position 205,831 of record JADLZN010003879.1, on the reverse strand, counting down.
TCTGCACACAAGAATCAGATACTGGCATGAATACGTGGGCCTCAGAGTGTTCTTGTGCTGCGGCACAAACTTCCTTTTTTTAGAGCACCTTGACGGACGTCAGCGCTAACGCACACTGTATCCAGGTTGCACAAAAGATGGAGGCTGTGTTTGGAAATAAATGTAAACAATCAGAAGACAGATGCAGACCATTAAGATCTTCATGCTTCATTGAGACTAAAGAGTTTCTGAGCAGAAACACTAACTTTTTAAATGAAAATGTGGTTTGTCTGGTACTAAAGAGTATGACAGTTCAAAAATATATTTCTGTTTATTGAACACTGCTGGAACATATGGAAGATTCTTTCTGCCATTGTTTAAAAACATTTTAAAAAGTAACTGTGACGTCTTATCACAGTTCTGACTTTTTTTCTCACTATTCTATGTTAATATCTCACAATTCAGACTTTTTTCTCACACCTCGGAAATGTGAAATATAAACTCAGAATTGCGAGATATAAAGTCAGAATTGTAAGACATAAACTGGCAGTTCTGAGAAGAAAATGTAGCTTTATTTTCAGAATTGTGAGATGTAACCTAATAACTTTATATATGTATTTGTTTATTTATAAGAACAGCACAGTTTATGTAAATAGAAAAAAAAGTTTTATCTTGGTTTGATTCAAAAAGACCCCCTGGGAACCTTTTAACACTGGTCACTGGTAGGTCATAATATGCACACATAATTTTCATTGCAATTTTTAACTGAAAACATGTATTTTCAAATATCAAAGTGTACTACAGTAGAGTAAAAACAAGTAGAATAACTTGAGCAAATGGTGAACAACTGAATCATTATTTGAATAATGTTAGACATTCCACAATATCTCAAGTATAAGAATAACTTCTTCTTCTTTTAGTCACAGAGGTGACAATTCTTCATTAGCAATCTCACATATAAGTTTAAGAGTACACAAATGCATTAAATGAACAGTGTACATGAATTCATCCTTCATTTTGCATCGTGACAAACTCATATAAATTGTGGCGGAAAAAAATATAGGTGTGGGGAAAAAAACACCTACTAAGAATTCAACTGACGTCTGTATTGCGGCAGCAGTGTTGATGTTAACCTAAGGTCTTTACTGATCTGCATTGACGGTGTGCATTAAAACAGCATGTACATGCTATTTATGTGGCCTAGAAATTGATTCAGTAGTCAACACTTTGTCAGTCTTCACATCATACCGTTATAATATATGTATGCAGAAAAATAGAAACATTAAAGGCCCCAGTGATTTAATCATCAAACAAAATGTAGACAGAATTGATGTGATCTTACAGTTATGACCCACAGGGTTAAAAATGCTTCAAATTCACTTCAAGCCTCGTAAAATGTCAATGTCGTATTCAGTCTAACGCATTATCTGTGTGTACAGTATTTTAAGAGCCAGCCCTATGTTTGTAATTGCACTTATTTTGTTCCACCATCATTCAGCCACTGCTTTTGTGTTGGGTAAACATTGAAACACAGCAAATGTTTCGCAAAGCGAACACACAGATGCTCTAAACACAAGTGAGGATAGTTATCATAAACACAAATTTTGCGGACAAAGGGTCACTGGAGGAAAGGTCACCACTGGAAAATGACAGATTGTTGATTCACATGAATTGCAGTATAAAATGTGACTGTTACTTTCCTGCCTAGTTTGACAGCTATTGTACGTACATTTGTTTTTTTTCTTAGCAGGTGTTGCCCATATACTTTAGATAAAAACAAGCTGCTGCTCTTTTTTCTTTGAATCATTATGATAGTAATAAATAATCAATTTCTGGATTAAGAATAATAACAGTATTACATTTATGTTCTGTAAGAATTTAATATATATAAAATACAACACAGAAATGTCTGTGAACATTTCCGATAAATTATTCAAATGATCCAGAGTTGGAATGCCATTTTTGCAAATGAATTCAAAATGTTGTTTAAATGTATATTGTGATCAAAGTCATGCAAGTCACTGGCTGAGTGTTCGAACGCAGGTAATCACACTACAGAAACTTTGAATGTATAAGTATACATACAATTATGAAAAAATATTTAATGTTTTAATCTTAAAAAGAAAAGTTGTAGCTCTTTTTTAATTTCATGCAACTATTATGAAAAAAAATATGAAAGGGCATTAAGCATTAATATGCTTAAGCATGCATTAAGCATTAATAAATGCATGAGGCTATTCATATGTGCTCTGTGGGCAAATCGCATACTTCACGTGAGCACCATGCTGGAGACCACTGTCTTACAGGTTACTGAGACGATCTAAAACCCTCCATTCGTGGATTTCCAGTGAAGGAAAAGAGTGTTTAGGCTTGAAAAAAATAAGCTCTTTTGATTATTTTGAGTCAAAGGAATGAGTAAGACTACTAAGAGAGTCTATCTACTGAGACTGTGATTGTGGCTCTTTCATTTGTTCTTTTTGGTTTTCTTTGCCGTTTTCTTTTTTATCCAGTGGTCTAGTGCTTAAAGGAGGTCTGTCTCATCTTAAAGAGTCCTTTAATTAATAGACCACTGAATTTCATTTTGCCCACACACATTCTACCACATAAGATTCTTCAGCAATGCACTAACCTATTTTAACACCCAAGCAATGTTTCATTACTCCCCCACATGTCTACCTGAGGGAGTTGTAACGGTGACTACTGAAAGAATAGGAGAGACCTGAAAATAATTCACAGGAATCGTATGTTGACCTTAAAATGAAGGTTAACATGAAATCAGTTACATCTTAATAGTCATTTCTCATGCACATTTTTACAAAGAAAAAAATAACATCAACATAACTTGCTCCATCCCTGTAACAATTTTCCTTTTCTGTTCATATCGTACACACACACACACACACACACACACACATCACAGTTTCCACAAAAAATATTAATCAGCAAAACTGTGTTCAACACTGGTAATAATAAATGTCAATCAGCATATTAGAATGTTTTCTGAAGGATCATGTGACTCTGAAGACTTAAGTAATGATGCTGAAAACTCACCTTTGCATCACAGGAACAAATTACGTTTAAAAATGGATTTACATAGAAAACACATTTTAATTTGTAATAATATTTCATAATATTACTGTTCTTACTGTATTTTTGATCAAATAAATGCCGTCTTTGGTGAGCATACAAGACTTCTTTCAAAAACATTAAGGATAGGTCTATTACGGACCCCAAACGTCTGGGCGATAGTATATGTTACATTACATAAGTAAAATGGGTTATGGATGCCATTTCATGTTGATTTTAAACATGAAACACTTTGTTAGACTAATCAGAAAAAAAAGAAAGAAAAATCCAGAAAGAAAGAATGAGTGTGCAAGCAGCTGGATTACTAGCACAGTTATAGAGCAGCGTTCACATAATGAAAGCACTTCATCAGTGTGATTCATTTGTTCTCTGTTTTAATGTGTATAAAGGTTAAGTCTATGCGTGTGTGTTACTGTGTAATCTCTAAGGCTGTGGGGCATTTCAGGTTTGCTGTATATAAAGATATCAGATCCACCTCATAGAGAGCAAACAGCCAATAAGTGGAGAATAACTGGAGGACCCAGACAGTATTGAGCAGACAAACTGTCACCAGCATCAGTGTGTGTGTGTGTGTGTGTATGTGTGAGAGAGAGGTCTACCTACAGTAATGCCTGCTGCATACTACTACGTGCTGTGAGTGTGTGTGTGTGTGTGTATCAGCTCAGACATTTCCACAGAACCCAAGGGGATGTTTTTGTAATGGACCCTGTCCGGTTTGGAATTTACTGGCCTCATCACTACATATCCAGGAGAGACTCGAAAGGGGAGGGTTGAACGAGTGCAGGGTTTCAGTTTATCAAGAGATGCTGCTGATGTTTCAGGCCACAAATCAGAGCAACAGCAGCCATTAATCTCACTCATGCATTTCATCACAGAGAACGACAAGCCGCTCTCATCGCTGTCGTTTCTCCCCAGCTCTCTCGCAACACCTCAGAATATTTACTACTGCTCTTGAAATAGTATCCTCTCAGGGTATGTGTCACACTGTTGATAATGCTACGTCTGAAAGATACACACACCCAACCCCATCTACTGTACTACAATGTGACGTTGCTAACTATGACACTCTCATTACAATCAACAGTTGTCTGCACTTTCCACTGATTGAACCTTTACTGGGAAGAAAATTCTTACAATTTCAATTACATAATATCTTGTTTTTAAAAACACATTGTTTTAGCAACATAATATTTTGTGCCACCATATATACTGTTAATAAGCTAATAACTTTGTAGGTTGTCACAGGGTATTGTTGAAATGTCAATTTATATCCTTATTATGTCAAAAAGATTCAATTTTTTATAATGTTATTATATACATATATATATATATATAATATATATATATATATAAAATATATATATATCGTGGGACGGAAAGTATCAGACCCCCGAAGGTGCCACATCGTTGTTATATTGCAGCCCATTTGCTAAATCCTTTTAAGTTATTTTTTTCCCTCATTAATGTACATACAGTACCCCATATTGACAGAAAAACACAGATTTTTTGACATTTTTGCAGATTTATTAAAAGAAAAACTGAAATATCACTTGGTCCTAAGTTTTCAGACCCTTTGCTGTGACACTCATATCTTTAACTCAGGTGCTGTCCATTTCTTATAATCATCCTTGAGATGGTTCTACACCTTCATTTTAGTCCAGCTGTGTTTGATTATACTGATTGGACTTGATTAGTAAAGCCACACACCTGTCTATATAAGATTTTACAGCTCACAGTGCATGTCAGAGCAATGAGAATCATGAGGTCAAAGGAACAAGGAACTGCCTGAAGAGCTCAGAGACAGAATTGTGGCAAGGCACAGATCTGGCCAAGGTTACAAAAAAATTTCTGCTGCACTTAAGGTTCCTAAGAGCACAGTGGCCTCCATAATCCTTAAATGGAAGACGTTTGGGACGACCAGAACCCTTCCTAGAGCTGGCCGTCCGGCCAAATTGAGCTATTGGGGGAGAAGAGCCTTGGTGAGAGAGGTGAAGAAGAACCCAAAGATCACTGTTGCTGAGCTCCAGAGATGCAGTCGGGAGATGGGAGTAAGTTGTAGAAAGTCAACCATCACTGAAGCCCTTTACCAGTCGGGGCTTTATGGCAGAGTGCCCTGACGGAAGCCTCTCCTCAGTGCAAAACACATGAAAGCCCGCATGGAGTTTGCTAAAAAACACCTGAAGGACTCCAAGATGGTTAGAAATAAGATTCTCTGGTCTGATGATACCAAGATAGAACTTTTTGGCCTTAATTCTAAGCGGTATGTGTGGAGAAAACCAGGCACTGCTCATCACCTGTCCAATACAGTCCCAACAGTGAAGCTTGGTGGTGGCAGCATCATGCTGTGGGGTGTGTTTTTCAGCTGCAGGGACATGACGACTGGTTGCAATCGAGGGAAAGCTGAATGCGGCCAAGTACAGTGATATCCTGGACAAAAACCTTCTCCAGAGTGCTTAGGACCTCAGACTGGGCTGAAGGTTTACATTCCAACAAGACAATGACCCTAAGTACACAGCTAAAATAATGAAGGAGTGGTTTCACAACAACTCTGTTCTTGAATGGCCCAGCTAGAGCCCTGGCTTAAACCCAATTGAGCATATCTGGAGAGACCTAAAATGGCTGTCCACCAACGTTTACCAACCAACCTGACAGAACTGGAGAGGAACTGCAAGGAGGAATGGCAGAGGAACCCCAAATCCAGGTGTGAAAAACTTGAAATCTTTCCCAAAAAGACTCATGGCTCTATTAGATCAAAAGGGTGCTTCTACTAAAAACTGAGCAAAGGGTCTGAATACTTAGGAACATGTGATATTTTAGTTTTTATTTTTTAATAAATCTACAAAAATGTCAAAAATTCTGTGTTTTTCTGCCAATATGGGGTGCTGTGTGTACATTAAGAGGAAAAAAAAATTGAACTTAATGATTTTAGTAGCAAATGCCTGCATTTAACAAAATTGAAAAATGTAAGGGGGTCTGAATACTTTCCGTACCCACTGTATATATAAAATATTTGTTTTTACAGTGTGTCATTGTTACTTGAAAAAAATATTTTGTGACATAATATCTTGTTATTATAATATACTGTAATTGAGCGGGGTAAATAATACGGGTTCACAAGATTCCATGCTAGTTCTTCTCTTCCTTCTCCATGATGCATTAAAATCATTTTTGGTCTAGATAATTTATACAAGCAAAACTAATTTATAAGATGATGAAAATACAAATTTAGGATCTACTTGGTCACTGCTTTAATGCATTAGGCCATGTTAAGTGTATTATAATGTCCCAGAGTATAATGACTTGCAGAGGGGCCTCGCGTTCTTGCATTTTATTGGCTCTTTGTTCATTTCTTGGTCTAGTTAGCAATATTATATTAGCAATATATAGCTATATAGTGATCCGCCGCCTGATGCAGTTGAATACCACTGCATTGAAACACCTACTAGAAACCAGCAGCTCAGAGGCTCTCCCACCTCCTGTGATTTAAAGCCTGTATGTGTGAGCGCCCCTAAACACACCGTCCAAACAGCCAGTGGCTCTATGTGACAATACAAGCAGTCCACAAGAAGTACACACAATGGAGATGCACGTGTTTGCTGTGTACAGTTTTGCTGATTATAATGGGTGCGTTTTACCCCTGCAGTGATGATTAGGTGTCATTTCCTTTGCCGTCTAATCAAATGAACACTGCATTATAATAAATCGCTCAAACCGCTTTGCTGACAGAGGAAATGATCATGTACATTTAAAGAAACCCTCCTTCAAATATCTCAGGCAATTAGAGCTCATTCCTTTTGGGGTCGTTTTTAATTAACGCACGCTGATGGATCATTCGTTTCCCACAGAAACCATTAGAAGGTCATTACAGCGAGACAATGATTTCCTATATGAGCATCCAGCGATGGCTAGACTGATACCATATAGCTGCAAGTGACGGAGAGATATCAGACTTATCATGTGGGGAAAAAAATGGATTAGGTTCTGGACAGGTGAAAACACACACTTTAAAAGCCATTGAGCTCTCTCACTGCAGCAGATGCTGCCGGCGATGAGAAATCCCCTCAGTTATAGAAATATTGCACAGCATCAGGATTAAGTTGTTTGTAAAGGTTGCCTTGACACAAAAAAAGTCTTAGTGAAGTTTATGCAGGAATAAAAAGAACACTTGTGGAAAGCTTGGGGACAGGTTTATGAGCACATGTCATGAGTTTCCGTTATAGAGGAAGGTTCAAAACCACATATATATGAGAGGTGTGATTTGATAGACAGGAACACATTAACCTCCTCTTGTTTCTCAACACATGTGAAGGTGGTTTTAATGATGCATGACACCTCACACCTCGAGTGACAAAGACAACTCACCCATCCAGGCATTCATCTATTCACACTAATGCTACCTAAACACACCTGCTGTGCATCACATGCAACACACAAACATTTTCATCAGTTCATGCAGCTCTTTATAAGGGAAAACTGGCTTTTGGTTTATTACAGAAGAAGAGGATGGAAAGTGTTATTGAAGAAAAACAGGAGGGCACAGGAAACATATTAATTTATTACCAATTAAAAGAATACTTAGAAAACATGTTTGTGTTGCTTTGACAAAAGAAAAAATGAAGACACACTTGGAAAAATTATTAAAATTGCTTGTTCTGTTACAATATTTTATTGGTTGTTTTGTATATATCTATTGAAGCTTCCACCACAGCATATACAAAGGCAATTCCAAATTTTTATCTCACAATTCTGAGTTTATATCTCATAATTGTGAGTTAACATTTCACAATTGTCTCGCAAATGTCTTTTTTTCTCAGAAATATGTGTTTATATCTAGGAATTCAGACTTTCTTTCTCAGAATTGAGAGTTTATATGCCCACTTCTGGTTTTATTTCTCACAATTTAAAATGTATATCTCAGTTATGTGTTCACACCTCATAATTCTCACTATTTATCTCAGAAGTGATTGAGAGTTTATATTTCACAAATCAGTTTTTTTTTTTCAGAAGTGCAAATTTGTAGCACATTTCTGACTTTCTTGCTATTCCAAGTTTATATATCACAATCTATAGTTAAGATATCACAATTATGATTGCATTTAATAATCCAATTTTTCTTTTTCCCCCAATACATTCACAAGATGAATATTTTATTAATAATTTTTTGTGATCCAAAAGACCCTTCCATCCATGAAATTACTGTAGTCTAATGCAAGTGGTTACCAAATTGTGTTCAAAATAGATTAGAATTGTGAATAAAGAAGGCAAAATATCTTTGACCTGATTTTTTTATTCTGTGGCAAACACAGGCCTTGCAAGATATTGGGTTCCAGAGGTGAATGAAAACTGCATCACAGATCTCACATCTTTATCTTGTGAACATTCACCCACACAAAACATAACTACTCCTAAAACCAGTCAGTATCTGGTGTTACCACCATTTGCCTCACGCATGCAACACCTCTCTTTAGCATAGAGTTTATCAGGTTTTTGATTGTGGCCCTGTGAGGTTGGTCCACTCCTCGTCAATGTGTTGCAAAGTTGCTGGATATTGGCGAACTGGACACGCCGTCGTATGCCGATCCATAGCATCTCAACCATGCTCAATGGTGACATGTCCCTGAGTATGCTGGCCATGCAAGACTGGGACTTTTCAGCTTCCAGGAATTGTGTCAGACCTGCAACATTGGCCGCATTATCATCTCACCTTTGATGCTGTAGGGCTGACTAGGCACAACAATGTCCGCATGATCTCGTCACGTATCTCTGTCATTCAACTGCATCAATAAACTGCACCTGTGTCGTGTGTCCATAACATCATAATCAGAATCAGAAAGAGATTTGTTGCCAGGTATGTTTACACATACGAGGAATTTGTTTTCTTGACAGAAGCTTCCACAGTGTAACAGAATGACAGTGACAGAACAAAAAAAACACAGATAAAAAAAAAATAGAACAAGTAAATAGGAATAAAAATATATAAATTGACGAATTGTATGTTCAGTATATTGCATAGACAGTTTTTGTATGTACAGTTCTGTAGAATTATGTTTCAAATTTTGAGTGTTCCGATAATAAGTGTATGAGTGGTATAAATAGTGTGTGTTCCACGTGTATTGTTACGGTGTTCATGGAGATGGATTGCCTGAAGGAAGAACCTGGTCTGTTCTGCCGTTTCTGTGCTCGTGCTCTTACGCGACGCAGATGGCAACAGTTCAAAGCGGAGTGTGCTGGATGTATGGGTCCAGAGTGATTCTGCCATCCCTTTTGCTCACTCTGGAAAGTACAGTCTTGGAGCGAAGGGTTGTACCAATATACGCTCAGCAGTCCGGGACTAACTCTGCAGTCTTCTGAGGTCCAGAGTTGTTACTTGAGCTGAACTAGACAGTTATGAATTGCAGAGATGGATTCAATGAGTGGCGGATTAGAACATTTCACAGCCCTGTGGCATGTTGAACTCCTATCAATGTGAGTGTCCCCACTTCAGTCCCTGAGAAATGTGGTGCACCGGGGGTGGGGGGGGTGGTAACCGAAATGACTCCACTGCATCACAGTGCTGGCCTGATTGTACTGGTTGGAGAGCAGGAGTTTTCCCTGAAGTCCACTTTCATCTCCACAGTTTTGCGCATGTTGACTCCAGTTGTTGGACTGCATCAGACAACCGAGCGCTCGCCCCCTCTGTAACAGACTCGTCCCGTCCTGAATGAGGCGATGATGTTTGTCCGTCTCAAACTTCAGGAGCTTGACAGAGGGTTCTTTAGATGTGCAGTCGTTGGTGTAGTGGGGAGAGAACACAACCCTGAGGTGCTCCAGTGCTGATCGTACGGGTGCTATATGTGTATTTTCCCAGCCTCACTTGCTGATGCCTTTCTGTCAGGAAGCTGTTGATCCACTGACAGACTGAGGTGGGCACGGAGAGCTGAGATAGTTTTTGGGCAGGAGGAGGTTTGGGATGATTGTGTTAAAGGCCGAGCTGAAGTCCACGAACAGGATCCTCACTTAAGTCCCTGGTCTGTCTAGATGTTGCATAACATAATGCAGTCCCATGTTTACTGCCTCGTCCACAGACCTGTTTGCTCTGTATGCAAACTAAAGAAGATCCAGCAAGGGTCCAGTGATGTCCTTCATGTGGGCCAGCACCAGTTTTTCCACGTTAAGCCCAGGCCTTAAGTCCATTAATTTTGGGTTTCTTTGGGACGGGGAGGATGGTGGAGCGTTTGAAGCATGAAGGGACTTCGCACAGCTCCAGTGATCTGTTGAAGATCTGTGTGAAGATGGGGGCCAGCTGGTTAGCACAGGTTTTCAGACAGGCTTGTGTAACACAATTTGGGCCTGGTGCTTTTTTCCTTTTCTTCTTCCGGAAGACCTGGCGCACCTCGTCTTCACTGATCTGAATTGCAGGTGTGGGAGAGAGGGGGGTTGCAGGAGGTGTTAATAGTTGTGTAGAGAAGTGTTCAGAACTGGTGTGGGGTGTTTTTTCAAACCTGCAGTAGAACTCGTTCAGAGCGTCTGCCTGTTGTTGATTCTCCACAGTGCTGGGGGATGGTGTTTTGTAGTTGGTGATTTCTTTCAGACTTTTCTAGACTGATGCTGAGTCGCTGGAAGAGAATTGAATCCTTATTTTATCCAAATAATTCCTCTTTGCCACTCTGATCTCCTTTTCCAGTGTGTATTTAGCCTGTTTATGGGTAAGAATGACATTCAATCACGGGCAACAGCTCTGGTGGACTCCCTGCAGTCGCATGCCAATTGCCAACGCGCCCCAAACTTGCGACATCTTGGCATTGGGTGCTGTGTGATAAAACTGCATTTTAGAGTGGCCTTTTATGTGGCCAGCCTAAGTTTCTATCACATCTTGATAGCCACACACCTGTGAGGGGGAGGGTTTACCTCGCAAGGAGAAGGTGCTCCTAACACGATTTATACCGATTGTGAACATGAATTGAGAGAACTGGCCTTTTGTGTACATAGAAAAGGTCTTAGATTTTTGAGTTCAGCTCATGAAAAATGGGGGCAAAAAAGTGTTGCGTTTATAATTTTGTCATTTTCATATATATATATATTATTTATTTTTTGTCTTTCTTACCATGACTTTCAATGGTTAACACCCCCACAATTTTTTTTTAAATAAATAAACAAACAAACACCATTTACCTCTGCATCTAAGCAAAAGGAAGAAAAATTATCCTCTCTTTCCCTCTCTATCTCTACGTCCATTCTCTTTAATCTTCTCCTCATGAGCTACAATTACTCCTAATAAATCTTGTTAAGCACTAAATGACCTGTGTTAAGCCAAAGTGATACACTGAATACAGTGTGGGTTTAACGGCACCATATATAAGCAAGTCTTTAGAGGGGTTGAGCAAACCATGCTTGACTCACAGGTCAACAATCCCTCCAAGAATTAACACTCTTCCAATTACAGGAATGAATGCAAATTCAATCAGTCCAAGCATTATTTGCAATAATTCTAATAAAAAAAAAAAATTTCTGTTTCCACAATATTTTCAACATAAACTTGAAGGAAACCATAAGCAATATTAGCTAGTCAAGATCTATGAATATTAGGCCAATCAAATTGTTCTGCAGTGAATGAAAACGATCATCACTATGAACTACTCACTACATTTCCATTCACATGTAATCGTTTAGCAGACACTTGTATTCAAAGTGATTTACAAATGAGGAATATCACAAGCTATATATCATACAAGAGTCAACCAAATTAGCAGTATTTCAATGTTAAATTGCAAGTGTAAGAATAAGTGTTGAATTAAATACTGCATCTACTCTGACTAAGGTCCGTTAATCAGTCACATTTTGTGAGATCAGGGTGTGACCAGCTGAATTCTGGGTATTCGTGATTAACACAAATCAAACATCCATAACCACAGTAATCGCTGCACCAACTCCACACACAGCTAGGATTAAGAGAATTGCTTCAATGAAACATCCATAGGGCATTACAACAGAAGAATCCATAAAGGAGCTGCTGTTTTCCATCAGATCTCCAACTGAGGACAAAAAAGAGGCTTTTCGCTGTTAAAAATGACAGTTTCGGAACGTCTGAAAAACTGCGGATGAATTCCAAAGGTATTAATTTATATTTATGCATGAGACAGGCGCAGTTAAAACAAGTTGTTAAAAGCAAATGGACAGGTGAAAGGTCAAAGTATTCATGGATGTTGGTCAGTCATAATCCTACTTTTATCAGTTCGCTGGCGGTTACAGGACAGCAAAGGAGAGAGAAGAAAAGTGCCATTTTCACAATGTGGCATTTAAAGAGAAAGGCATCAATAACCTCCACGAGACATCAGGGACTATAAATGTCAGCGTCACTAAGGGTTAATGTGAAAGGCCTTTACAGAGTATCACCTGCAACACGACACACAGACACACACACACACACACAAGACTATTTGCACAAAAACTGCCAAACAGGTGCATGTGTTCAGGAAACACACATTTAATTCCTCCTTCTCCGAATTTTCTCTCTTCTTGGGAAACCCCCATATTTCAGGAAGGGTTAACAGTATTTTCGTGTACTCACTGTTTTTTTGTGTTGTGTCTAGCAAGTGTAACACTGACACACACACACACACACACACACAGACACACACACACACACACACACATGGACACACAGGCTACTGTATATAAACTGGCCAATGAGCTCATGAAGATATTCACATAATTTTTACACTCATATTGATTTTGTGGAATAATGGGGCACATGTGCACACATTTTATTGCACACATACACATCCAAACATATACACATATACACACGCAACACACCACAGCCCTCAGAACAAAAGTTAGATCGATACATCAATTTACATTTTCATTCACCCTGTCAGCTTCTTAACATGGGCTTGTTCTCTTGTGTGTGTGTATGGTGTGACAGCATAATGATGTGTTGTAATAAGGAACAGAACAAAGAAAATGGCTGTCTGACCACACACACACACACTGCTGTGGCATGCTCAGGTTTTTTTTTTGTAATGATGGTCATGCCGCTCATGACAATCACATTATCTCTGCTGTAAAAGAGGACACCATAACCAAAACCATTACATTCCCATTCAGACATCATAAAGGTTTCATCTAAAGCCTGAATGTCTTACTTTAAGCTCTTGCTTTTGAAAAGTATACAAATCAAAGGACAAGACTACTGCAACAAGGGGGGGAAAAATAAACTTTAAAGGCATACTTCTCCCAAAAAGTTAAAAGTCATGATTTCATCATGCTGTTTCAGACGATGTTTGTTTATTTGTGTATGTGGAACACAAAAGGAGAATGTTTTTGAAGAATCATTTTGCAGCCCTGATTCATACAACATTTATCAGTAAACAAAAAAACAAAAAGTATCCCTTTAAAGTTTATTTTTTTCCATCCTTGTCCATTCCTTTTCCATACACTGCTCCATACAACTCCATACACTTGTATATAGAGTTATTTTACCTAAATACTACACACAAATAAATAATAGAATAGAATAGAATTGAATAGAATAGAATAGAATACTTAATTATAAAATAAATACTTTCCATACTTTCCATATTGTGGGGGGAATAATAAATACATACATACATACATACATACATACATACTACGGAATTCAATGGGTACCAGAAACTATTTGGTTACCTATATCTTTCAAAGTATCTATCAAAATATCTATCTTTTGTGTTTAGCAGAAGAAAGAAATTCATATTCATATTCAAGACTTCAACTTGAATTTGAGAAAACAATACAAATGTTATTTATATATAGTTTTAATTGATTAAAGAGAATTTAAAGGGACAAGTAGACAAAAATACAGCTTCATCCCAAATCCCTTATATCTCGTGGGGCCCAGTCGTATGGTGGCCCTGAGTACGGGCATTGATCATAAAATTGGCGCGCAGGGGTCGTTCTGGGGTGCCACAAAATGCATTATTGGACAGTGCCAGTTATTCATTTACGTAATGGCTATTTTAATTGTGGAACACAAAAAAGATGGGAAATCCAGCTTACCTATTAACCAACATAAAACAAATCATACTCACAAAACTTTTTTTTTTTCCACAATGGATTATCATTGCCATACTAAGCAAAAAAATACAATAAATAAATGCATAATTATTTCCAAGTCAGATATAATATATATTTTTTAAATGATAGAAAGCTTGCAAATGTCAAGAAAGAAAAGTATGCAGCAACAATGCAATGACCTTTATTATTTTAATTAGATGGGTGATTGAAAGTGGACATTTATGTTATTGCACTGGAAGATAAAAAAAGAAGAATTTTGTAAGTTATCTGTATGAGCAGCTGAAAATACATACAGTATATAGATATACTAAACAAAAGTCCAGACAACCCTTGATAAATCATCAATGTAAATTAAAATAGGACTGACATATAAGAAACGGCTGTCTTTAATTTACCACAGGTTGACCTTTTGTGATAGCATGCACTTACAGCACTAATAAAATAATAATTATGTATAGTAATTTGTATTATTTTGGCTTAATACATATATAACTAATATTAATCTATAAGACTAAAAACATAACAACTGTGGCTAAGGAGAGAATATTATTTTACTTTATGAAAATACTGTCAGGAAAAAAATAATGTTCCACGTGATTTTATTTTGAAAATAAATTCTTCAACAAAGTACTTACACCTCTAATAACATCATTCTTATTGGCTGTGAACTCCAGCCTTAATTGGCTCATTGCTTCATGGCTACATTAGATCTCTGCTGTAATTGCTTCCTGTCCTATTGATTTTAGAGCAGAACAGCTTACTGGTTTGCAGACATAATGTTAGATCTGTTCACCTGTTTTCTGCTTAACACATTTTATTAACCATCTTTCTCTCCTCAGAAGAGCCTCCTCTTCTGATTGTCTTCAGATCCAATTAGAAACGTAATGAAATCAATTACAAGATGTAATTAGGCAGCAGTGCATGATTACAGCAGTGAAATACCTGAAGACCCCAGAACTTCACGTGAGTTGCTGCTGTCACTTAGATCATATTGTCTGGCTGTTCAAAAGCACACGCTCGAAGATGGATGTGAGGCACAAACAAAAACATCTCATTCCATACACTCAATAAGCAATTAGCTGATCATGGAAAACAATCGCATGCCTTATTTTTCTAATTTAATTTCATTCGGAATGTTCTTTTAAGTCCCATCTGAAAGTTATCCAGAGCTCTCTCTCAATTACTCCACTCCCGTCAGAATCTACTCAACCTCATGCAAGAATCCCCTCACAATCCTCTTTCCACCCCTCCTCCATCTCCCTCCTGTATCCCACAAATCCAGGCAGGCAGGGTCTATGTCTGCCCCATGAATGAATCAATATTTTCATTTCAACACTGTCTCAATTTTCAATTAAAGATGAGTACAGTTTCTCCAGACCGCTCTGAAGGGCCGTCAATCACAAGGCCCCTGCTGGCCCTCCACAAGCACATCTGTCTGCCACACTTTTTATGATCATAATTCTTTTCAAGGCATGCTTAAAAAAAAAATACAAACATACACACAATCTACACATTCAATCCATTATATTATATGAATGTACACCCAAACAGGCCATAAAAGGATAAGCTTCTATAACAAACCATGATAAAACGTCTCTAGTTATCATATGTAACGTCATGGTCCCACGAGGAACGAGACCCTATGTGGGAACACACAAAACAACAAAAAAAAAAAAATCGAAGTTGCTTTGGGAACGCCCCTGCGTGACCGCGTTCTGAAGGACGTGTCAAATCAGTCCAATGGAGTAGCGAGATGTCACGAGCGGGGTGACGTAAGCACCAGAAAGTATAAAAGCGCATCCGGAAGAGCGCAAACCAGCTTCGATGAAGTAGCACATGGAGGGATGCAGGAAGTATCACAAAGAGACACAGCCTCTCGTTCCCTCGGGGAACCATGGTTACATACGTAACCTAGAGACGTTCCCCTTCAGGAACTCGAGCTGCGTCTAAGTCACTTTGGGAACGAGAATACACACTGCGCCATACTACCAAGTCCCTGCCTGTGTGTGTATCTTATGAGCACATCACGAGAGAGAACTTGGGAACCTGGGGTAGATGCCAGGTCTAGGTTGTAAAAACGGACAAAAGTGTGTGGAGAGGACCAGCCCGCCGTAGCACAAATGTCCTGCAAGGCCACACCCAAGTTGAAAGCCTTGGAGGCCGCCATACTCCTGGTCGAGTGCGCTCTGACCCCATAGGTGACGAGAGGCCAGAGGCCTCGTAGGCTAGTGAGATGGCCTCGACCACCCACCTATTCATGGTCTGCTTGGTCGCCGGAGATCCTTTCTTTGGCGGACCAAAACAAACAAATAGATGATCTGCCTTATGCCACGGGGCAGCTCTGTATGCATAAGCATCCAGTGTTCGAACTGGAAAGAGCAGATTAAGCCTTTCTTGGCCTACTTCCTGGAACGGAGGAGGACAGAATGCCTGAAGTACTATGGGCCCTGGTGAAGAAGTGGGCACCTTAGGGACATACCCGGCCCTCGGGTAAAGGAATGCCCTAACCATGCCTGGAGCAAATTCCAGGCCCGAAACAGAAAGTGCCTGAAGATCCCGATCCTTTTTAGTGAGGAAATAAAGAGGAGAAATTTGGTCTTGAGCCTGAGCATTTGACCGAACTTCTTCTATGGGTTCAAGGGGGGCATTGCATGAGCCCTCCAGAACCACAGCCAGGTCTCATGAGGGCACCTTAGTGCGCTGTACCGGCCTCAGCCTCAGGGTGCCACGGAGGAAACGAGTGATAAGTGGGTGTCTTCCCAATGATTGACCACCCAGAAGGGCGTGGTAAGCAGCTAAGGCCGCCACGTATACCTTCAGAGTGGAGGGAGATAACCCTTCGGAGAATCGCTCCTGCAGAAACTCCAAAACTGAACCAACTGGGCAGTTGACTGAGTCTTGCAGTCGCTGTCCGCACCAAGAAGTGAAAAGCTTCCACTTCAAAGCGTACTGTTTCCTAGTGTCGGGAGCTCTGGATTGGAGTATGGTCTCAACAACCTCGGTTGAGAGACTGGAAGCTATGAGTTGTGCCCCTCAGGGGCCACACCTACAGCTTCCATAACTTCAGGCAGGGGTGAAGGGTGGTGCCCCCGCCTGAGAGAGGAGGTCCCTCCTGATCGGAATCTCCAGCGGAGAGCTGTCGAGGAGGGACCCAAGTCCAAGAACCATACTCGGGCCAGCTAGAATGGGTCTACTAGCAACAGACGGACCCCATCCTGGCGTACTCTCTCCAGAACTCCCAGGAGCAGAGCGATCGGGGGAAAAGTGTACAGAAGAAGCCTCGGCCACGTCTGCACCATGGCATCCAGCCCCAGTGGAGCTGGATGCGTGATGGAGAACCAGAGCGGACAGTGTGTCATTTCCTGCGACGCAAATAGATCCACTTCCGCCTGGCAAAATTCCCTCCAAATTAGCGAACGCAGACCCCCTGCCGTTTGATGTAGGAGACCACCGATGTGTTGTTTGCGGACAAGCACATGATGCCCCCTTAGTTCTGGAAGGAAGTGTGTCAGAGCTTGAAACACGGCCAGCATTTCCAGGCAGTTGATGTGCCAAAAGAGATGATGGCCTTCCCACAGACCCTGGGCAGAGCGGCCACTCATGACCGCTCCCCAGCCCATGAGAGAGGCATCCGTCATTAGCGTAACGCGACGACAAGGAGCCCCTAACATCAGGCCTTGAACCAGGAACCAACGTTTCCTCCACATGTCTAAGGCACATAAGCATCGCCGTGTGACCTTGATCATGCGAAGCGGATTCCCCCTCGGGGAAAATCCCTTGGTTCTGAGCCACCACTGCAAGGGTCTCATGTACAGCAGGCCAAAAGGTATCACGTTGGATGCAGCTGCTATCAGACCCAACAGTTTCTGGAACTGTTTGACAGTGAGTGACTGCCTTCTCTTACTCTCGTGACTGTTGTGAGGATTGACTCGATTCGAGCAGGAGACAGACGTGCCTGCATCGAGGTTGAGTCCCACACCACGCCTAAATAAGTGGTTCTCTGTAGTGGAGAAAGAACACTCTTCTTGGCGTTTAGCCTTAACCCCAGTTCTCTCATATCGGCGAGGACGGCATCTCGATGCCGAGCCGCCATCTGCTCCGATTGAGCTAGTATTAACCAATCGTCGATGTATTTGAGAATGCGGATGCCCTGGAGTCGCAAAGGAACCAGAGCTGCATCCACACACTTCGTGAAAGTACGGGGTGAGAGTGACAGGCCAAAGGGAAGAACTCGATATTGGTATGATTCACCCGAAAGCAAACCTTAGGAACTTCCTGTGTTGAGGGAGGATGGAAACATGGAAATAAGCGTCTTTGAGATCTATCGTAACAAACCAGTCCTCGGACTGGATTTGAGATACTATCTGCTTGATAGTGAGCATCTTGAACCGAAGCCGTTTGATAGCGCGGTTCAGAAGACGGAGATCTAAGATCGGAAGCAACCCCCCATCCTTCTTCGGAACGATGAAGTAACGGCTGTAGAACCCGGACACTCTCGAGAGAGAGGAGGAACACGTTCTATGGCCCCCTTCCTCAAGAGTGTATCTACTTCTTGTTCCATTACCAGAGCCTGTTTGGGGCCCACTAGTGTGGGATGACCCCGTTGAAACAAGGCGGATGAGAACTGAACTGGATTCTGTAACCTTACTCTACAATCTGCAGGACCCATTTTGAGATATTTGGTAGAAGTTTCCACGCTACCAGAAAATCTACTAAGGGAACCAGCCTCTCGAGGCTGGCCTCTGGTATTATTAGAGGAGCCAGTTCTGTGCCCTGAAGCGGATGACCGGCAGGGAATGACTGACCTGACTGCTGTAGCACCCTCACTTGAGGGGGCGAGTTCTCCCGTGCCGTACCGTTGCCGGACGTCAGCTGGGAATTTCTCTCGTCGGAGCTCACTGAGCCCTGAAGCACCGAGGTGGCAGGGTTATCAATGAACCTCCTTGAGGGCACTGAGGGAAGAACCGACCTGACTGCTGTAGCACCCTCACTTGAGGGGGCGAGCTCTCCCGTGCCATACCGTTGCCGGGCGGCAGCTGGGATTTTCGCTCGTCGGAGCTCACTGAGCCCTGAAGCACCGAGGGTGGCAGGGGTATCAATAAACCTCTGTGAGGGCACTGAGGAAGATTGGGCACCGTATACTGAGGTGTTATCCTTTCCTCCCCAGGTGGGCTGCCCTCAGGGACCTGACAATGGTAGGACCGTTTAGCCGAGGTCCTCTTTGACAAAATAACGGTCCGCAGATCTGTTTTCGGTCTAGAGGACACCGACTGAGAGCGTCGCCCCGACCCCCGATCTTTCTGTGGAGGGGTGCGGGTTGCAACGCTCTGTTTTTGAGACTGGCGATATGAGGAGCTTGATGGCTTGGGCTGCTCCCGCTCAGCAGCCCCACCCCTGAGCAGGTCAGCCTGGTATGCTTGTAACACCGCCATGGTGTGCAAACATGCGCCAGCCTGACCTGCCGCCGTATAAGCTTTCATAACCAGACTCGATGTAAGCCTAACGGTCCTGGTGGGAAGCTTCGGGGCCTTCATGGACGATGCTGAGGATGGGGAGAGATGGCTTGCAAGCGTCTGCTCCACCACTGGCATTGCCCCATATCCCTTATCATTCAGCCCCACGATGTTCTTTTGAATAATTCGAGACTGTGGGGCTGTAAATACGGGATGAGTACGGTTTCTCCCAAGATCCTGACAGCTCAGCATGGAGTTTGGGGAAAAACGGAAGGCCCCCGTCATGAAGGCTGTGATCTGGATTCAGAATACGCTCGTCTAATTACTTTTAGGACGAGCGTCCTGTTTCTCGGCTGGCCAAACGATATTTTATTTTGGCGAGTGCACGAAATACACCCCATAATCACGAATCACACCTCATATGCGAGGGACTGTGGTGGCGAGTCCACAGTCTCCTCTGTCTCGACACTCATCACATCCACCTCCTCAGAGGAAGATAGATGAAGTGTCTGACTCTAGCGGGTGAGGACTGAGAAAAGGACAAGCCCGTTTCGGATCCCTCCGCTAAATCCACCCGCAATCCCCACGACAACAGTCTGCGCCGTGCCTCGGCAACATCCGGTACCGCTGCCAGCGGATCGCGAGCTGGCCGCCTCTCATTCAACACAGCCAGCGAGATCGATCGTGCGCAGCGAGAGCATCTCGCAGAGATGGACAAACTCCTCGAAAGCCGACCGTGCATGCTCCGCTCCCAACCAAATGACACACAAATTGTGTGTATCCCCCGCCGCCAGATATCATGGGCAGGGAGGAACCCAGGCAGCTTCTGTAATGCCGTTCTGCGGGCAAGGGGAATTCGCCATATACTTTTTCATGATTGTTTTTTTTATATATGCTTGTGTGGACAGACGACAGTAAATAGACAGACACATACACAAAGTGCTACTGAAGAGCAGAAGCTGGGTGGTGCGCTCTGCGAGGCTCTTTTTATACGTCCTGTGCGTGTCCGTCCCCCGCTGCGTGACGGGGGGGGGGTCTCTCTCTACTCCATTGGGCTGATTTGACACGTGCTTCAGAACGTGGTCACGCAGGGGCGTTCCCAAAGCAACTTCGAGCAGCTCGAGTTCCTGAAGGGGAACTACAGTTTTATGAGCTGCCAGAATTCATGCGTTTATGTTACAATTGGGGGACATAAACATACTTTTAAATACTTAAAATTCATGTGATGTATTTTATGATATACTTAGCAAAATATTTTGCTGTTGAAAATATTAATAATATTGCATTTATGACAACATTATAAAATAAAAAAGCATAATCTTTATTTATTTATTTATTTATTTATTAAGTCTTACAGTTAGTGTCTTTGGTTTAAGCTGCAGTATAGCAAAACTGGTCAGAACTTTTCATGTAAAAAATTATATTGCTAGTAATTTTAATATATTTTAATTATGCACACACACACACACACACCAAAAAAAACATCCATTCATTCCATGCTTTAAAACTTCATTAAAATATTTCAGACAATCAGTATGTATTTTTGTGTACTTTTTACTATTATATATATCTATATATATATATATGGTCCCCACTCCGCGGTGCTGAAATGCACATGCTTTTTGGCAGGTGTCTCGCTACTGTCTGAGTGTGTCTGGTATTTGGTTGATCGACAGTGGCAAGCCTGCAGCTCTCTTAAATCGTCAGCAGCTTTGGAGAACCACTGCAGAAGTCTTCAATAATTAAACTAATTAACAGAGCGATTAGCAACTTTGTGGAATTGTTGCTGTACAGAGCATGGCAGCAGTGATTACGGGGGGGTGGAAGGGGGGGGCCATTGGGTGGTTTTTTGTCTGGCAGTAGCAGAACCACCAGAGAGAGATATAATGGGCTTTAATAAGCAAGGGTTAATGTTAGCAAAGTAATCAAGGCAAATCCAATACACAACACTCACTCGGATTAGAAAAAGAGGACTTAAATCATTTCATAACTATCAGTCCCGCCACTCCCTACAGGTGAAGAAAACGTAATACTTTTACTTTGATTGAGACAACCAATTCACCCAACCCACAACCAACACGATTTCAAATGAATTCAATACATTAATTGACTTCCACTCACTTGTAATGGAAAATGTATTTTATAAAAGGTGATACACATTAGAGCTGATTAAGTTTTCTTACAAAAGTTGTCTGTGAAATATATTTTCAGCAATCTATATCTAATGCTGGTCACCATCAGCTTAGGAGACCCTTATAACTGACCTAAATGGGCTTCAGATGAGCATGTGCAGGCAAACTCTGTTCTACACTCACAGCTTATTAGTGACACAAATGTGCCACATCTCTTGGGAAGATAAACGCTAATCTGCTCCTCTATGCATCTGTCCCTCAAAAGCAGGGGCTTCTGACCTTTGCAGAGCTAGGGAGCATAATTAAATGCAACTAACCCTAAAGCAAAACCCTTATCCTAACCCTAACCATATATTTTATTTATTTATTTATTTAAAATAAATAAAGTTTATTTGACCCAAAACTTTTGAAGGGTAGAGTACTAATTAGTAAAATAAATGTACTTATTTTATTATTAATTTACTCAGTTTTCAACTATGCTTTGTAAAGCATTTGTTAGTAACATATAAATGCCATCTAAATTTAGGTTTTACATGTTTCTAACATATCTTTTTAATGGACCCCCAGCACTGAAAATCCAGTTTCTGGAGGAAAACCAGGGCCTTGTCACTTCCCCCAGATTTCATTAGCTTTGTACACAAGCTTGTATGTGTGTGTGTGTGTGGGGTGTGTTGTGTGTGTGTGTGTGTGATGTGTGTGTGTGCTTCAACCGCTGGTGTATTGATTTCTTTTTGTTGTCGGCTGAAGTGAGTTTACCTGTTTGCGCTGCCTATTTGGGCGACTATACATGGACTCTGTGTGTTTGTTTGTCAATTAGATTGCGGTTGGGAGAAGATGGAGTGTTTTCAGTATAGCTGGAAAGCACCTCACTTTTCTTCCCCTGGCATTTGCAGGTAATCTGACATTTCCAGGTAATCTCCTGCAAACACACTTGCAGTTAACTGCTCCTTAGGGAGTGATGGGTCTGAGAGTGAGAAAAGGGCTATTGCTGTTCAGAACGACTAACACAGGGTTGGGAAAATTTACAACAAAGGTGACCAAGAGAGGTAGACCCATATGGCTGAAGAGGCCAGGAGGGCCAGGGTGGCCAGGGTGGCCAGGATCGTTATTACCACAGCATCATGGGACAGTTTGAGAGCAATTACACCCCAAGACCATAACTCTCCCCCCTGCCCCCACACAGCTATAATGGAAGACCTTTCAACCTACACAAAATGGCCTCCTAGCCATTCTCATGAAAACAGAAATAAATCAGAAGAAAGTACACTGCTCCAATGCTAGCGGCCCGTACAGCGTGCGCATGTGTGCACACGTGTTTGTGATTGCCGGTGATGATTGGAGAACGCTGAACCGAGATGGATTGATAAATTTGATTGGTCACATATTGGATATGGTGGTGAAATGGTGCGTTGGGGGGGCATCACGATTAATTTTGTGAGGCTGTCAGTTGCTTTCTGAGTGTGTGACTGGGATATATTGGCCTATAGGCTGCAGGGAGAACTAATCAAACCCGTGAAGGAAAGCAGATCCTGACATCTCTTAAATGATCTCACCTGTTTGCTGCATGTTCTGAACAAACGGCTGTAGCACGCTGTAATGGCCTACTCTCAGTGTCAAAGTATTGGTGATTCTGGTCTTTTGCAGCTCTCTGAAAAGATTACAAGTTGATAGTTTCAATGATTGCTTACCACTCAAGCTGAAATCTGTGCTCTCATAAAGGCAATTATTGACAATTACCTGAGGTGTTTCAAACCCTTGCAAAATGGGCATTCAAAAAGGTTCATGACTCCTGAAAAACAATGGTCAATCAAGAAACACAAAAAAGAAGAAACGTGAATGGAGTCAGAGTGTTTTCTGAACAAAAGCTACTTTAAACTGTGCAGGTAACTAAGTTAAAGCTACTGATAATGTACATCAGTTCAACAGTCAAGCTACTTTTGTCTGCTACACAAGCCAACAAGAAGTAAACTTTCTTGAGTCAGAAACATAGTGATTAACTTAATGTTTTGCTCTAAAAAAATCGAATGTGCTCTTCAAGTCGAAAATATCGTAATTCATTTGAAACTACTAAAATATTGTGGTTCTAAGTGCATGTCTAAACAATGTCGTATTTACAATTGGGAA
Source organism: Sinocyclocheilus anophthalmus (assembly GCA_018155175.1). NCBI lineage: Eukaryota > Metazoa > Chordata > Actinopteri > Cypriniformes > Cyprinidae > Sinocyclocheilus > Sinocyclocheilus anophthalmus. The sequence goes on along the minus strand of JADLZN010003879.1, from coordinate 182,022 downwards.
ACTCTGAATTGATACATGAGTTGCTGAGTTGTGGTGTTGGAAGGAGTGTGTTGATTTGAAACATTGCGGAAACACTGATCTATAATACAGATAATATAATATACCTACATACAGACATCAGTGAGTATGTAGTGAATAAAGTTAATCACTCAAATGGAAAGGTGATACAAACTACAAAATGTCATCATTTTGAATTCAAAAGCAGTTATTTGGGTTTATCGTGTCTTATTTTGCTTTATTTATGCTACTTACGTGTTATGTTTGACTTAAATGCGTGACGTCTTAATAACGAACACCCAACTCTGAGTTTTGCACTTTCCACATGCACTTGAAGGCAGCATGAAATTCCTCATCGGGACTCAATTTAGTGAAACATTTTTAGAATCATTTAATTTACAAGAACCGTCTAAACGAACTGATTCATTAAAATGAATCAGGATTTCTAATGGTAGTTATAACAGAGAGCCATTTAGGACCAAGCAATCCACTAAAATGAATGAAATGTTTATGCTACACGAGAGGAAAAGAGCTTTTTTAGGTGAAAACTCTACATACTTTAGGACAATGAATGGCTAGCTGGATGGATTTTCACTCCTGGTGTAAATGAACTTTGAGCTACAGGGTCTATGTGTCAGCGCAGCCATTATGGCCAGCAGTTTAACCTTTTGTCTGTTTTGCCGCTTATGTTCTAAACTTATTATCCCACAATGCTGTAAGGGTGAAGGATGAGGGTTTTGGCATAGTGTGTGTGTGATATAGAACGATATAACGGTCAGGTGTAGGGGAAAGGGTAACCACAGGTCAGTGTGGTATTAGCAGCGGGTTTAACATGCTTTCCCTCTCTCTCTCTACCTCAACGGCTCCACCCAGCCTGGTCTTCGCCTGGGTATCTAATGGTGGCCTTGAGTGATTGTATTGATTTTTTCCTCAGGATTTCCAGTTTGTAAAGCCTCCCTCTTTCCACTTTTCCCAATTGTCATTATGTGCCTTCAATCACATGCAGCATTCCCTGCGTTTCACCAGGGACATGGACCCAACAATCTATAAATGGGTACGTGGGGGCCACATTATAAACCTTATGAACTTGAATATTAATTTAGTTGATGTAATGCTTGTCCAGTGCTGACTGATTTGAATGACCCTTTTACCAACTATGCATTCATTCAGCTCAGTGCTAAGGTTTCAGAAGCTTCTGTTCAGTCTTAAAATAATTGTTTTATGTAGCTCTCTTTATGTAAGCTCAAATACATACAATTAATTTCTGTTGTATCCATCTTATTTTTCGAAGTGGAAGTACGCAACTTCCTGTGAGTTTCCAATTCATACGTTTCTACAGGTAAATAACTAGAAGAATAACTATGTGTAGTAAATGGTAAAACTATTTGCGCTACAAACCAGTGTCAATGATTATGATAGTATATTACAATAAACTAACAAATAGCGATTTGCAACAAAGAAGCTTCATGAACTTTTTTGTACAGGTAAAATAACTGGAAGTGGATGACACAGGAAGCCTTGCACCAGTTGAAAATGGCTGTGCTTCCGTTATTCTTCAATAGTCTTCACTTCTAAATTGAAGATAAAAGTGTCTGCTAAATAAATACATTTAAATGTGATGTAAATGTGTTTATTAGGATTTTATGCCCGTTCAAATATTGAGGTCAATTTCCAATAGCTTTGCACTGCAGTAAATTAAGTTTATACCTTGATACAGCTGAACTCACATGCAGAATGCTGCAAGATGAACAACCTCCCGCTGAGATCAGCTTGAACAGAACGAGTTAATATATTATACAGGCACAGAATATGTTAATAACATGTGGAAATTGAGGCAATTACATTTCATCATGCAGGGCTTGCAAGATTAACAATGCACCACTAATAACATGCCAAACACTACATACATTTTGAAAGCACACTGAAGCCAAAATCCTTAGCTTGCTGCAATAATCTCAGAATATATGTTTGCAGTCATTACACATCCACAACACACCACAGTGGAGACATAAACAGCTTCATACTGACCGTGAATGTGTGAGGTTGTGCTTGCTATAATGTCTATGCCATTTAAGGAAGGCTGTATGGACGGTCCACCAATCCTCAGAGGACATGCAGAGGTACTCGTAAATAGATGAGGCCGCAAGTAACTGGGAACCTTAATTGTTGCTGACACTCAGGAGACTTCCTCCCAGCAGGATGGTGTTTAGATAAGAAATGAAAATGATCAGAGCAGGTAAGTGAAGCTCATATATGGGCCTCCTCTTATCTCTTGTATTCTGCAAACAGTCCTCTGGGTCGCATACATATGGAGCACATACACTGTGAGACACATGCAGTGCTGCTGGCATTATGGAAGATACTGACGCAATCGTACAGCTATTGCCAGAGGCAGGTGAACAGATAATGAAAATGAATGGTTATAATGCAGATCCAGTGTGATGTGAGTTAAGGACTGTTCACAGAAAGACAAAATTCGGCACAAAAATGGGGCCCAATTTTTGCATACAATTTATTTGTTCAGATCAATGCAAACATAATAATAAAAAATTGAATGTGACTGTTAGTGTCAGTCTGAACAGTTGCACTTACAGCAGTTAGGTGTTTGTTCACATCCTTAACACTAATGATCCATCACATTTACTGTACTGTTGCTTGGTGAAATTTCGCCAGGCAAAATCTAGTCATTTTAATTGGATTTCATGCGATCTGGAATTTTGCATAAGGGTGTATAAACAGAAAGCTGCTTGGTTTGAAAGTAACGTCGGTGTGAATGGTGCGTCATGCATCACTACAGTATGGAAATTGGTGAATGGACCTGTTTTGCTGGTAAAATATTGCTAAGATTTTGTGAATGTGGCCACGCCTTAAGTACAAGCAATAACAGTAGTGATATTAGCAATGCTAATAATCATAATAATAAAGACCAACCATCGTCATCAACATGGACATAACCACATCATCATTTGTATTGCTATTGTTCTTATATATTTCCCATTTTCTTTCCCATTTTATTAACTGACACCTTTGTGAAGATTTCTGTCCAAAGTACAAGCTCCTCTTTACGGTCGTAACATTCCAATAATGTCTGCAGGTGGTTTGATTTTCCCATGACATCAGTCTGTTCTCAAGAGGCAAGCCTAATCTTCTCATCGTAGAAACCGTGTCGTACACATTGTTCATGAGGTTTACATTTAGCCACTTACGTGCAAATCATCCCGCTTCTTTGTTCCTGTGAATTGAGTGGAAACTTGAGAAATTCTCTTTGAGTTTCTGAATAAAACAAGGAAATACCTGTGAGAGCAGATCAAAGATGTGAACATGCCGGATGGCATCAGGCTCACGAAACACCTACAGTACAGCCTTCTGAATAGAGGAGGCATCAAACTGGAAAAGCATTACATCAGTTTCCGCAACATGTTTTCTTTAGTAGACAATGTGTATGTGTTTGATTTGAAAAGCTTGTGTCAGTGAGGGTCAGACTGTCGCTCATACAGCTCCACTTTAACCACATAATGTTCCAGTTCCTAATAAAGTTACAGGCCAATTGGCGAGTAACTCCATTTCATTAACTCGTCAAATCCAATTATTAAGAGTTCATTTTAGACCCTTTTTCTTCAGTGGTCCTGACCCATTACAGAAGATTTCTAGAAGAGTCAACATTACATACTCATATGCAATTGCCACCTTTTTGTATTCAGGTGTTTATCTGTCTGCACAATTATTTGTACTAGTTGTGCTCACTGAAATGAACTCAAGGGAACTGGACAGGGGTGGAGTTGTTTTGCTGCAGTTTTCATGTGGCGTAAACACAGACACAATCTCTTTCACTTTCATTCCTCTAAGCATAACAATCATCCGTGAGATCGAAGGACATAAAAACAAGCACTTAGACATATTTGACTTTTGAGTACACATCTGCTTATCTCCGATACTTTCCTCAGGAGGAAAACAACGACTGGTCTTCCAGTCATCATCCGCCACGTGCTTTGCATCTACTTCACTGTCAGTCCTGAAATGTCACTTGGGCCTCTGCTGGGGACTCACAGCTAGTCACACACCTGATGCCCTTTAGCTGCATTCAAAGGTCAAAGCACCATCCTGAGAGATGTACTGTACACAAGTGTACTGAATTAATGTGGAAACAGTACAATGAGGGTCCAAAATGAACTGACCAAGAGCAAAATGTAAGCAAAATGTGAAACAATTTTATTAGGAACTGCACCAAAAACACCCTTTGCATCTTGCAATTTTTACCTCAGTGGAACATGAATCATCAAAATTGTATGTAAGTAGTTTTTTGTTTTTTCCCCCCCCCCAAAACTACATGTGTTGACAAAAAACCCACATTAAGCCACTAAAACACAAATATGAGGAACAAGATCACAAACAGAGATTTGATATAAAGACATGTTGTATATGATGATGCATGTGACTATCCAAGGATAAACCTCAATAATGTTGTTTGCTACTCTGTATTTGGCAGTCATCCCAGCCTGGCTTATCTCACACAAACATGCAGCTATCCAGATCACGCAGACAGCCTTCAAGTCAGCAAACTACCTTAATGCAAGAAACATGCGATCAGAATCACTGTTCACTCGTGGCCCTTAGTTAGATTCATCTTTTCTTTGTTCCTCATCTTTGACCTACCGCTTTCACAAATTTTCCATCATTTCATCATGATCAGCAGTCCCCTTTTTCTTGGACGTGTGTAGCAACTCATAATGTAATAACTGCACATAATGTAATAAATATTACACTATTATTGTAATAAAATGTTCATAATGTAATCATTTTCTCAAAACGTAATAAAATCTTGAACTCATAATCTAATAATTTTTCAATGTAATAACATTTTTTCACATAATGTAATAGGTTATTGTATGAGAAATGTATTACATTATGAACACACTGTGGCAACTTATAATGTAATCACACTTCATAAGGTAATACCAGCACACAATTTAAAACAATTATTATTATTATTATATGTTTACAATATCATAATTATCTTTCAACATAATAAATTTGAGCACAAAACATAATAGTTTTGTTAAAAGAAAATTAGGCTTATTAGGCTACATTGTGAACTTTTATAAAAAAAATTATAAAAAGCTTACTAATTTTGTGATTATGACATGCTTAATTTTTAAGATATAGGCAGGTTTCACAGACAGAGCTTAGACTAAGCCAGGATTAGGCCATAGTTAGTTTTTATAAACATGCTTTAGTAAAAACATTACTGGTGTGTAGGCCACTGATATATTTTACGAAACATAAAGTTTCTTTCAGTGGAAACAGCTCAGACTAGTTTTAGTCTGGGATTAGGCTTTAAATTAAAAAAAAAAAAAAAAAAAAAAAAAAAAGGGTCAATTCTATGACAAGGGGGAAGGCATTCAATGGTTGTTATAAAAAAAAAAAATTCTACACAAATGTATAGGCCTAATGTATTTATAGTTTTGGCGATATGATTAGATGGTTTTATCTTCCTGAGGTAGATGTCACGTAACTGGCACATTCTTCACAGGCTGTTATACTGATGATTTCCCTGGTTAAAACCACTTATAAGCACATAAATGATGCATGATTGTAAGTTGTACTTTATTTTTCAACATATATCGTCTGATGTACATTAATGTTATAACTTGTATTAAAGTGAAGAAATTTTTATTTAACTTGTGCTCCATGCTGTCGGCAGATAACACGATCTATCCCAGACTACATTAGACTCTGGAAACTTTTATTAGTTTTTTTCCAAATTTGTTCATAAAAAATGCCTTCAATTCAAGGACATAGAATTTAGTAGGGGCACAACTGAATTGCTCCTAGCAATAATTTTGATCAGTTAAAATATATTTATATGTAACCACTGTCATTGTCATCATACCACGGACATTACCTGAGATGTTAAAGTCCACATAAAATCAACATTTACAATATTTATTTTGTTAGCGCACATTGCTAGTCTTGAGGTAAACAATTAATCTGTGCAAGTTAATCCACAGAAAAAATGGTCTTGTAATCTTTAATCAAAATCTGATCATTTGCTCTTCTGCTCTGGAATGGCATGCCTTCTCTGATGACGTCAGTTTGACGGCTTGGGCAGAATATGCTTAACCACACCCCTCCGACAATACATTTGCTGTGAGTGAGAGATGAGAGGAGGAGCGCAAAAATAAAACCCCGCCCTCTACTCATAGTACTCAATATTTTCCCCCCCCCCCCCCCCCCCCCCCCCCCCTCCCCCCCCCCCCCCCCCCCCCCCCCCCCCCCCCCCTTTTCAGTTGGAAATACGCCACCCACTGAATCCCAGTCGGCAGCAAACTTACGCGTTAACACGGCCTTAAAGTAAATAGGTCAGCAAACTGGCTCTTCAAGTGTGCATTTAATGCATGGCCAACTGTTCCAGTATTTAAGCAACATTCCTTATTAAATCCATACAGAAAGCAGTTTGTCACGCCCAGTTTAGGGAGCTAATCACTGGCACAAAAAAGACAAAAACACAAGAGCACCCTTATTTGAAACTGTAATAATAACATATTTGGCAAACTCGTCTGTGCATATTTGCATTTGCGCTCTGGCGAGCATCAGATGTTTCTGTTTACAGTGTTTGAGTTTTGAGCAGTGTAGCCAATCACAGACACATCCATTGAACCAAATGAGATGAGTGACAGGCTCAGTGCATTTGAATTTATAAAGGGAGCACTCTTTGCACACATACTGATACTAGACTATCTGTAATGCATTCAGAATTTTAAAGTTTTTTTTTTTCATGATGCTAAGAGGAACAATGTCCCCTCACTAAAGTTCAGCTATAGTTATTCTATAAATGCTAAAATGAATCTCAGACGTGAACATACAGTATTTGCTTTGCTTAATCCATTCATGTACAAATTAATTCTAAAAATAACTTAATTTGTACATTAAAAGATTACGCAAAGCAAATATGTTCACGTCTGAGATTCATTTTAGCATTTATCTCTATATGGCTATTTTTATTTTTATATATATATTTATTATGATATATATTATATAATATAATATATTATATATATTATACAAATGCTAATAACAGCACAAAATATTTGACTGTCCCTATACTGGGTGCTTATGACTTATTAGTATAAGTATTAATTATGACAATATTACATTATTTTTTGGTCAGTTTATAATGTAATACATTTCTCATAATGTAATAATTGTTATTACATTATGAGCTCAAGATTTTATTACATTTTGAGAAAATTATTACATTATATTAAAATAATAATGTAATACTTATTACATTATGTGCAGTTTTTACATTATGTGCAGTTACTACATTATGAGTTGCTACAGACGTGTTTTAAGTGCTATTCCAATTTGTAAAGGCTTATGTGCCATCCCAATTTCAGAGCCATTCAACTGCAAAGAAAGCAGGATGGAAAAATTACTGATAGAAACAAAAAGAAGAGAGAAAATCAAAAAGAGCAGCACTTAAAGCTATCACAATAGCAGAGCATGTTGGTGATGCTGGAAAAGCAATACGTTTCTGTCAGCATTTGTTGTCCGCCGTTAACCCAGGCAGTAACAAATACAAGGAGGTTTATTGAAATTCTGAGGCTGGACATTTATTGAAACTGGTGTTGCTGTGTTTTCATGCGTGAGGACATATATTGAACTCTAACAGCAATATAAATGCCTGAACTTGACAGGCCGTATATGAATAAGGTCAAGTGTGTGCAGCTGTGTGTTTGAGTGTGAGTGGTAGATGAGGGTCGGTGCAGTTTACGGGCCTCCTAACAGCTATAAGTGAAGCACATCAGAACAGCCGTGTTTAAGGAGCAACATACTGTATATAGCGTTGCATCCACTGCTGTGTGTGTGATCATTATGAAAAAAACCTTTGAAAAGGTGAATGGGTGCTGTCACGTGCTGTCAGAAATAGAGGCGAAACAGTTGATAAAAACACCATAATAATCCACACTACTCCAGTATATCAATTAACATCTTGTGAAACAAAAATCCCGTTGTCCTCTCACACCAAAACATATTTTGGACTGTTTTCACTTGTAAACAGTGCTTGATCTGTTCATATTTCTCTCTTGATTCAGATCAGATGTCTTTTTCACTGTTGAAAGCACTCAAATGTTAGTCTGAAGCATCGGGTTGAAGTTAAAAGTATTGTAATGATGGATGACGAAACAATCTTAGTCTTATCTCACTTTATGCGATGCAGTAATTCTAGACGGGTTGCAGATTTGTTCTAACAAGGTCATGGAAGGGAGGGAAAACAACACTATATTCAAATAATAAAATGCTATAATATAATCAAGCATTCAACAAAACAAAATAAATAGATTAACTCTTAAAAAGGGGAAAAAATCTTGTTGTTGTTGATTTCAAATGGAAGTGAGTTGAATCTAATTGTATGTGTATTTTGGGACAAATACATTTGTAACTTAATACATTGTAGCCAAAAACAAATCTGATGACAACATTGACAGTTACGTGTCATCTCTACATCCTTGAAAGCAAAAGAAAATATTACCCATATCTCATTAAATATGGTTTACTTTCAGAGAAGATAAACATTGTGTGTGCCTAATTATGTTATTTATTAGTTTTTACTCAATAATATATACATAAATCTAATACTGAGTGTGCAATAGATATATATTATAGATATATAATATATCTTATATAATAATATAAAGAAGAGAGAATGAGAGAGAACACAAACACACACAAAACATGCTCATTCACCCATAGCATTGTGTGTGTTCCACAGGAAACCATGTGTGCCCTTATGACAGCAGAGAGTCATAAAACTAATTTCTTTAGGAAAGCTTCAAAACACATGAAAAATACTGGCAGCGTGACAGGTGTATATGTACACACACAGCTTGTGATGTGAGTTTATCCTGTACACCCAACAGCCATGCAGTTTTCAAGTAAACAGAGCCAGTGCAAGATCTCTTGATAAAATGACATTAATTCATCCATCCATTCTGCAAATCACGTCCTATGTAGGGTCGAGCGGATGCCAGAGAGCCTTTCCCAGAGCCTCAGGTGATCTGCTGTAAGTAGACAGAGCTCTGACGCCTCTACCAAACTGTAATGGGCAACATACTGTAGCTCCTACGACAAGACGTTACAGGTATGCTGGAGCATTTTATTTTATTTTTTATAGTTGCATCTTGTGATATGATGTCACAAATCTGGTCTATGAACTTCCGTTCACTCACCACCAGAGGTCACCCGCTCACTACATGGACTCTCACACTACACAGACTGTTACACTATACCCTGGACTACATTTCCCATCATCCATTGCACTGATTGCAGACAGCTGTAACCAATCACACACTCACCTGAAAGCTATTACACACTATATAACACCCACTCAGATCCTGCTCAAGTCGCTGAGTATTGTCTGCGTTTATCGCTCTCCAAGTGATAGCTCTTTACGGAGACAGTTCCCTGTCTTAGTTTCTAGTTCATAGTTTAGTCTAGTCTAGTCTAGTCTTGCCTTGCCTGTTTTCCTGTGTGAAGATCTTTGCCTGTGTATTACGGATTACCCCTTTTGTCTAGCCCTCTGGATTCTGTTCTTCTATCGAAGACCCACGCTTGTCCTAGGATTACTCTTTTTGTCTTGCCTGTGTTGTACCTGTTTGCCATTGTTTGACCCATGCCTGTTATGACCACGTCTCTTAATAAAGGCATGCACATGGATTCGTTCGCGTCACGTCTCTGTCGCCCCGTAACGCATCACATCCTGTTTTTGGTTTGTTCAGATGTCTTTGGTTGGGTTTCGTTCATATATCAGTCGAACCGCACCAGACTTCACTTGGAAACTCTTGTTTGGTGCACACTAAGCTTCAGATGGCAGCATTCACACTTTTTTAAGTTAAACGCACTAACACAGGAATCAGACCAGATTTCATTTTAATCAGACCAAAAAAAAAAAAAGTGTGTTAAATATTCAAGCTAAAAAAATAGATAAACAATCCACCATTCAAAGTGAACTCGGTCTGTGGAAGAACAATTCCAAGCAAATATGTCAAAAGAAGTTCACTTTTGGGGTAAAGCTACAATAGTAAGAATGCAAAGATAAATTACCGTATAACCTTTAAAACAAAACAATACAGTCTTTAAAGCAAAACAAAAATAGAAACAAAAAAGCACAAACACACTGATTAAACAGTATACAGTATATGTATATTTTATAAACGTGTTGCATTGAATCCATAGCTGTACCCATATCAGCAAATTTAGCAGCCATGTAACTAAACTAAAAAAAAATAAATAAATAAACATTTGAGTGAAGAAAAAAAGAAGAGAAAAAAGTATGTCTGGCTTCAAGCACCACACTGAGTAGACCCAGCTGTGCCTTACCGTACTGACGGGGGTTGAATCTCATAATTAACTGAATATTGTTACATGCCTCATCTAATGGCCTCTGTTGAGAAGAACATTTAGAAGTCTTACTATAAATTAATTAATGGTCTATACATAGGCCTGCATAGGTATTTGCATAGTCAAACATACACGCAAACAGAAACGCAGACATTCCCACTTATTCCTTCTTTGAAACTGACATTACACAATCTTAAAAACATCATACTGACGTCAGAGTCAACAGCTTTTGTCCACAAAGACCACGACTGATCCGAGCAATCATCATTTGCGCGTGTGATCTGACCACTGTCCTGGATGAAACGCCAGGCCAAAGATTCAATGGCATTGTGGTTCTGCTTGAAATAAACAAAAAGCCATGAAACAAACATCAAGAAATTCTCTTTTGATTTGAACAACATGTCTTGCATGTGTCCTGTTACCACACACTCAAACACACACACACACACACACACAATGTTCACTGTATCTCTTTACACTACCACAACTAAAATGGAAAAACAACAAAGGATGATAACATGGAAGTAAAAAATCCCTTATTTTATCTTGTTTCCACCCCCCTCCATATCTTAATTGATATGGTAGCTTGATAGCTTCACCTATATTTTTTAAGACAATAGCAGAGGACAGTTTTACCAAAGAATCTCAGGGTCTGAACGGCAGAGCATATTTCTGAGAGTCTGATATTGTCACTGTAGCATCTGGACCAATCCAACACACTATATATTCTCTTTTTATATAACAAATACTCTGTAACCTCAGTTAACAAGCCATATGAGGACCCATGAACCCTTCCCCCGGAATGCGTAACACCCCAGGAAGTCGAACAGGCCTCTTTGTTGCATGGCAACCAACGCTGATATCACTGGGTTTATTGGCCAAAAGTATGTAAAGCAGGGAAAATCCCTGCATGTCCCAAGGAAAAGCAGAGTAGAAATGGACTGTGTTCTAGTTAATTCATAGAAAAAACGTTATTTGAATGAACACACATATTCTTCAGGCCATTGAGTATATTATTGTCATTGTGCATTTTGTCTTTGATATTCTTAGACTATTTTAGTATGCTTGTGAGGGAACCCATTCCTGATCATCCCTTTTCACTATATGTAATCTTACCTTGTTTAGTATCTATGAATTTGCCTTCTTATGATCGAAACAAGCGTGTATATTATATGGTGGTACATAGGCAATATATATTAGGGCCCTGAGAATCGTTAGTAATTTCGATTTAAGTCCATTTGCAAATTACCATGCTTAGAGAACAAAGGGTCGTAAACCCTCCAGCAATTGCCACCTCCCGCTCGGAAATTCCATTTTGCTCATTGGACAAGCCCATCTTGAAAGGCGGGGATCTTCTCCGCCCTTAAAGGCCCGGCTCCAGGGACCCGCCCCAGTCGGTGGTTCGGTCAGAAGCTAAGAAAATGTGAGAAAACGCTTCAGGATACCAAAGCATTTGTGCCAGGCCTTTCTTCGGGCCTAGTCCTTTCCATTCATCAAGTGACTCTGACTCAAACTGGTTCTTTTCATCGACCCGAATTCAGCAAAGATCAACGGGAAGCCTTAAGATTGCATCCGGAATCTTTTTCAGACATACTCGCAAGTATCAAACTTAGTCGATTTAATTGATGCATTAAGTATCAGTTACACCTTTTTACAAAGGTTTGTTTTTTTTGGATTGTTTGAACTAAGAATCTGACGTTTGCCCTCAGGTTTTAGATCTGTTGAATATGCAGTGTTCCATAAAATTCATTCTTTATGCCTCTTTCTATGCTGAGTTAAACTTTAACCCTTTCCTATACCAACTGTATGTGTGTGTGTGTGTGTGTGTGTATGTTAGACCAGCTTAATGTGTTTATGTAGTATGTTAGACTAGTTTAAGTGTTTATGTAGTTAATAAAACCTTACTTGTATCACACTTGACGTGTTCATTGTTTGCTCATAACCGGAGTCACTAATCATGCAGATTTACGTTACAAGCTTGTAGAATTGTACAGTAAGAAAGTTATTTCCCTTAACCAGGAAATTAACGTTCTTGGAATTGACAAGACAGTTGACCCTGAGAGGTCAGCTAAATATCTACAGCGGATCTAAAATATGAATAGTTAATTATAACTAGTTATGGTTAATTATTCATATTTCCCCATGAGCTGATTCGCTACACACCGTTCAAGGAATTAATGTGTTTTCCTATCTGATGTAATTTTGCATCAGCGTTTTCCTTATTCTGCATTACGCTGTTGTTGTTATACACTCTAAAAAAATGGTGCTATATAGCACTAAAAGCGGTTCTTTGGCTCGTAATCATAGGGGAACCACTTTTAGTGCTATTTAGCACCTATTTTTACAGGTGCTATATAGCACTTTGTCGAATGGTGCTATGTAGAACCATAAGAGGTGCCATATCCTCCTGAGAACCAGAAATAAAAAGCTTTGTGAATTTAGTATTTTTTCATGTCATTACATTGTTTAGAGCATAAGAAAAAAATTGGTAAAATAACATTTTGGTGTGAAAGAAAAAAAATTATATTTTATTCATAAGTTATGCTATGTCCTCTGTAGAGGACACCAGGACTCAGTTTTTCTAAAAAAAAATAAAATGACAAGAATAGACATGAAAAGGCAAAAACAATGGGAATTTTTTTAAATCACCAATCAATTTAGGTTCAGGATTTTTTTATAACTAACTTTGATTAAGGATGGTTCTCAACTATGTTATAAAATATATAACACAATGATTTGATATACCATTTTACTTTATGCAATATGTGTGTAAAAATTCCATAAACTGGTTTTCCCATTAAGCACAATGTTATCTATACACTGTCTCTAATTTGCATATTAAAGTGCTGTTGGGACAGCATGTTGAAAAAGAAGTGTAATAATGGGAGCAGTAATTGGCCAGATTTTCATAATAATATCTAATATTTCATAAGAATATTGATATGGAATTTGTTTTCCTATTCAATTCTTTTGTCTCCCAAAATGTGTAATAAACATGCTTTCAGTCCTGGTGTCCTCTACAGTGGACATGTATGAAAATATGTCCTGTTTCATAACAGAAGCTCATATTTTGATTTGAAACCCATAACATTTTCCTGAGATGTTGAATTATGACAAACAATTAGAAAATGAATCAAATTTTAATGATAATTACAAAATATGATCATATTTCCAATAAGAGTGTTACATTTGATCACTAAATTAATGTCAGCCATTTTTAAAAACCAAGGAGAGGGAGTGTTCTCGGGGAAACATCCAATCATTTGGTATCTCTGGAAAGCCCTGAATGTGCTCTGTACAGGACTCCAGACTTAAAACTGTGACATGTGAGGTCTCAGAGAAATTCACTCAAATATAATGTCCACTACAGAGGCAAAAACTCCATAGCTGGGTCTCAGGAGGATATAGCACTTTGTCGAATGGTGCTATGTAGAACCATAGGAGCGGGGTGCCATATAGCACTTTGTCGAATGGTGCTATGTAGAACCATAAGAGATGCCATACAGCACTTTGTCGAATGGTGCTATGTAGAACCATAAGAGGTGCCATATAGCACTTTGTCGAATGGTGCTATGTAAAACCATAAGAGGTGCCATATAGCACCTTTGTCGAATGGTGCTATGTAGAACCATAAGAGGTGCCATATAGCACTTTGTCGAATGGTGCTATGTAGAACCATAAGAGGTGCCATATAGCACCTTTGTCGAATGGTGCTATGTAGAACCATAAGAGGTGCCATATAGCACTTTGTCGAATGGTGCTATGTAGAACCATAGGAGGTGCCATATAGCACTTTGTCGAATGGTGCTATGTAGAACCATAAGAGGTGCCATTTAGCACTTTGTCGAATGGTGCTATGTAGAACCATAGGATGTGCCATATAGCACTTTGTCGAATGGTGCCATGTAGAACCATAAGAGATGCCATACAGCACTTTGTCGAATGGTGCTATGTAGAACCATAAGAGGTGCCATATAGCACCTTTGTCGAATGGTGCTATGTAGAACCATAAGAGGTGCCATATAGCACTTTGTCGAATGGTGCTATGTAGAACCATAGGAGGTGCCATATAGCACCTTGTCAAATGGTGCCATATAGCACTTTTTCTCAAAAATGGTGTTCAACAGTAGTTCTTTGGCTTTTAATCAAACAAAACTGGTGCTAAATAGCACTAAAAAAAGTGGTTAATTGGCTCATAATCATAGGGGAACCACTTTAAGTGCTATATAGCACCTATCTTTAAAGGTGATATACAGCACCTTTGTCAAAATGGTGCTATGTAGAACCAAGAGGTGCCCAATAGCACCAGCAGTGTTGGCTCGTAATCATAGGGGAACCCTTTTGGTGCTAGATGGAACTATCATAAAGGCAGCTTTATAGCATTTTGTCAAAATAGAGGTTGCCATATATATATATAAATTTTTTTTTGTATTTTTTTTTTTTTTTTGAGCTAGGAGGCCCATTATAATGCCAGATACTACTATAGATGAGTCAATATGCTTCTAAATGACACTTTTACATAAAAGGTGAATTTTTGATTTTTTTTTAATGAATAATTTCTTACCAAATTGTGGCTTTAAAGATTCAAAATCCTGTATTAAATGCTTACTGAGAAACAAAATACATTACACTTTCAAAACCTTTTAATTTATTTCTTTCAGCAGCAAATAAAAACCAGTGCTGACAAGTCAGGGAATATGCATATACAACACAATATACTCCCCTTTTATACACATACAAAATAATGCAACAAGCTTGAAATATGTAAATTTTTGAAGACAAGAGTCCTGTTTTTTTTTTTTTTTTTTTCATTCTTTACTTTATTGGAAAATCTAGAGTTTTTAACATTAGATTAATGAGTGAGTGAAATTGCACAATTGCTTTTAATACAACCACTTGCAAACTGTTATGCTTTGAAGTCTTTTGTAAGTCCTTCAGGATTTCAAAAACAATATAGAAACTGGAACTAAAACTGAAAGAAAGAGAGAAAGAGAGAATATTGACTCCTCAAGTCTACTCACAGATTGAGTTGTACACCCTTTTTACAGTGACAGGAAGTGCGGCTGCATCCTTCAATTTCAAAACAACACAGTCCAAAAAGATCAGTGTCTTTTTCAGTCCTGTATGATACTGGATTCCAAACGCAAAATATACACACAAGAGGAGACCCAGTGCCATCGAGATGTCCTCGCTCTCCTCTGTGATTACCTGGCCAGCCAAAGTGAGCACAATGTGGTCATACTGCATCTTCTCATATCTATTTTAAAAGCAAACCTTGCAAGTTAAATTAATTTTAACTACTGTCGTACAGCTGCTCAAATACTTTTGGCCATTAACTGAAAATGAATGTAATTTTCTCTTTACTTTGATAGGATAGTTTGTGTAGACCAACAAAAACACTAATGTTTGTATTAAAATCATTTGCATAATAAAATGTGAGTATTAAGTGTAGTGCTTTGATTAGATTGTGCTTCACACACTGTAGTAAACTGTTCATGGCTCACCTCAACTTCATACAGCAACCCCGGGTCCTCCTTGAACAGTGCAGGCAAGAGCAGAATAGCTGCTTCCAACTGTTGGCCTTTAAACAAAATAACATCATTAGGTTAACATAACATGGGGGATGCTTTTACCCAATACTTTTTTACACCATCATCAACCGGGTGCTGATAGCGCGCGATTGCAGATAAGACAGATGAGAGCACATATTGCTATCTGTGTTTTAACTAAACTCATTTAAGCCTTGCCAATTTTAATATTCCAGCGAAAGAGAACTCGCGTGCATGCTCTAAGAAGATTTGTGCACTCATCCGAAGCACGCACACGGAAGCACGTGTACAGCGTGCAAATATTGAGTTCTCTTTCGAGTCCTGCGTTTGAACTGACAAATTCACACAAGAATTGTCAACATACCTGTCTTGGCGATTATGCTAACAAACATAGTAGGTTATGTCTTAAGTGAATTTAAACACTCGAGAAAGAATGCATGTTTTCAGTATCAGTGTACTGAAATCTCTCATTGCTCTTGACTGAATAGCTTTTGTAAATTCAATAAGGATTAATATTTAATTTATACAGTCAAAAATGCAATGTTATTTTACATTTGATTAACTTTATTCAATTTCTGTACCTAAAAACTACGTTAGATACGTGAAAAACCGAAAAGCAGCTTAATTGATGTATCTTTGCTCTACTGTATTTATTTGTGCTGTTGCTTGTAGTTTGATTATTTGTTCTTATTTTCTTTATTTTCATTTGACAGTAGTCCTTTAACACTTTTCCCTGAACATGTACCGAACCGTACCGAAACCGGGCCCCCGCGCAAAAAAAACCCTGCAGTTTTGAAAATACCTGTGTTCGTGTGGAGAAGGCCTCAGTCTACTGGTGACAGAAATGCGGAGTATTCACGAGAAGCATTATCAGTACTTTCGCATGTCTGCCCTCATTTTCGACGATTTATTGTGTCGTATTGCTCCCTACATAAAAGTAACAAAAACTCACCGAAATCCTGTAGGCACAGCGGAAAGGATAGCCGTGACTTTCCGCTTTTTAGCAATTGTTGCTGTAGCTTGCACACATTTTTCTTCGACTACTGTGTGAATCGACACCCCCAGGGCATGACTGTCATCTTGTGGATAAACTAATAACTGCAAAAAAAATTTATGCGCATGTGCGACCTGCGCATAAAGTACGCACAGTTACAGAAATATGGAAACTTGCATATGCCTAAAAAGGTAAGTATACTTTGGGCTTAAGACATACATGCAGGAAGGAAGACAGGTATGATCTCAGGCAGATAGGTAGGGTGTCAGTCAGTAGTAGACTGAAAATCTAAAGCAGTGCAGATTTAAATATAGCTGCAGGCAGCAATTAAGGGGCCATGCACAACAGAAGAAAACAAGGAAGCTAGCAGCAGATTAACAATGTCATAATGGACTATGCTAGCAACTGAGACAAAGAAACTGCATGTTAATTTAATCAGAGCAACAGTACTGTAGTTAAAGCCAATTGCATGTTTTGTTAAATTATAGCGCCACACCTAATTACCTTTTTTCAGTCTGCCATCTTCACAGTCCTCAATCATTCGCCTGAACTTGTCCTTCAGGGGACTCCGCGAAACTTGAAGGACTCGAGGTGCCATTACAGAGAGCTGTGTGAGAATTTGTTGGTCCACATCAACACTGGTGTGGTCTCTCAGATCCCAAAGGAGCTTATGTTAAGATGAAGGCAAAGTAGAAAAGACATGTATTAAAATTTAGTCATAACTCAAACAATTAAATAAGGAGGCAATTAACACACTACAGTACTTACCATTTTCGCCAGTCTGAAACACGGCAACTCAGAGAGAGTCTCCTCTGTGCTATGGTTGGACACAAAATTTCTTCGGTAGCATTTTATCAGCGCCATCTTTTCTTTGAGGAGCTCTATGTTTGGTCGAAGCTTCTCTGTTTCCTCCTTCATTACTCGCAGATGTTCCCTGATGCTTCGTTCGTCTTCTCCAGCATCAACCTATATGGGGTAGTGAAATTGTTACAAATGGGGGCTGTCAATAAAGTTTGACAAAAAAATTGATGACTTTCACAGGCTACGTACACATTTCAACCAAGAAATTTCCATGAACTTTCCATAACTTTTGAGGCAAATATTCATTCATAACCTATCTTTACGCAAAGAAAATGTATTTCCCTATATATGAATGATCAATAGAAAAGGCCTAATGGTCATTCTGGACAGACTCGAGTTCATAACTGTACAAAATAAAGCAATAACCCCCAAGAAGCCTTGGTTTTCCAGAATCAGAATCAGAAAGAGCTTTATTTCCAAGTATGTTTGCACATACAAGGAATTTGTTATTGTGTCACAAGCTTCCAGTACACGGAGACCACAACAACACACAGATAATAAAATAAGATGTGAATAAAATACACATGCATAAATATAAACCACAAAAAAGAATAAATTGTATGTACAGGTGTGCTATAGATAGAATAGGAATAGTGTAACGGCTTTCCAATAAGCCGCTGCCGTTGATAATATGAGTGAGCAAGTTCTAGAACGCGTACAAACCGAGTCCGTGCAAACGGAAATAGATGCTAAACAAATATCTTTCTTTATTTGTGCTCCAATAACAATTGTTCCAAAACAACTTGCTATGAGTGTTCCTTGTTCATTAACATGTACAATCCAAGTCCATACCTTGAAGACACAGCATAAGATCCTAGTTCATCTTGCACGCTACTCTGCCGTGCGGTCAAAAACTGTGTGCTTCCCAATTACCAACGCACACCTGGCTCTTACACCGGTGTTACAATTATACTGTGTCACAGTGCCACCCAATGGCCAAGTAAAACTTTACAATAAATGGCTCCAACAAATAGAATAAAATAAAGTTGTAGGGATGTACTTGGATTTAGGGTGATAAATAAGTATAAGGTTATTGCACATACTTTAATTGCACAATGGGAGAACATTAACTGTTCATGAGGTAGATTGCCTGGGGAAAGAAACTGTTCTTGTGCCTGGCTGTTCTGGTATTCGGTGCTCTGTAACACCAACCAGACGGCAAGAGTTCAAAAAGGAGATGGCTTGGATGTGATGGATCCAGAGTGATTTTCTGAGCCCTTTTCCTCACTCTGGATGTATACAGTTCTTGGAGGGTAGGCAGGGAGGCACCAATAATCCTTTCAGCAGTCCAAACCGTTCTCTGTAGTCTGATTTTGTAGCTGAACCAAACCAGACAGTTATTGAAGTGCACAGAACAGACTCGATGATGGCTGAGTAGAACTGCTTCAGCAGCTCCTGTGGCAGGTTGAATTTCCTCAGTTGGCGAAGGAAGTACAACCTCTGCTGGGCCTTTTTAACAATGGAGTCAATGTGAGTGGTACAACTTCAGGTCCTGAGAGATTGCCCAGGAACCTGAATGACTCCACTTCAGTCACAGTGCTGTCAATGATGGTGAGTGGGGGGAGTGTAGAGGTGTTTCTCCTGAAGTCCACGATCATCTCCATTGTTTTAAGGGTGTTCAGATAGAGCTAGGGACAGAGAGCTGGGTTAGTTTGGTCTGGAGGAGTGTTGGGATGATGGTGTTGAAAGCAGAGCTAAAGTCCACAAACAGGATCCTCACATAAGTCCCTGATTTGTCCAGATGCCGCAGGATGAAGTGCTGTCCCATGTTCACTGCATTATCCACAGACCTGTTTGCCCGGTAAGCAAACTGCAGGGGGTCTAGTAAGGGTCCAGTAATGTCCTTCAGATAAGCCAACACCAACCTCTCAAATGTCTTCATGACCACAGACGTTAGGGCCACAGGTCTGTAGTCATTAAGTCCATCAATTTTGGGTTTCTTTGGGACGGGGATGATGGTGGAGCGTTTGAAGCAGGCAGGGACTTCGCACAGCTCTAGTGATCTGTTGAAGATCTGTGAGAAGATGGGGGCCAGCTGGTCAGCGCAGGTTTTCAGAAAGGCTGGTGTCACACCGTATGGGCCTGGTGGTTTTTTTCTCTTGTTCTCTCTGAAGACCTGACGCACGTCATCTTCACTGATCTGAAGTGCAGGAGTGGGGGAGAGGGGGGTTGCAGCAGGTGTTGATGGTTGTGTGGAGAGATGTTCAGAGCGGGTGTGGGGTGTTAGACTGGGAGTTTCAAATCTACAGTAAAACTCATTCAGGTCTTCAGCAAGTTGTTGATTGGCCTCAGTGCTGGGGGGTGGTGTCTTGTAGTTGGTGATGTCTTTCAGGCCTTTCCAAACTGATGCAGGGTCATTGGCAGAAAACTGGTGTTCTAGCTTTTTAGCGTAGTTCCTCTTGGCCACTCTAATCTCCTTATTCAGTGTGTTTCTGACCTAATTGTACAAGACTCTGTCCCCCCTTTTGTAGGCGTCCTCTTTGGCCTGACGAAGATGACGAAGTTTTGCTGTAAACCATGGCTTATCATTGTTGAATGTTAAATGAGTCCTGGTAGGGATGCACATGTCTTCACAGAAAATCCCCCCCCCCTTTCTGATATATATGTTAAGATCCGTGGCTCGTCCAGATCGTTGGTGGCGCTTCCCCAAAAACAACTCAATCAGTGCAGTCGAAACAGGCTTGTAATGCCCGCTCTGTTTCGTTGGTCTATCTCTTTACAGACTTTACTACAGGTTTAGCAGATTTAAGTTTATGCCTGTAAGTCGGTATAAGATGAACCAGGCAGTGGTCAGAGTCCTACAGCTGCTCTTGGGACCGAGCGATATGCATCCTTTATTGAGGAGTAACAATGGTCCAGTATATTACCGTCTCTGGTGGGACATGTAACATGCTGTCTGTATTTTGGCAGTTCACGGGAAAGATTTGCTTTAATAAAGTACCCGAGAATGATTAAAACAGAGTCCGGGTGTTGTTGCTCTGTCTCTGTGATCTGATCAGCGAGTTCCTGTAAAGCTGAGCTTACGTGCACTTGCGGAGGAATGTAAACACTCACGAGAATGAACGAGTGAAACTCCCGCGGCAAACAGAACGGCTTACAGTTAATGAAAAGTGCTTCTAGATCGGAACAGCACATCTTCTTTAATGCTGTAACATCTGTACACCACCTTTCGTTGATGTAAAAACATGTGCTGCCGCCGCGCGATTTCCCCGTTGATTCTGCGTCGCGATCTGCTCTAAACAGCTGAAAGCTGGGCAGTTGTAGCGCACTGTCCGGAATGGCGTCATTCAGCCAGGTTTCCGTGAAACACAGAGCAGCAGAGTGTGAAAAATCCTTATTTGTCCGGGAGAGCAGAAGAAGTTCGTCCGTTTTATAATATCAGGTATAGTCCTAGTTGTCAGTGAAATTATGGCCTGTACCAGTCAGCAATGCTGATTTGCTCGATAACATAGACATTAGTGTTTATAGTACTTCTGTGATAATTTGAATATTTGTAACAAATAAAGATACTGTGTGGTTGAAAACACTGTTTGTGCAGCTGTTAGACCTACATGACAACAACTCTCTCTCAAGACGAACTTTGAAGTAAATCTACTGTAAGACGCAAGGAAACCCTGTGTGACTAGAGGGGCGGGGCCGAGAGCCGTGGGAAAGGAGCGAGGCCGGTGGAGTAAATGCTAATGCGCGACACCTGCGCCACTCACCGGTCTCGAGTCCCACGGAGGAGCTCCGGAAGGATAAAAGGAGGAGTGACAACAGTGTTGGACGAGAGAAGACCAGGCCTTTTATCCTTCCGGAGCTCCTCCATGGGACTCGAGACCGGTGAGTGGCGCAGGTGTCGTGTTAGCATTTACTCCACCGACCTCGCTCCGTTCCCACGGCCCGCCCCTCTCGTCACACCCTGAAACTGCCACACCAACGAGCTGAAATGTCCTTTTTTATTCACAATCTCCTCGTCGCCGGCACAGCACTCATTTCAGCATGTTTGTGTGTTCTGTTGTTGTGTTTTTTACCAAGGTGCTTGGATTAGCTGCAGCTGTCTGAAGAGGCCGCTTCCTTCCTGCCCATCTCTCTTTCATTCGCTGGATTTCATTGTTGGCCACAAGCGGCTGCCTTTCCTTCTTAAACTTATTTCTCAGTGATTCAAGCAGGGAATCCTGTGAAAAAAAGTGGGGAAAGACATTGTAGTTTTAATGAAACATTTACCTTCATGCTAACAGAGTCAGTCACATTGCAGAACCTTTGCAGCAAGTTTATGTTGTTGTATACACTTTTTGACCATCTACATGTTGGGTACATGCATACTTGCAGTATGTTGTTGAAGAAATTGACTTGTAGATGTAAAAACACACTTTTTAGAATTTTCTTAATGCATCATATAAAAATACAGAGCGCTCTTTCGCATAAAATGTTTTAGTGCCATGGAATAAAATACCAAATGGGCCCTGCTTAGTTAGAAAGTGTATCCTTGACAAAAAAAATACTGGTATCCCCCATAATTCATTTGTAATTATTATTATTCATTTGTAAAACGGTTATGTGACTTGCAAATATGAATTCATTTTTAATAATCAATATAGCATGGAAACAACTTTAATATAAATGAAAACTTACATATCCTGACCCAATACTTTCCCTAAGGAATGGATGGTCCGTTATCACGATCGACAGAAGTTCAATATACTGAAGATGACTTGGGTATCTAACAGGAAAATCAGAAGGAGAAAATCATACTGGTGTTAGTAACTATACCAGCCATAGCAACTACACACTGAAAAGTTTAAGGGTGGCGGCACTGTAGCCGTAGTAATTTACCAAGCTGCCTTCACCAGTTCGCCAAGCAATCGCTGTCTTTTTTTTTTTTTAAGGAGGCAGTACTGGAAGCTACATTCACACAAGCATAAATTTGTCTGCAAAATTCAATATGCCTAAATGGAGATATCCATTCATCATTGAGGATTTCTTAAAAATCTTGTCTTGTCTCATTCTCGTGAACTCAATCTTGTGTCTCGTAACGTGAGCTAACTGTCTCACCACACCCCTAACCCTCTTAGATATGTACTTCTAGGAAGAATCATGTATTGGATATATTGTATTGATTGCAGTGCCATGAGCATTAATCAAGCTTGAAAGGTACAAATAGTAGCAACTTACATCGTTTTCTTACTGAGGTGGTCAAAAAGAGTCTGAATCAATAGAGTCCGTAGTTTTGTTTTACATGCACTTTTCAGATCAGAATCTCCACTGTCTATGGCCATCCTCAGCACTGTTGGAATCACTAAAGAAGTATCTGGACTGGACTGTGCTTGACTGGAGTGATAACTGCTTCTTGGAGGGTGCTCTCTACAGAGATAAAATAGAAGGAAGAAAAGGGAAACTCAACAGAGACTTGGCCAGTAGAATAAAAATAAAATTAGCAGTTAGCAAAACACTGGTGAACTACAATGTAACAGAGTGGACACAGTGCTGTGTTTTGACGTATGGGATACCGTTCTGATTACCTGCTCATTGTGCTTTTAAGTTTCTCCAACTGGACCAGAAACAGACTCTGCTTGCGAATGACCGGAATGAGCCTCTCAGACATCCCCTCTGATATAATAGCAAGAGTGGCTCCATCTATCTCATGTTCTGGGAATGAGAAAGCAGGAAGGAGTGCAGAAGGTTAAATAAAATCAATAAATAAGTTCAATAAATCATAAATAGCAAGCATTGTTATGAATTTACCAATTAGACCTTGCATTGTGATTGGCTGAGCTACATTCCAGGGAGAGACAAAATCTTGTGATAAATTTGTATTCTGTTGATCCACTGCAGCAATCAAAGCTAAATTAATGATGTTGTAACTTAGCAAATGCATAACCTTGCAACTCTTCAGCAGAGCAGTGGCACTATTTCATGGTATCGATTGAGTGGTACTGGTTAATCACAAAGTAAAGCTTGACTGGCATATTGCATAGATAACACCAAGATTCTGATTCAGCTCATCACTGCAATAAAACAAATTATTACATTTAAATAAATTTGAAGTTGCAAATAACTTATATATATTGTATATCTCACAGGCCGATGAGCAGTGTGATGTACAGGTTGTCCTCTTGATCGGTGTATGCGTCAAGGGCATGGAAGTCAGTTTCCTCCCCAGGTGTAATGGCCACCCACTGAGTTGTTGATTGGACACCGTATGCATGCAGATGCTCAGAAAAGCACCAGGTTTTGTAGATTCTTCCACACAATTTCCACTGACTATGGTACTTAACAATACGTATAACTTTTTAAAAAACTGGGATTTCCTCAGCATGCACAAGGTCAAGGATCAAGAAGTCTCCAGTGGTGTATTTGACTCTGTCATATACCACTTGTTTGGTTTTCCAGAGTGTCTCACTCAGTTCAGCTGTGTCCTCTGCAATAATCTCCCGAAGCTGAGAGGGTAGTGCATGCAAAGGTATCTCTATTAAAGAGTACGGGACATCTTCAGAGCCATGGTTTCCAGGTGATTGTGCTTCCCAACACTGGCGCATTTGATAGCGCTTTGCCAGAATCTTTGCAATATTCTGGTAATTGTTTACAATCGATGAAAGACGTTTAAAGTACAGGTGTTTGGCCTCATACCTGAGACACCAATGTGCTCTCAGTGGACCGTGCTGTTTGATTAATCGAGGATAGTGAACCAGAAAGTGAATCTTTGGAGTGAAGTTGTCAGGGAAAAGCTTCTGGAAACTCTTCAAAAATTCTGTGATGAGAGCAGACAGTGGACTTAGCCAACTTGTTTTGATCACAGGTGCCAGTACTATTTCACTTATAGATCTTAATAGCAAATAGAGAGCCCAGTAAGTGTTTTCCTGAGGTATGAAGCTTCCAATCAAAAAAGGTAAGAGTCGGAAAAGGGTCAGTTTTTCAACGGCTTTTCCTGGGATGACACCTTGCTGCAGAGCAGATGGCTTCAGCAAAACAGGCCTGTGAGTGATATCGTTTTGTCCAAAGGGGAATTGTTGTAGCTGGTCATTAAACTGTTGCAGTGTTACCAGTCTTTCACGGGTAAGCTTTAGCAAGACTAATTTCAGAACCTGTGGGATGACCCCTTCAAGAATATCATGCATTAAGTCAGGCGGGAAGGATTCAGTAACCGCAAAATGAGGCAGTTTATCAAAAGGGCAGCATCCAGTAACACCATACAAGGATTTACCATCTAACACTTGTAAATGTCTAAGGTGTGTGTCAGGAGTCCGGAGAATACACTCACTTTCCTCAGTTTTGTTACCAATGTCACGGTGGTGGCACAGACAGAAACGACAGATCCGTCCTTGACTAAAGCAAGTATTGAAGCCGACCAAGGAATGGGCTGATAAATTGTCAGCACAAATGGAAATCACAGAGCCTTTGAAAATGCAGGACTGGTCTTCAATGTCAACTGATACACCGCGGCACTGAAGTTCACAAAGGTCACGAAGAAGAGGATGCAAAATTTGCTCATAACCATACTTCTGAAGCAATCGGTTTCTGACAAGTACAGCCACATGTATATTTTGAAGACTGGAACGATACTTCAGTGGAATATTTCCAAGAACAAAGTAGACGCTTGAAATTTTGTGGATCTGCTTTTTGGATCCTAAACAATTAACAATTTCAAATTCATCAGTATATAACTGTAGCCTCAGCTGTGTCTCAGAGCCATCAAAAAAGGCATGCTGCTGAAAAATTAATCCATCTGTGAAGTCTTTAAGTGTTTCTCCATCAAAAACTGTGTCTTCCACAACATGATGAAAAACATAATCTCTTTTCAGAATATTTTTTAAAACTTCCAAAATGGGAATGTACTGGAAAGTCTCTTTTCTTCCTGTTGAGTCATATCCAAGTAAATACTCAACAGGTTCAATTAACCCAAACTCTCTAATACAGTACCTCTCAAACTGATAGTCTGACACAATAACATCAAAACACTTCCCAAAAAGGTTGTCTTCAACCAAGGACTTCCAATTTTAAATGATTGTCAATCTTGATATTTGCTTCTTCAAGACAGAACTGTAGAAGGTCCCTAGACTGCTCATTAAAATGTTCAATCAGTATTTTCACTTCACGAGTAATAGTATGCCGAACAGTTTTGGGGAGGATGTGCTTTTCTTGAAGTTTTAAACAAAACAATGCGAAATGTCTCTCAATTAGTGTTCTGAACCCACATATTTTTTCAGAAAAAGTGATATTTGGTTCTTCAGAATCAAAAGTCTCCTCCAAATCATTAAAAGTAGTTAAGGTGCCTGGAGCCTCCTGATTGTTCTCAGAGTCCTCTGCGTTTCTCAAGACTTTATGATTCCGAAAAACATGGACACGTAAAGAACTCACTCTTTTGTACCTTTTTTGGCAGCCATTATGTCCACATACAACAAAGAAATGTGGCTCATTCTCATGGAAATACTGCAGGTGTTTGAGGTATTTGTTGTAAGAGACTGTTCTTACATGGCAATTAGGACACTGGTGCATCAATCACAGAATACTTGAAGCTCACCCACAAAAGTTGCACAGAATTCCCCCAAGTCAATATCTCTCAACCATTGGCAAACTTGGACAGAAGTCCAACATGTGAAGTCTGTCATAACCTGAAGAAAGAGAAAAATTGGTAATTGAAAATTATCTTCAATCCAATTCATTAACACTTACATACAAATATTAATTACAAGATATAGGCCAACGTTAATAAAAAGGCTAATGATAAGTAGCCTAAATAAATAGAGCTTACTTTTAACCTAACGTTACAGCATTGTTGTTTGCTTCCATTCCAGTCACACTTGCATAGAAGTCTTTGACATAACCTTACACTAGGTAATGTAAAACATGCCTCTTGCATGTTACATTAAATACATCATTTGAGCATTAAATGGTTAACATTACTATGTCTAAATTTAATTTTAGAATTGTACCTTTATTTGATAGTTTTAAGGTGTACATATGTGTTATTTTTTATGTTGTTCTTTTATATTTTATATTTATTACTAGACACAGAATCCATGTTAACGGTGCAGCTATAAAGCCCGCCACTAGGGGACATCTCGTTAGACCATCACTATCTGTTGGCTGTCACCACTATCGGCGATTAAAAAATAAATTAATGAGAGCGTTATAAACTATAACGTTATACTTAGAGATAGTCACGAAACAAACGGCCACCGTTACCTTTACTTACACTTCAGTGTTTCTTAAACAACAAATATCACTAACCGTATCTCCTTAACGTTAACTTAACTCCCCCTCCCCCCTAAGTTAGCGTTAACTAAACTAGCCAACACAGTTGGTCAGGCTACACAGTCGGCTAACATTACTCAAAACACGGTACAACGTTTGAAAATACCAATGGAAATTTCCCCCTAACAAGAAACTCAACTTTAATAGCATATTTGTGTGACAGTTGGAGCTATGACACTCACCTCAGGAAAATATTTGCTGCTTTCTCTCTCTTCAAGACGACGACTCCAACGGTCCGACGCAATGACGCAGTTTTCGCGAGTAGGACCGCTCGCGCACTGAGAGTGTGCATCTGACCTGCACACTGATTGGCGCGTAGTTTCTTTTTTAATGTTTTTTTTTTAATTATTATTCCAAGGTGCAAATTAACAATTACTTGTATGAAAAAAACGGGGCATACGGACATCATCACAAAAGGTTATAAGAGCTACACAAATGAGCAAAACCGTCAACATAAAAATAAAGTACATAAATAAATAAATATGAAAATAAACGTGCTTTGATCAAACGTGGTTCCGGGTCATAAAAAACATATTAATGCAAAGTACTTGCTCATGGTGGGAATTGTTGGGTCTCTGTAAACATTACAAATAGTACGGTCTAGACATGCTCTATAGGAAAAGTGCAATGAGATAACTTTGTTATGAATCAGCGCTATATAAATAAAATTGAATTGAATACAGTGGTTGTATAAGTGGATAAGCTTCCAGGGAGATGAGAACTGTTTCCAGAGGCCCCCCCCCCCCCCCCCCCCACGCCACCCCCCCCATTAATAAGCTATGTATGGATGACGATCTGAAAATAGTTTAAGTGTGGATTTGATTTGTAGGCCTATACTGTTACCATTTGTGTGTATTGCATATGCCTGTTGTGTTTTAATTTGAAAGTTGGGCAGGCCCCATATTCATTAGCTTAAATTTTACTACAATGGCAAAAGCTGTTTTGAATCACTTTTAAGCTTTGTGAGGTCAAAAAGTATTTGGTGGGGGCCAGGATAGTTATTAGAGGGCTTGGGGGCCAAAAGGTGGATAGAAATTCCACGTTATCTCAGGAAACTACACTGGATTTTATGTTGTTTTTGAATCCATCTCCCCAACTAAACTAAGAGACGGAAAGGTTTTAGAGAACCAAGGGGATTAATGGGTTCGTTGTATGGCAGTGGTGTATATCGAAAATAACCACCCCGAAGAACCATGAAGACACCATACTGGGCTGAACAGGTCGTTATACAGTAGCGGGGCTATTATAGAACCTTCCAAACACCCCGAAGACCCACTGAAGAACCACAATTGTTTGTAAGTTTTATGGTAGTGGTGCTAAATAGCACCTTAACCACTCCAAAGAACCACTCTGAAGAACCGTTGAAGAACCATACAGGGGCTTAACAAGTTATTTATACGTTAGTGGTGCTATATAGCAACTTAACCACTCCAAAGAACCGCTGAAGAAACATACAGGGGCTTAACAGGTTCTTTAAACGGTAGTGGTGCTATATAGCACCTCAACCACACCAAAGAACCACTGAAGAACCATACAGGGGCTTACAGGTTTTATGGTAGTGGTGCTATATAGCACCTTAACCACTCAAAAGAACCGCTGAAGCACCATCCAGGGTTCCTCAACGGGTTCTTACACTGGTAGTGGTGCTATATAGAACCTAACCACCCCGAAGTAGAAACACCTGAAGAACCATACTGGGGCTCTAACAGGTTCTTTATACAGTAGCGGTGCTATATAGCACCTCAAACACCCCGAAGAACCACTGAAGAACCATACTGGGCTTAACAGGTTCTTTATACAGTAGCGGTGCTATATAGCACCTCAAACACCCCGAAGAACCAAAATTGTTTTGTACAGGTTTTATGGCAGTGGTGCTATATAGCACCTTAACCACTCCAAAGAACCGCTGAAGAACCGCTGAAGAACCATACAGGGGCTTAACGGGTTCTTTACACGGTAGTGGTGCTATATAGCACCTTAACCACTCCAAAGAACCGCTGAAGAACCGCTGAAGAACCTTTTTTTTTTAGAGTGTATGAAGCTCCTCTAGAGGCCTACGTCAGAACTAAATTTGACATTTTCAATGTAAAAAAAAACAAAAACAAATCTTAATTATGTTAAACACATCAAAATTACCTTATATTTTAGTTTCTCACCACCCTTTGTCTAGATTTCTGTATACTAGGATGCAAGGAACAACTGATGAGCAACCATTAAATTATTGAAAAATAATTCACGGCCAAGGTGGTATAATGCAGCCATTTTTCAATAATTCAACAGACCAGAGGCAATTATTCTGTGTATACCACGGTCACCACACCTTAAGACACTGTTCAGATGTTTTGACAATTGTCAGGTTTTTGTCCTTAAAATGCTCTCGTGTGTAGAACTAATTTCATACACATCTCATCCCAAGCCTCTGTTGCTAATTCCAAAATGTCATTTTAGAGCTAGCACCGGAAGGAAGTGTCTTTTATTATCTTTCTATGGATAATAAAAGCCAATTTAATGAGAAAACCATGGTAATTTTTATCCTATTGTTGGTAATATTTGTTTACTTGGTCAGTATTTTTGTGGGTCTTGGTTCATATGCTGTTGAACACTGTAAATAACTGAAAGAACTGGCAAAACGATATGAAAGATATGGAACTGGAACAATTTAGTTGACAGACCTGAAACTACTTCACAGCTGTGCATTTACTGGAAAATCATTTCATTGAATCATTTCATTGAATCAACCAATCATAATTAAGCATGCAAAAGAAATTTCAACAAAAAATGTGTGGAAAACAGCAGCGTGATTAATCTTTAACGTCTCCACAGAAAAAAAAAATGCAACACAGAGGGTTGGAATGACATGAGTTTGTCTAAATTTTACTCTACGGGTAAACTATCTAAGATTTACTTCGTAACATACAATGTTTTACTCAGAAGAAGGAAAAAGAAAAAAGAAAGAAGAGATGGAGCAACACAGACACAAAACCACAACTCTGTCACATTAAAGTGTACTCAAAATCCTTCCAGACGTTTCCCTTCCCCATACCTCACGTAACTACAGAAATTGGTGTGCCATTTATTAAAACTCAACAGGCATGGAAGAAAAAGGCTCCTGCATCCCAAAACAAGAGTCTACTGAAGAAACGCCTATGATTACATTAGGAGTAAATTAATCCACTGTGCCTGTTACAGAGCACTGATTTAATTTGAAAACTCTGAACACTGAGGGCAACACTTCCTGTAACTCAATCGTCTGATGAACGCATCGTAATAAATCTGATTTTATAGCTGCTGGGTGAAGATGCTTTGCATCAGCAGTCCATCCTTTTCCACATGAAGAGGTCAAGCTTCATTACAGGCATTTAGATGCCATTTTAGATACACCTAATCTAATACTAAAATAAGTACTCAAGGCCCAGCGACTCGCATTGAACACATTTAAAACGTTGCTTACGTCAGCAACAAAATCTTATCCATGTGTCTTCACGTTCTCTAAAAATAGTTGTGATTGTTCATTTCCTTTTACGTAAAGCAATCAGGGTTTAGGCTTTGTGAATGATTATACTAAGATGCTGTTAAAGGTTTCCGTCACTTGAAGTGCTACAAACTTCTCACCCATTTTGAACAAAATCAGCCACTTACGTGATTTGTGCATATCCAAAGACTTTTTATTTGGGGATGTGCATTGGTGCGTAAAACCATTTGTAAGCAGCAAGTCGTGTGACTGACAATAGCGCGTTTAGCAGCAGCCAATCACGTGAGTTCTGAAGGTTTTTAATGAACTACTGAAAACAATTCGTAGCTTTTCTTCTTGATAGTGTTTTCACGCCACGTCATCAATCCGGAAGTCGGCCATATTGGCGGCACTGATCATAAACAATGCCATTGAACCAAACGGAACTCGCAAATTTAGCTGATCATTGCTGCTGAAAATGGTCAATTATTGTTGTGTTTTGGCCTGTACTAATCTGTCGGACCGGGAAAAACATATGGAGTACTATAGACCAGAGGTCCCCAACCTCCGGGTAGCGACCCACTACCGGGCCGTGGAAGAATTGCTACCGGGTCGCAAGAACATTCTGGGAAAAATGTGTAGGCCTATAGATATGACACTGTTATTTATTTAAGTTAATGATTGTTCTAATTATTCTGTATTGTCTTTGTGTGCAATTGATATGGAGTAGCAATTGGACAATTTCATGTAAAATAAGTAAATGAAAGATTTCTCTGATCTGTCACATATTAGGAGTTAAACAGATCGCAGTTGATCTGTGACACAAAAAAAAAAAAACAATTATAATGCGTTGAACCACTACTTAATGCTATTATAATAGCTACTTTATAATAGCCTAATATACAGTGGGTACGGAAAGTATTCAGACCCCCTTACATTTTTCACTCTTTGTTATATTGCAGCCATTTGCTAAAATCATTTAAGTTAAATTTTTTTCCTCATTAATGTACACACAGCACCCCATATTGACACAAAAACACAGAATTGTTGACATTTTTAAAGATATATTAAAAAAGAAAACCTGAAATATCAAATGGTCCTAAGTATTCAGACACTTTGATCAGTATTTAGTAGAAGCACCATTTTGACCTAATACAGCCATGAGTCTTTTTGGCAAAGATGCAACAAGTTTTTCACACCTGGATTTGGGGCTCCTCTGCCATTCCTCCTTGCAGATCATCTCCAGTTCTGTCAGGTTGGATGGTAAACTTGGTGGACAGCCATTTTTAGGTCTCAATTGAGATGCTCAATTGGGTTTAAGTCAGAACTCTGGCTGGGCCATTCAAGAACAGCCACAGAGTTGTTGTGAAGCCACTCCTCGTTATTTTAGCTGTGTGCTTAGGGTCATTGTCTTGTTGAAGGTAAACCTTCGGCCCAGTCTGAGATCCTGAGCACGCTGGAGAAGGTTTGTCCAGGATATCCCTGTACTTGGCCGCATTCATCTTCCCTCGATTGCAACCAGTCGTCCTGTCCTTGCAGCTGAAAAACACCCCCACAGCAAGATGCTGCCACCACCATGCTTCACTGTTGGGACTGTATTGGACAGTTGATGAGCAGTGCCTGGTTTTCTCCAGACATATCGCTTAGAATTAAGGCCAAAAAAGTTCTATCTTGGTCTCATCAGACCAGATAATTTTATTTCTCACCATCTTGGAGTCTTTCAGGTGTTTTTTCATGTGTCTTGCGCTAAGGAGAGGCTTCCGTCGGGCCACACTGCCATAAAGCCCCAACTGGTGGAGGACTGCAGTGATGGTTGACTCTCTACAACTTTCTCCCATCTCCCGACTGCATCTCTTGGAGCTCAGCCACAGTGATCTTTGGGTTCTTTTTTACCTCTCTCACCAAGGCTCTTCTCCCCCGATATCTCAGTTTGGCCAGACGGCCAGCTCTTAGGAATGGTTCTGGTCGTCCCAAACGTCTTCCGTTTAATGATTATGGAGGCCACTGTGCTCTTAGTGCAGCAGAAATTTTTTTGTAACCTTGGCAAGATCTGTGCCTTGCCACAATTCTGTATCTGAGCTCTTCAGGCAGTTCCTTTGAACTAATGATTCTCATTTGCTCTGACATGCACTGTGAACTGTAAGGTCTTATATAGACAGGTGTGTGCTTTCCTAATCAAGTCCAATCAGTATAACAAAAACACAGCTGGACTCAATGAAGGTGTAGAACCATCTCAAGGATGATCAGAAGAAAGGGACAGCACCTGAGTTAAATATATGAATGTCACAGCAAAGGGTCTGAATACTTAGGACTGTGTTTTTCCGTTTTTTTTTTTTAATAAAGCTGCAAAAATGTCAACAATTCTGTGTTTATCTGTCAATATGGGGTGCTGTGTTTAAATTAATGAGGAAAAAAAATTAACAAATTATTTTAGCAAATGGCTGCAATATAACAAAGAGTGAAAAATTTAAGGGGGTCTGAATACTTTCCGTACCCACTGTATATACTATACTAATATACGTACCATACATAGCAACTTAACGACAGTTAAGTTCATTACATGAAGAAAAAAGACCTCAATTTCAAGACAAAATGTAAACATTCTCTTCAAAAGATGAGAAACAATGCTTACACAAGCTGCTTGTATGTTGTCAGGTCCAATAGCGTCTGAATGCATCCTTTAAAAAACAGCATCTCTGCAAAGCCTCCATGTGACAGGATCATAAAACAATATAAGCCAAAATGTGCTGCAGAGGCTGTTAAGACTAGAAATCTTGTTAAAGATAAATTTCAACCACTGTTTTTTTAATATATTTATTTCCCCCACCCCCAACTGGGATCAAAATTTCTCCATATTACCTAATTACTATAGGCGTCATTGACATGTAAATATGTAAATGTTTGGTTTTGAGTACTACAATTAATAATTAAAAGATCAAGGAAAAGTTGATACCTCATGACAATTAACAAAACACTAGAGGAAATGTCGTGTGTTAGCTTAAAACCTTCAGCTTAACACATTAGCAGCTGCATTCAGCAAATACCACAATAGCCAAACCCACAGCATTCTGGAACACAAAGTATTTCTAATCACATTCTAAAGTAAGCCCACGGCATTCCGAGAAGTTTTCAGCCCCAAACATGAGGCAGCTCATTTCTGGACAGGTTAACAGGATTTAAATGAATTCTTCTGCAAGAAACTACAAGCACATGCAGGGCTATGAATAAACCCCATTGCTTATTAATTTTTCAGTTTTCTTGCATTCCCTGCAATGCGATTCTGTAAGTAAGCACACGATCTGTTTCATCATAGTAAGTTTCGTCATTTAAGGAGACCTGGGTCTCTTTTTATCTACCTTCAGCATTCTAGTAAAACTCTTTAATAATTAATATTTTTGTTTCTCTGTCAATATTTGATCCACTCTTTCCTTGGATCAATGCTTTTCAGCTGTTTTGTTCCAGGAAGCAGATTTCATTTTGGACATTTTGCCCAATAAAGTACCAAAATAGTTTATTGTGCAAAAATGTATTGTACAAAAACATTACAATTATTATTTCTGTTCGCTTTATCTTAACATACGTATATTTAATAGGAAAGTTGAAAATTTAGTTTTAGAAAATAAGTGATTTACCAGCCAGATTATATACATTGAATAACCTCTTGGCTAAATAACATTAGCATTATCATATTTGCATACATATTAGCATATTTGTCATTTTATCATACGACAGGTGAATCTGTTCCAAAATACTGCTGAATTTGAACACATAACCAGTGACAACAACACAAAATACAGTGTAGATAGTATTTTCTCCTCCTCTTTATCTTTATAAGAATTTCATTCTTATAACTATAGATGATGAAAAGGTTAGTTGCATTTTACTTTTTGCATTTAACATGCATCCCCCCATCCCATGCCTTTGGTCACAGCATTGTGCTAAATCTTTATGACCAAAGCATGTTCAACCCTTGACCCCTCTCCTGCATGTGTTCTTTCTAATGATGTTTCTGTACTTCCTGTGTCCTATATCATTTTATTGTCCCATGGTGTGTAACAGTGTGAGTCATTAAGCTGTCCAGACAAACTGCTCATTAACAGCAGAGGAGCAGACTGTCAAATGGCACGGGGCCATATAATTTTCATCCAGAACACCTGCATGCTTCATTTATGCCTCTATCTGTGATGACCTTTGACCTGAAGTCAGGATGGCCTCTCAGAGAAGCTCACTGACATATGGATAATGACTGGCTATAAGGATGGCTGATGGGATATCTGTCTTTATCCAGCTGTTACCTAAGTCAGGACTAAAAGACATTAAGGGCTGCTAACCGCACGTCTAAAGCCCCAATCCCCAACCCCAATCCTTAAGCCTCAGGGGAAGCACATCAGCGGAAGCTTCCTGCCGTGTCTGTGCATATTCTTTGCATCTGCGTTCAGTGGGAGTGTTTATTGACCAATGTGTGCTCTCTATGGAATGGGTGGATTGTGGGAAAGTTGTCAATATGATCTGATCTGTGGTCATACATCCAATTCATGTATGCATAACTTCATTCCTAGAGGTTCAGTGTGCAATAATAATGTGTGTGTTTGTGTTGGTGTGTTGCCCTAAGCATGCGTACAGCAAGGGAATATTCTCAGATGTAAACTACGCTCACTAGCACACAGTATCTGATTTAACTAAACCACTTTCGCATGGGAACTCTCAGACTTGTGAGCTGATGGGTTGCTTCAGGCTCAGTTCTTGTGTTTGCCGCCACATGAGAAAAGCAAGGGTTATTCTGCTGTGGAAGAGCCAATTCCCCTCACTACGGCTGACAAAATACTGCTTCTGACTGACTTAAGCGCTTTCTTTCAATTTCCTTTTCTCGGCAAATAGTCAAAGCTCAATTTACTGCTGCAGTTATCTTGATCTGAAAAACAAAACAAAAAAAACTGAGATTGTGTTCCAAAAATGGGTCACAGTCCAATTCTGTTCTGTACTTACGGACAGGGAAATCAATTCTGAATGCAAATAATAAAACACAACAAACATAAAACACAAACATTTGCATAATAAAATCAAAGTAACTGTATAATCTTGCAAAGTTAAAAAATATAAAGTAAAAATAAAACAATATGAAACTGTACATATCTAATTCTCTAATGTTTTGTTAAAAATTAATCTTTCATTGGGTGGGAATATTATAAAAAAAAAAAAATATATATATATATATATATATATATATATATATATATAATAATTATTTATATATAAATTAATTAATGTGTGTGTGTGTGTAGCTGTGTGTGTGTGATGAGGTTTGACAGGTCACTGAACACAACCAATTATGTACTAAAATGGGGGCGTTTTGAAAAGTTTCTTATAAGGGCGACAACAACTGTCAACTAGTGATTTACAGTCCTAAGAGCACAAAAACAACTTTAAAAGCTGTATATACATGCCATTATGAATTCACATAAAGAAACACTACTCTCCTGCACACATACCTACGACTGACAAGGAAAGGCAGCACAGACATCAATCGTTTTCACAATTTTTATTTCGTAGTTTATACAGAGGCGATAACCTAGGGAAGCATTACGCCACTGAATAAAAATAAAAAAGGTTAATCGAAAAAGTCAAAAAAACTCGGAATCGGATTATGGCTTTTTTTTCTCACAATTGCGAGTTACAAAGTCAGAATTGCGAGATAAAAACAAAAAATTTTTACTCGCAATTGCGAGTTTATATCATGCAATTTCTGGCGTTTTTTCGAGTTGTTAAGTACAATTTTGAGGAGGGAAAAAAGATGATAGTTCTCAGAATTGTGAGGTGATATTCAAAATTCTAAGAAAAAAAGTCAGATTGCAAGATATAAACTCGCAATTGCGAGAAAAAAAAAAGGTCAGAATGTGAGATTAATACTCAGGTTCTTATTTTATTTCTACAGAATGCGACTTTAGTCTGCATTGCGAGTCATATCACCAATGGCTTTTAACTCGCAATTGGAGTTTGTGTCACGCAATTCTGAGAAAAAAAGTCAGTATTGTGAGATAAAAATTCACAATTACCTTTTTTTTTCTTTTTTTCAGTGGCGGAAACGAGCTTCCATAGATAACTGTATCGTTTATAATAAAAAAAAAATAAATAAAAAAAAAGCTCTTTGAACCTGTTTTTAAATGTTTATGTTTTCAGGCCCTCAAAAAGCTGTTGTCGTTTAAATGAACATCCAAAACACATACATTTTTTTCTCCATTTTTAGTGTGCGTTTGTAAATGCCATCATAGTCTTAAAAAAAGAAAAAGCATGGGAATTGCCCACAATTTTTTTTTTTAGCCAATCAAAAAACTTCAGTCAAGAGTCAAGTGTCAAAAACACTCTAGCTACATCCAAAATCGCATACTCTCTGAGTAGGTTCTTCTTTTGAGTATGTACTTACTCCGCGGCTGTTAAAAAGTATGTTCTAAATATTCTAAGCTGAGGATT
Organism: Sinocyclocheilus anophthalmus; assembly: GCA_018155175.1. Taxonomy (NCBI): domain Eukaryota; kingdom Metazoa; phylum Chordata; class Actinopteri; order Cypriniformes; family Cyprinidae; genus Sinocyclocheilus; species Sinocyclocheilus anophthalmus. Next base: position 145,067 of record JADLZN010003879.1, on the reverse strand, counting down.
TGCACAAAGTCTAAATTAAATGGCCACTTGTAGCAATTGTCATTTGTGGCCATGATTACTGTTGCCATCTGTACTCGTTCCTTCAGCCCTGAGCTCCGATTGATTGGAAGAAAAATCCCTGGAAATCCAGCCCCTAACCGGAATGGGAGAGATGTCTTTCCTCCCTGCGAAAAGTGTCAACACAAGCAGATGGCAGGTGAAGATGAGGCAAAATCTTCCTCTTACCCTTGTAATAGGCGTCCCACTATTGGGAACATCCTGTCTGCTCTAAAAGAGCGTACAAGTGCGTGTGAGGAAACTGTCAAGCCTGGATCACATAATATCAGCTGCTACTAATAATGTTCACAACAATCTAAACTCATTTTCATTCTAACCCATCTTTTTATGGAAAGCATGGCAGGTAAAATGCGGTGTCTGAATCTATAATCATTACAGACGTAAATTTCCATATAAATGAAAAGCCTGTGAGATCTGCAAACCCCTTCCTCCATTATTGGTTCTTTCAGCGAAACAGATAAATTGACATGAATGATTTAACTGAAACTGCTAATCAAATAATGAGGGCGTCAAATAGTGTTTAGGTGTTGTGCATTAGTGTGTTTTTCAACTTGTATTGCAGGGCTTTGCTTATGTGCTCAAATTCATCTGTCCTCTAGCATGTGGTGTTGTTTTGAACATGTGACTTGGATAGTGTGTGTGTGTGTTGTTTTGTGTGGTCTGATGTACGACTCTTTGCTTGTCTTTATGGCCCAGTGAGTGATAGGAGTGTAATCAGCTTACACAAACACTGCTCCCAGCCTTGCACTGTCTAACCATAAACACACACACCTCTGATTCAAATCTCGACATTATGCAATATTACACACTCACATAAGCACCAGTTACATACTCTGTGTGCAGGGCAATGGCTCCAGATGTTTGCCGTTTTGGTCAGGTGGAAAGAAGGCCTCTATTTTTGTCTGAGAGATTTTAATCTTGACAAACTCTTCAGTTTGTAGAATATCATGATGTTAAATGAACATTAACAAGGTAACGGTCAGTGCAAAATTTCCATAGGGCTGGGAGATGTAGTGAAAAATATTAACATGCCAATCAAATGTGTGTATGTGTGATTGTACTACCATTCAAATGGTTAAAAAAAAATTTGTTTCCAGCAAGGATGCATTTAACTGATCAGTAAAGGTGACATTAAAGCCTTTTATAATGTCACAAATATATATATTTCACAACATTACCGTTTTCATTGAATTTTGATCAAATAAATACAGCCTTGCATTGAATTTTGATCAATAAATACAGCTATGCGAAATGAGCCTCAAAAACATTTAAAAAAAAATCTTACCAACCTCAAACTGTTGAACGGTTGTGTATTCAAACTAGTTGCCAAGTACAAAGTATTTAATGTGCAAGCTAAAAATTAAATTTTCAGGAAAAATAAAATCACTGTCACTCTAAAAAATGCTGGGTTGTTTCAACCCAATGTTGGGTCAAATATGGACTAACCCAACTTTTGGGTTAAATTTTGGTTACATTTTTTTAATGAGCTTTTTAACCCAACAGTTGGGTTAGTCCATATTTGACCCAACATTGGGTTGAAACAACCCAGCATTTTTTAGAGCGTACCATGAGCTACACATTTTATATTTACAATACTGCGCAATGCCACACATGGACTTCCATGATTCTTTTCATTTTTATGAATATTTATGATTTCATATAGTTCCTCTATATAGTTCTTCCAAAATCTTTCCTCCATAGAAATAATCAAATTTTTTTTTGTCAGTTTACTGACACTGTGTTTTATTGCTGTACAGGGATTTTATAAAACATTTCAAAAACAAAATATGTAACAAGACATGTTTTTTTTGTTTGCCCTCAAACATGTATAGGCATATTTATATAGAATTTACAGAAGGATAAAAAAACAAAACAAAAAACAGACTACAAAAGACAGCAACAGCCATGATAATTAAATATTTAGTTGATCTCTGCATATTTGAGCAAGCACACACATCTGAATGAGTTATTTTCGGTGTCTTGAGATGGAAATGTCAGTGTTGTAAGTAAAGAACCAATCAGTCAACTCTGAGTCAAGCCTGAGATGGGAAAATATGGTTTTGGACTCAGTCTTGACCCTATTCTCATCACGGTCTTGACTGAGCTTGAATCAGCTGGTCTCGACTACAACACTGGCAGATGTTCTCTACACATTGATCTTGGCCAAACAATTTCTGCCCATTGTTTGCCATCAAAACAAGAGGTCCATTAATTTGAAGCCATGTTGGGCTGGAGGGTGAGAAGTATCTTCTTTTTCATAACAACATGTCAGGATGGTTCCACAGCACCAGTTAAGACAAAGGGCATGATCCAATGATGTCTATATTTCCACAATGTATCAGACTAAGCACAGAAAAACAGATAGACGGGGTGTGTACATAAGAGATCTCATGCGTTAACATACGTTCCCTTTTCAACAACAGAGTAGAAAAATGGGCTCATACTGTACAGTTCTTTTCATTCTCTTTTTGCTTTATAGTATTGATGGCAAGTCAATACTAGACATTATAAAATAGTGATTTTTTTTCAATAAATAAATGTTGCAAATAATAGTATCAAAACCCTGTTAAGCAGTAGCGATGTCAAGCAGCTGGGGATCAAACCCATGAAGTGAGTTCTGGTCTCCGTCAGCACTGGCCTGCACAGTGATTTTAATATGCGTCTCTGATCTGCAGGACTGCACAGCAGTGAAAGATGCTTTTAAACCCCCGTCCAATGGCATGGGGAAAGAGACTATTCACATTAGTTGGGAAGAGACAGAAAGTATGACTCACAAAACTGGGGCCTAAAATCATCTCTGCAAAATGTTAATTTGAATACATTTTAGATAATGTTTCACACTGAAAATAAATTACTGTTTCAATACAATCATTAAACACAACTGGTTATACAAACCATACATTTGAAGTCACTGTTTTCTCAGATTTAATGTATGCACATTTAAATATTGAGACCAAAGACGTTGACATGGATCATTGTGTCAGAGAGGGCTAAACTGGCTCTTTTTTGAAGGTGTAACATTTGGGGAACTTTTTTCAGGACGCCCCCTTCAGGATAAGCACACAGGCATGACATGACGTTCTCAATGAAGCCTAAATGAAACACAGCGGCAAAGTGCCACTTAAACATACTTGCACAAACACAAATGTTCTGTACAATACATTAAATATCTTTATACATTTCGAAGACTGGCTGAAGTCCTGTCGGGATGGACAACGGCTAAAGAGTTCTCCATGAATAAACAATCATTCTGTACTAAAATGATATTCACACTATAAAACCCATCACCTTAGTCCTTCTGTCATTGCATCCTTGAACATTCAGGAATAACTTTCCATTATAAAGACAATAATTTGCCAATAAACAGTCACAGTCTGTACATAATCCATCTATTCAGTCATACTTAATTCAACCAGAACCAGAAGGTCAAGTTCTGTTTATTCTCAGAAAAGCGCCTGCACTTCACGTACATGGCTGTGCTTATGATGGGTCTCCTGCTGCAAACCCAGTGTTCAAGGTCCAAAAATATTTACCCAAGGTCTTTCGGGTAATAAATCTGCATGTGCACACTGTATGGATAAACCAAATGCCTCGAGGCCTCTGTTTGGAGGCATCTGTGCACCTTCACAAATTAGGAACGACTAGAAAGACGAATAGTTTGAAACTTCAGGGAGACCAAAGGTCATGTGCTGTTTGTACAAGTCGTCTACTAAGGTACTGACATGTTTCCATACAACCCAGCATTCGTACATAAGCACCTTTGAGGAAAAGTCCAAAAACGGTTACGGGAGCTGTCAGAGTCACATCGGCAGTAATATCCATCCCTAGTAATGATTGTTCCCTCTAAAGGTGTATTTGGAAAATTGTGCTCTTTAACCATTTGATATAAACCAGGCGTCTTCAAGTTTGTCAAGAGAACCTTTTGGTTTCGTAAGACATACTCTTTGGCCTAGGGTGAACAATGAATGTAGCGCAGAAGCTGGTGGAAATGCTGTGGACCTGTGATGTTACTGGTGATTTCCCTGAACCCTGACCTCTTCGTAACCTGTGTGTGATGGTTGCCACCTCTGATGGAGGGTAACCAATGCACCTGAAAAAGCATGAGGTGTAGCTGCTTCTCTGAACCTGAAGGAGGACTTTGTTCACAAAGCTAGACCTAGGAGGTCAATACAAAGTCTTGTAAACTTTAAGGTCTGTCGCATCCATGTGTCTCGAGTGTTTGAGTTGGGACAAAACTGGCACTTTTTACCCAACCCAGTCAACGACAACCACATGTGGAGCGACCAGCACCAGGGTTTAAAACTAAAATATGGCCCACAATGTAGACTATAGCACACAATTGAGATGTTTGCACAGCCCTCAGATAGCGTTGATGAGTTGCAATCAAAGTGACGTGATGAGATCTTCCAAATGGCGTGATGTTTGGGACACTGCAAATGGGATTCAAAATAGCCATGCCCCCTTTTGTCTGCCCAAAGATGACTTTATGTTTTCAAAGTTGGGCTTGGTAGTCTTTGGGGGCTTTATGTCATTTGGTCCCAGTTGGCCATTAGTTGGAGAGATGGCGTGGAACAATTTTCCAAGGAACCTTTTATTCAAAGAAGTGAAGAAAGAAACAAGAACAAACTGGGATGCCCTACTCTCCTGAGTCCAGAGTCTGGCTCTGTTTAGAGGACTCCACCCCTATGTGAAGAGCAAAACAAACAAAAAAAGTGCCATCGGGCCTAAGGAGTGGGGTTTAACTGAGGTTTAACTCAGGAAGACCACAATCTCTAGGGTGATGATTTCTTTCTGGGACTCTTGGTCTTCACTGTTAGGGTGGGTGAGGTATTTGTGTGGAGCCAAGCTTTCTGCCAGTCTGGTCGACCATCACAAACACTCCTCCGCCAGCGCAATAATTCCTGCAGAGTGGCCCGCTTATCCCCACATACACGTGACCTCTGGAGCACCTGAGAAAATGAGAGAAAGGTCATTTTTAGCATGGTGCATAATGGATGTATCCTAAGCAGTGGTAGACAACCCTGCTTCTAGAGAGCTTCCTTTCTGCACACTTCAGGTCCAACCCTGCTCCAAAACACATGCCTGTTATTTTCAAGTAATTCTGAGCACCATGATTGGCTGGTTCAGGTGTGTTTGATTAGGGTTGGACTCTGCAGGATGGTAGCCCTCCAGAAGCAGGGTTGGCTACCCCTGATCTACGGTACTTACCGACAATTAATAGAATACCAGTGATCCAAATTACAATTCCAATATAATTTAGATCATAACAGTACAATAACACTAGAGGTTAATGAGGTAATGCACAAAGCATCAGGAAATGAAATTTGTCCAGCATTTATGGAGCGGTGGTATGAGCGAAGGTATAGGTTCATTTAAGACATAAGAGTGCCCATGATAAAAAAAGGGGAAACAAATATTTTCATAATTTAATTGAAAACGTGTTCTTTGTATTTATGTTGGTTTTATTTAATAAAATCAAATACAGTAAAATGTATTAAAATACTTTCCTTATTAGACCTTGATACATGTGAGTGTACACATCAATTTTTTAATGAAAAAAATAAAATGGGGGTGGGAGTATTCTTTACAAATGTCATGAATTATTAATTCAGAATTCTCATTAAGATTTTGAGGAATTGAACTACATGATATTTTGAACCTGTACAAACTTTGCCATGATAAATGCATGCTCATTTGCCATGACCATAAAATCCTATATAATAATACAATTTATAAGCAGTGAAATTATTTTGCTATAAGAAAAAAATTACTACCTTTTTTTTCTTCTTTTTTAATTAATAGTGACCTTTTTTTTGGACAGTTACAGGGTGGAAGATAAATAAAATATCTGGATAAGAAGGGTCTACAGATGTAAAAAACCCTTTCCTGACAGCTGCTGCCGGATTCAACCAGAAACCCTGCCATACACACAAACACAAAACCCACCCATGGGCATCTCTCATCTATCATACAAGCGTAATCAATAAACAAATAAATCAATCCATCCCATTCATCTGCAGCTGGTAAATGCCACATGGTACAAGACCTCCCTGCTGTGCCTCTGATCCAATCATGAGGGCTACAGGGTTGAAGGAAAGTCATATGGCTGTAGTTTTGGTCAAACAGAAAACCCCTGTCCATTTGTTCTCTCTCTCTCTAATAGGACGCCCAGCTGAGTCTGATGGCACCAAGTGAGTGACAAATCACTCACTCAGTGGGTTGTGCAAATCATCTGGGGCATTCAGTTCTTTAACAATCCATTGACAGAATATACAGTGATTAAAGCTTTGCAATTCAAATGAGATGAAATCTCTGGAGTTTTTCCAAACAAGAAATGGCCCCACATTATAGGTTAGTATTCAAATCCATCTCAAATGATTTCAGAAGCAAATAGATATATTTTCAGATACTATTTCATATAATTGTAATAATAGTTCATTTTCTTACAACACAAAAATAAACTTTAAAAATTAAGTTAAGTATGATGAAAGGAAAGAAAAAGAAAGAAAGGGGAAAAAGAGTCAAAATCACAGTATCTAACTGAAATGAAAATGAAATAAAATATAATAATTTGTTAATGAATAAACTTTTTTTTTAACTTAGCTGGTTCCCAATGAAACATTTCTCATTTTCATTTCAACTAAAATGTTAATAAAACAATTCTAAAAAATATATAGACATACAAAAAAAATAAATAAAAATAAAATAAAAACAGGAAATATAAAAGAATAATACCGCACTTCGCTAATCCCCTCATTTCATAACTATGGGAATGTACTATGTTTGCAGAGGCTTAAGGAACTGTCCAGTAGTAAATCACACTAGAACTGCTCGAGCCTTGAGGATTAAATCTGATTATTGCAGTTAATCTATCTGTTTTCTGCATGAGGAGAGCGTTTAGGAAGATAAGGTGGCTGAACATACAGTAGAGTGTGTTGTTAGACTATCTCGAACGACGCAACGGGATGCCCTGGCCTATTTCACCGCTCTGGTCGGCTCTGAGAGGGAACTCATCCGGAAACATGGTGAGAGTGTAGTGGTGATGTTACAGTACAGCAGAAGCGTATTCTAGTACCCCAGGCCATCTACAGAGACGAGCACACCCACGCACTGCTCGAAAGTTCTGATCCATAACTTACACCTCTCACTTCTGACATAACTATGCTAGCAAAGCAGAAACACAAAGATGGCACACAGTGTACTAAACCGAACAAATCGTGTACACTCATTAAGACCCAGCACAACGTCTGTGTCAATCAGTGCATTCACACCTGTAATGCTATCTGGACGGTGCACAAAGACACACACAAAGCACCTGGATCACATGCAGCTATTCATATTCAAGCACAAAAACCATTATGTTTAACCTTGCATTATTTATAGGCTTCATCAAAGGGCACACATGCACGCTTAGAGATGCGGATACAGACAGGTGGGCTACATGAGTACTTATACTCTAAATTTAGCCCAGCCTCACAAACCATCGGGGACATCCAGTTCTTTGACAGTCAACTGACAGAATATTCAGCGATTCGGGTTTTGCAATTCAGATGAGATGGGGTCTCTGGAGGTTTCCAAACAAGAAACGGCTCCCATTAGAGTTAGTGTTCAGATCCATCTAAAGCACCCGGATAAGTGCCTACTATACATTAAAAAAAATGTGCAAGTAAAAATCCTTTAAAAAAATTCAAATGATTTCAGAAGCAAATATACAGACACACTGTATTTTCAGAGAACATATCTTGAATTAAGATCATTTTCTTTCTGCATTTTTTTTATTGTTTTAAGAATAATATTTGTCAGTATGATCAGAAAGATACATTTCTAAATATATTCTCAAAAGCAAGACTTTTTATCAAACACAAATTTGTTTTAAGGGTGTTAAGATATTTTTTTACTATCTTTATTTTACCTTTGACATTTGTATCTTGTTTTGTATCTTTTTTGCCCAGAGGGTTTAAAAAAAACTGGAAAACAAAATCAAGATATATTTATAAAGTCAAGATATATTTTCCCGGGAAAAATAAATAACTAAATACTTAAAAATCTCTATTATACCATGGGACTATTTAAGCATAACTGTGACAGTATGTTTATATTACATATACAGTATATTTTAAATATATATATAATATATACGATAGATATATAATATCTATATATATATATAATATAGATAATATTATATATGAATGACATATTCAACTTATTTGCAAATTATTTTAAAATTATTACTCATTTAGTTACTCTTTGTTTTTTTTAAGCATAACTTTGCCAGTATGTAAAGAAAGAAAAAGAAAGAAAGTCTTGTTTCATCTTACACAATTTAAAAAAAATATATTAAATATTTTTACTTACTCTACCTTTAGATTGTTTTTGTTTTAAGCATAAGTAAAGATAATAAAGATAATACAAATAAATCAATATGAAAACAAGTATTTTATGACATTTTAATGATATTTTTACTGCAAAACAAGGCCAAAATACTGATTAAGTTTTTCCCCCCCTTGTACAGCTCTCATTTCAACTGAATGCAAATTAAAAATCCTAAACCAACACACTAACAGCATGTGCCAAACCGAAGGGATGTCACAGCCAAATCAAAGGGCTGTAATTTTAAAAGTGCGCATGTAAATAAGGGCAGCTGGTCAGTAGGTTCAGAAGAAGGTGAGGGCACATGGAAATATCCTGTCCCTGGGGAGAGGGGCAGCCCGTGGCCTGACATTCAGCCCGGCTCAACTCTTCATGAGATATAGGGCTGGAACTCAATACAGGTCATGGCTGAATGTCAGTGTAGTGAAAGGTCAGCGGGGACACGTGAGGCTCATCATGGTCTTACCATCCAGGAGGCGTCTGCACTGCATTAGACCCCACAACTACCAAAGCAATCTTGATATAAAGGGCAAAGGCCAGGGAATCATTATTAACACGCATATTATAGGATTTTCACTCTTCTGGGTGTATTCGGCTGAACATATAACTTGCTCTCTCCACCTCTAATGTTCTCTCTATTGCCCTTTATATGATAGAATATGTCTTATCTCTGCTATGTCTTATCTGTGCTGTATACCGCAACACTGGATACTATTCATATTAGTCTACTACAGACAGCAGTGGCTTTCAACTGGTGGGTCTCAAACTAAAAATGTGTCACATGTCTTTTCTTATAAGATCATGAAGCAAACAATCAAATGTAACTCACCATTTAACAACGTTGGTGAACGAGATGGTGAAATAAACAGGAAGGAATAACTTTTAAAAGGAAGGAAAAAATGTGTCCAATAAAATTTCCAATGTAATGTTATTGTCGGCCACAGTGCACTTTGTTGTGTGAACTACTGACTGCTGAGAGCATGCAATTGTAGACATTCAAGAAACAAAAACTGTCAATCGTCCTATTCAGCATATTAACAGTTTTGAATATTGGTCTATGTAGTTCACTGTAAAATTAGTAAATGTCAATGTTTGATTTTAAAGACATTTTTACTTCTATATGATAAAAACTTAAAGGCCATTAGATGTCCAGCGTAAAATCTGGGTCATGAAACAAAACCACTGTGACGTACATAGACACATTTTCAGAGAATATACAAGCTTATGTCAGGTATAAAGGTCTCAGTATTGGGGAGTATATACAGACTGTGGTCTATAGAGAGATACAGTGGGGAAAAAAAGTATTTAGTCAGCCACCAATTGTGCAAGTTCTCCCACTTAAAAAGATGAGAGAGGCCTGTAATTTTCATCATAGGTATACCTCAACTATGAGAGACAAAATGAGAAAAAAAATCCAGAAAATCACATTGTAGGATTTTTAAAGAATTTATTTGCAAATTGTGGTGAAAAGTATTTGGTCAATAACAAAATTTCATCTCAATACTTTGTTATATACCCTTTGTTGGCAATGACAGAGGTCAAACATTTTCTGTAAGTCTTCACAAGGTTTTCACACACTGTTGCTGGTATTTTGGCCCATTCCTCCATGCAGATCTCCTCTAGAGCAGTAATGTTTTGGGGCTGTTCGCTGGGCAACACGGATTTTCAACTCCTCCAAAGATTTTCTATGGGGTTGAAATCTCAAGACTGGCTAGGCCACTCCAGGACCTAGAAATGCTTCTTACGAAGCCACTCCTTCATTGCACCGGTCGGTGTGTTTGGGATCATTGTCATGCTGAAAGACCCAGCATGTTTCATCTTCAATGCCCTTGCTGTTGGTTTTCACTCAAAATCTCACGATACCTGGCCCCCTTCATTCTTTCGTTTACACGGATCAGTCGTTCTGGTCCCTTTGCAGAAAAACAGTCCCAAAGCATGATGTTTCCCCCATGCTTTACAGTAGGTATGGTGTTTTTTGGATGCAACTCAGCATTCTTTCTCCTCCAAACACGACAGTTGAGTTTTTACCAAAAAGTTCTAAATTGGTTTCATCTGACCATATGACATTATCCCAATCCTCTTCTGGATCATCCAAAAGCTCTCTATCAAACTTCATACTGACCTGGACATGTATTGGCTTAAGCAGGGGGACACGTCTGGAATTGCAGGATTTGAGTCCCTGGCGGCGCAAGTGTGTTACTGATGGTAGCCTTTGTTCCTTTGGTCCCAGCTCTCTGCAGGTCATTCACTAGGTCCCCCCGTGTGGTTCTGGGATTTTTGCTCACAGTTCTTGTGATCATTTTGACCCCACGGGTCTTGCGTGGAGCCCCAGATCGAGGGAAATTATCAGTGGTCCTGTATGTCTTCCATTTTCTAATAATTGCTCCCAAAAAAAAAAAAGAAAAAATAAACAGTTGATTTCTTCACACTAAGCTGCTTACCTATTGCAGATTCAGTCTTCCCAGTCTGGTGCAGGTCTACAGTTTTGTTTCTGGTGTTCTTTGACAGCTTTTTGGTCTTGGCCATGGTGGAGTTGGAGTGTGACTGTTTGAGGTTGTGGACAGGTGTTTTTTATACTGATAATGAGTTCAAACAGATGCCATTAATACAGGTAACGAGTGGAGGACAGAGGAGCCTCTTAAAGAAGAAGTTACAGGTCTGTGAGAGCCAGAAATCTTGCTTGTTTGTAGGTGACCAAATACTTATTTTACAGAGGAATTTACCAATTATTTCTTTAAAAATCCTACAATGTGATTTTATGGATTTTTTGTTCTCATTTTGTCTCTCATAGTTGAGATATACCTATGATGAAAATTACAGGCCTCTCGCATCTTTTTAAGTGGGAGAACTTGCACAATTTGGTGGCTGACTAAATACTTTTTTTTTGCCCCACTGTATGTGTTCTCTCTGTCCAGGTCGTACAGATGTGCAGTTGGATTCTCCATCGGTGGTTTTATCATTCTACCTTTAAGACGATTAGAAAGCTCTCCTCCTCCCTTATCCTGTCCCGCCCCTCTACAAGTACCGAATTAGTCAGTAATAGGTCAGAATTATTGGCACACTTGGTAAATATGATCAAAGAAGGTTGTGAAAATAAATCTGCATTGTTTATCTTTTGATCTTTCATTAAAAAAAATGCACAGAATTCTAATCTTTCATGCCTAACGAAGTTAAAATGGGGGAAAATCTCATTATGAAATAAATGTTGTTCTCAAATACACGTTGGACACAATTATTGGTACCCCTAGAAATTCTTATGAGTAAAATATCTGTGAAGTATATTCCCATTCATATTTACAATTTTGAGCATACCAGGGTGATTATGAACATGAAATTATCCAGCCATGGCTTCCTGTTTCACAGGAATATAAATAGGAGGGAAAACAAAGGCCAAATTCCCTTAATCATCCATCGCAATGAGTAAAACCAAAGAATATACTTCTGATGTGCAGCAAAAGATTGTTGAACTTCACAAAATAGAAAGTGGCTGTAAGAAAAAAGCATTAAAAATCCCCATTTCCACCATCAGGGCAATAATTAAGAATTTCCAATCAACAGAAAATGTTACAAATCTGCCTGGAAGAGGACGTGTGTCTATATCGTCCTAATGCACGGTGAGGAGGAGAGTTTGAGTGGCTAAAGACTCTCCAAGGACCACAGCTGGTGAATTGCAGAATAGTTTTTCTCCAGGGTCGAAAACCCTTTACAAAAAAATCAAACAGCACTAGCAAGAGGGCCTACAAAAACCACATGTTTGTTTGGGAGGGTTCAGAAAAAAAAAAGAAAAGAAAATGCTCTCATCCAAAAAAACAAACTCCAGCATATTCAGTTATAAGATACGACTGGAACTTCAAATGGGACTGGATTATATGGTCAGATGTAACTAAAAAATTAGCATCTTAGCAACAAACGCTCAAGATGGGTTTGGTGCACACAGGGATAAAAAGTACCCCATGTGTACAATGAAATATACTGCTGTATTTTTTATGTTGTGGGCCTATATTTCTGCTGGAGGTCCTGGACATCTTGTTTAGATACATGGCATCTTTGATTCTATCAAATCCCAACAGATAAAAAATAAAAAAAGTGACTGACTCTGTTAGAACTAATAATGGGCCAACCGACAATAATCCAAAAACAAACCTTAAAAACAACTCAAAAATGTGTCACTGGGCACAAAACCAAACTTCTGCTATGGCCATTCCAGTCCTCTGACCTGAACCCTATAGAAAATGAGTGTGGTGAACTGAAGAGGAGAAGCACCATCATGGAGCTGGGAATCTGAAGAGTCTGGAGAGATTCTGGATGAAGGAATTGTCTCTGATCTCTTGTCAGGTAACAGCTCTCTAAACGCGGCTGTTATTATGCCAAATGGAGGTTTCAAAAATCATTGAATAAAAGGGTGCCGTTAATTGTGTCCAATGTGTATTGGAGAAAAACATTTACATCATAATGATATTTCCCCCCATTTTAAATTCTTATTCTCCAATAAAAGGGTAGATTTATGTGAATTTTTTTAAAATAAAAGATCAAAATGATTAACAATGCAGATTTATTTTCACAGCCGTCTTTGATCATATTTACCAAGGGTGCAAATCGGCCACGACTGTATATATATATATATATAGAGAGAGAAAGAGAGAGAGAGAGAGAGAAAGAGAGAGAGAGAGAGAGAGAGAGAGAGAGAGAGAGAATGTTAAAGTTATAGTATCAGATACTCCATGTTACCTGCAAGAATATCATGGTACTAACATGGTCAGTGTCCAAAACACAATACCATACAATACCAGTATTGAGGTTTCATGTCCAAAAATGGTATATGGCTGCAAAATAGTAACGAAAAGCACCCAGACTAAGGACTTCTTTCTGTCTTTTCTGACAAATGAATTTAACTATGTAAATGATATTAAATGGAGCTGAGTGCACTAAAGTCTTACTGATGTCTGACTGCATTATAAGATTAGCCATAATATTTAGTCAACAAACATGGAAGGGCTTGTTTAATTCGATGGATTGCAGATGTTCGAGTTCTGAAGATTCTGTGGAGTTTCATGCACATTTAGGCCGGTTTATTCATCATATTTTTACTGTCTTAACTATCAAAGATACTGCCAGTTCTTCTCAAACTGTTTCGGCTTCCATCATTTTGCTTCTCTTCTTCAAACTGTTGTGGTGTTTAATTCATAAAGGAACATCATAAGCCAGACTGGGAATACAGCTGTTGAAACTCTCTGAGGAACCCAGAGCCATCTCATTATGCTTTCATTTTCAAAGCTGATGGAAATCCTTGGTCTGAAAGTCTTCCATTGAATCAACTAGCAAACTGTGTTCATTGAAGATTAGCCTAACCACAAGCAATGGACCAATCGGCCGAGTGCTGCGATTCAACTGGTAAGCAGAAGCAGTGAATGGAGCAGTATTGGGAGAGGGTCGTGTGCACAGCTAGTCTGCGCTGATCTGAATACAACCACTGAAAGAAGATAACACAGACCTTCATCAGCCAGTTTGTTTTGATCGGACGCCACAGAACCTGACTGTACTTGAAAGGACGTAGCCTCAATGTGTTTATATTCAAAACGAGGCTTGGAAGTTGTCCTACAAAATAAATCAATGTTCATGTAATGTCTCATGGAGGATGGTCACCCTGCACATGGTAAGGAAATAGATTAAAAAAAAATCCTTTTGATATCAGATTAAAGCTATTCTCATATGTACTTCAGCATCTTCGGAGAAACTCCTTAAGCCCCCGGTGGCTAGGCAAATGTCCCGCTCGCCACCGATAAACGATACATACACTTCCTCCCCGGCCTTGGTGCATCAAGATTGAATTCCTATGAGTGCAGCAGGACAGATAATTACACAGACTAGACTCATGGTTAACCATAATCCTCTTAACGAACGGCTTTCTCGCCCTTTTCCTTCACCTGTTCCTGACAAGCTTCCTGACCATCTAGTACCTCAAAGCTGTGAAAGGCATATGAAACCAGGTTGAGAGAGGACAAACCTAGAGAATCCTGATAATCGCGTACAGGAAAATCGTATAGGATTATTATCATATCTATTCTAGGGCCTAAAGTGAAGTTAAACGGACAGCGTAGTAAGGTGTTGCGCTCAATGGATGAACCAAGTTGCATTCGCTTCATTCTGATTTAGCACCAGAACGACTGTGAAGTTATATCTATATATATTATATATATATATATATATATCATCCTGTCGATGCTATATTAAATACATTCGTTCTGGTCTCAAATCTGATTGGTGTGAGGACAACAGCTGAATTTGTTTACTGGTATCATGTATGCAGGGGGGGGGCGGCGGGGGGCAGGCGGAGCCGGCTTTTCATCAATTGGTGGTATCACTGCCGCAGTTCTAGCCGGGTCGGTCTTTATTCTGCTTTAATTATCACGTGAGCTAATCGTAGAGTACTAGGTTTAAGTGGAGAGAAAAAGTCTAGCGTCGGGGGCTCTCTCAGGCCTGAATTACACCGGTACCCCTGATCCTCTTCATTGGGGAGCGCCTTCGCTATGTCCTATCTCACGACTACGTGTATGTCGCTCTTAAACGCATCTTATTGCTTTCTCACTAGTTAACCTAAGCGGAAGCAGGGCACAGCCCTTGATACGAATTGCTGAAAGTGACTATGTTTAAACTTTCAACCTGGCTTTTGAATCCCGAGGCGAAGAATCTTTCCCACACAAAAGAAGGGCTTATTTATTAGGCCACTATCCGTGTTTCTTGTTATTACCACCGTTCCGTCGAACTGCCTTGTAATAAACTGCAATAGGCACTCTCGCGGGGCAGGGCTAATACCGGGGCGGTCCTTCTCACGCTGGTGTTGCCTCGCCCTGACCTATTTCTTCACAGCCATGCTGATATAGATGCCGGTCTAACATCGTACTCAAGTGATAATTGCTCATAATATAGTATCTATATATATATATATCTCACTATAGTACCAGTGTGGCAAAAAAGTATTTAGTCAGCCACCAATTGTGCAGGTTCTCCCACTTAAAAAGATGAGAGAAGCCTGTAATTTAGCAGTAGAAGTTTCCATCATTTTCAACTATGAGATACAAAATGAGAAAAAAAATCCAGAAACTCACATTGTAGGATTTTTAAAGAATTAAATGGTAAATTCCTCGGTAAAATAAGTATTTGGTCACCTACTAACAAGCAAGATTTCTGGCTCTCACATACCTGTAACAACTTCTTTAAGAGGCTCATCTGTCCTCCACCCGTTACCTGTATTAATGGCATCTGTTAGAACTCGTTATCAGTATAAAAGACACCTTTCCACACCCTCAAACAGTCACACTCCAAACTCCATGGCCAAGACCAAAGAGCTGTCATAGGACACCAGAAATAAAATTGTAGACCTGCACCAGGCTGGAAGACTGAATCTGCAATAGGTAAGGAGCTTGGTGTGAAGAAATCAACTGTGAGACAATTATTAGAAAATGGAAGACATACAAAACCACTAATAATCTCCCTCGATCTGGGGCTCCGGTCCCCGGAAAGAATCTCACCCCGTGGGGTCAAAATGATCTCAAGAACTGTGAGCAAAAATTCCAGAACCACACGGGGGGACGTAGTGAATGACCTGCAGCGAGCTGGGACCAAAGTAACAAAGGCTACCATCAGTAACACTGTGCTGCCAGGGACTCAAATCCTGCAGTTCCAGACGTGTCCCCCTGCTTAAGCCATTACATGTCCAGGCCCGTCTGAAGTTTTGCTAGAGAGCATTTGGATGATCCAGTAGAGGATTGGGAGAATGTCATATGGTTAGATGAACCCAAAATAGAACTTTTTGGTAAAAACTCAACTTGTCGTGTTTGGAGGAGAAAGAATGCTGAGTTGCATCCAAAGAACATCATACCTACTGTGAATCATGGGGGTGGAAACATCATGCTTTGTGGCTGTTTTTCTGCAAAGGGACCAGGTTGACTGATCCGTGTAAACGAAAGAATTAATGGGGCCATGTATCGTGAGATTTT
This sequence comes from Sinocyclocheilus anophthalmus, assembly GCA_018155175.1. Lineage (NCBI taxonomy): Eukaryota > Metazoa > Chordata > Actinopteri > Cypriniformes > Cyprinidae > Sinocyclocheilus > Sinocyclocheilus anophthalmus. The sequence goes on along the minus strand of JADLZN010003879.1, from coordinate 128,640 downwards.
AAGTGAAAACCTCCTTCCATCATCAGCAAGGGCATTGAAGATGAAAATGTGGCTGGGTCTTTCAGCATGAAAATGATCCCAAACACACCGCCCGGGCAAAAGAAGGAGTGGCTTCGTAAGAAGCATTTCAATGTCCTGGAGTGGCCTAGCCAGTCCTCCAGATCTCAAACCACCCCATAGACAATCTTGGAGGTGGAGTGAAAATATAATCCGTTGTGCCCAGCGACAGCCCCAAAACATTACTGCTCTAGAGGAGATCTGCATGGAGGAATGTGCCAAAATACCAGCAACAGTGTGTGACAACCTTGTGACGCCCCGTACAGAAACAGTTTGACCTCTGTCATTGCCACCAAGGGTAATATACAAAGTATTGGAATGAAATTTTTGATTTATTACCCAATCTTATTTTCCACCATAATTGTGGCACAATGAGTTCTTGTAACAACCACAATGTAGAGTTTCGTGGATTGTTTGTTCTCATTTTGTCTCTCATAAGTTGAGGTATACCTATTAGGAAAATGAACACGGCTCTCTTCATCTTTTAAGGTGGGAGACTTGCACAATTGTGTCTGACATAAATAACTTTTTTCTTCCCACACTGTGTGTAGATATATATAATATATATGATAGATAATATATCTTACGGGGAGATGCAGAACAACATGAACTGCTATTCAGAGCGATGTTCAGCGTCAGGACCATATGTCAGGTAAAAGCTAGCGGTCGTAGCGCATAGCTCACGGTTACCAAAACAAGGCTACATTTCTAGCTGCCTTACAACTGTGCATTGATGTAGTATTTGTGTATAATATTGTGTCATGTTTAGGAACCTGTCTCCTGGAAAAATGGTTTTGCAAACTGTCCTGGGAGCAAGACCCACCACTTTCTCACCTCATCTAACACAACCCCATTCAACATCGCCAGCATCGTTAGCAAGACTTTAGACTGATGAAGTTGGGTCAGAACAGTACAGAATGGTAGAAAGACGATGCCTGTCAGATCTGCCGGGTCATGGTGCGGCCAGCGGCCGCTCTTAAGCCAGAATAACCTCAAACCACTGCTGTATGAGTGACCGCGGGAACCAGTAACATGTTTAATAAAAACAAGCATAACACGAAATCAATTCAACACTGTGTAGCTTTCAGGGTATGTTCTGAATCCTAATGCTGTCTCGTTTAGAATTCACGTGGGTTTGGATACACTTTCAAGATCAATTCATTTCTTGATACTTGCCTACTTTCCGACAGGCGCACAGGGTAAATTAATATTTTATTATAATGGGTGTATTGAATATTAGTTTCTTAACTCACTTAAATTAGCCCAGTTATTTTTAAAGTGCTACAATAAATGGTTAAAAGGAAGGATAAGCGCAGGCAATGAACTGGTAAATAGTTGGAACGGTGCAGACTGTTACTGGTCCAATTGGTTAATCTCATAGCAAAAAAAAATTTCCTAGAGCCCGTAGTAATTGGGAGCAGTGATATTGTCCTTTCAAGTCCATAAAAATGAGGCTCATCTAAACACGCTATTTAAAAAACCTGTCTTGTGTGTGTATCTCTACACATTCATTTGAAGAACTTAAGGATGAATTCGTGGTCAAGAATCAAATTATCATTTAAACCTTTCTGTTGCGTGAGTTCTTCTTGAAATTAAAAAGTTCATTTGCACATAGCTTACTTTCTGTGACGGACCCTGTCTGTTGTGTCCTTCTATTGCTCATTACGTGGTGTACTTGGTGTGAAAGCTGTTACCATTTGTTCAGCGCTCAATAACTGTTGTCATTTGTGTACTCTTGAGTACGTGTGGTTCCAGACCCTGGTGATATATCCATCCTGCATCATTTCGTACCCGACGTTTTCTCTGGCCTTCCTAGTACTGTGCTGTGCACATGTGATGCTCTTGTTATTTTGTGGTTGAAACAATAATACAAAAGAGCCCCTGATTCAGGGTCGCAGAGACTGGCTTCTGCTCCACAGCTCTCTATAAGGCAGGATTTCATCAGGCAAGAACAATGACATCTCAGCATGAGGACATACAGTAACCAACGAGAGAGTCGTCTTCTCTCATATCCACAAATTCTATAAGCAAACTAAGTACAAAACTAAAACTGGAAAGCAGTATTTGAATGAAGGACTTCAGGAATAAGAGGCTCACGGTCGCCATTTTTGCCGCAACTGAAAGAAGAGCCCTGTGGGACTGGAAGGAATGTTTCAACACAATAACCTTGCAAGGCTCTTGCTTCGATGACAAACTGGACGGTGATACCTGGGTGTCCTGTCCGTTGCAGTCATGACACAGGACACCGATAGAAGCATTGTGTGCACGAACAAGGTCCCTTACAGGCTGTACGTGACCCTCATTTACAGCACCTGAGGAAGACTTACCATGCCTCAATAAGATATGATAAACATTACCAAATAGAAGTTCTGCCCTTCGTCATTCACGAACTCACTTGCCAGTCAGTTTGCAACTGTAATGCTTTTTATTTGTTTTTTCTGTTGAACAGACAAGTTGGACTACTTTTACCATCAGAGGCTTACACTTAACGGTTGCTTGTTTCGTTAAATGTTAGGTGCCAAGGATGGGGGCAGGAAAGTTGCAAGGAGCGAGGTTCTGAGCTTTAGTTACTTCGAAACAGGCAAATTTTTCTAAATCAGAAGAAAGTCAGGTTTTTAACAACATAAAACAGTAAATGATGAAAGTCTTCATTTTTAGATGAATTATTTTTTTAATACTGATTACCGCAACAGCATTATCCCACATTACTTCACTAGTGCTTTGCACGATCGAGTCCTGGATGATGCAGAGCTGCAGTTTCTTTCAATAGCATGGGAAGCAAAAAAAAGGGAAAGGTAAAAGACAGGAATTGCAAGGTGAAGGGCAGTCAGTGAGGTACTGCGCTATAGACCAGACTCACCCCATCCCTACACAGGCCTGAGGGCGGTCTTGCATGCCGCCACCCGCACCTATCATCGCCGCCCCGTGACGCAGCCAAGGGCGAGAATTTGAGAGCGTGACGCCCTCTTGAAGAGATGAGGCAGAAAGACAGAGAAGAACATTCAAAACACATATACGCGATCTCTTACATGCTTTTCACAATATGAAATCATATGATCAATACATGTGATTACCTGTAAGCAGAATGTGGCGAGAACCGTGATTGAACGCCGTATGAATACTGGCACATAGAAGAGGACTTGGGTGGATATGGATGTTGTTTATAAGTACTAGGCTGCTTTGATTCAATATACCTACCTATTGCTTCAGATGCACTAATAGTTTTCATTACTTTCTATTGTCAGGTTATTCTATTTCATTTTAGTACCTGCTCCAAACGTTTTGATAATTTAAGTGTCACATTCAGTTCCTTACAAAGCATCAAGTCATAATAAGTCAGTAACTAAACTAGAGAACAAAAAATATATTATATAGACACACACACACATATTATATATAGTATATATATCTAGCTCTAATTAGTACAGCCAGCACACACAGTATCTAGGTTATACACATGTCTATACATGCACAATTTTGTCTATGCTAACCCTTTAACCGGCAAGATTTTTGGCTCTCTGCTTGCAATCAGATAATTTTTAAGCCGCTCAACTCCGGGAAAGTGTTTTTCAGTCCAATGATCCAGTAATTGAATGCTTGCGGACAACCTTCCAAAGGCAGCGCTAATAGAAAGGAAACCCAGAGCTGATTTACGAGTCAGAGATTGCAGAGAGACAACAAGAGACTCGCCGAGTAGCGATTTTTCAGTGATTATTCATATCCAGCATGTTTCACGTTTTAAACACATCTCTGTCCCTATTTTGATGTCCTCTGAAAGAGCGCGACCCTCACACTTCCACGCGTGTTCTGAATCTACAGACTGAACCTGACTGTCACACATGTTCCCACCAGCTGTATGCCAGACAATGCAAACTAACGTTGTCTCACTGGCTAATCGGGGGGGTCCTTCAGCTAAGTACATTTTGTTGGGGGACAGGGGGGAGTTGCGAAACTGCATCAGTTAAGTACGACTGAGTTGGTCGTCCAAGTCGTACAGTACGTAAGCACGTGAGTCCGTTATAATATGCTTTTATCATGCTCACTCACTGATCGCGACATTGTTATTTATTGCCTGCCAGGCACAGACAGTTTCCTGTCATATCACGATGTGTTTTTCGCACACACAGTCACGATCATGTTGATTCCTGTCATGGTTATAAAATGATTCAAACCTAGGGCGTTTAAGTTGAGATAACTGATTAATCAGTGTACTGTGCAATATCAGTCAGCAGCATTTGGTTAGGTTTTTTTTTTTTTTGGGCTTCTCCCTTGTGGTCCTGTTCGCTACGACACTTTGCTTCGGTCTAAAGTAAAAAAGTCTCTTGCTGTTGCCTTGCACTGTACCACACACCTATAAATTCTTTTTTTTTCTTTCATATGTCTCTTATATTTGGCCTCTTGTAGATCATTTGGGTTTCTTGGTGGTCCTTTTGAGTTTCGAAAAGTATACCTTTTTTCGGAAAGACATCTAAATTTATCTTGTAAAAAGCTTGCAGAAAATGAGGATTTTTAAGAATCCGCCTTCATCTCCTGCTGTTTACTTTACTTGATATGGCAAAATTATGACAAAATAAGACATTGAAAGCAAAGTAATAGGCTAAGGCCTTAATTTATGAATGTGCGATAATCGGGATGTATCACAGAAAAAGGGTGGATCTAAAATTAGTCTTAAAAATTTAACTTGCCGTTGACTAGCCCTAAATATATATTATATAAGTATTGGGGTTTTGGCCATCTTTACTTTACAAATAGACACTACTTGGTTTTGGTATTTAATTATCGCAATGGCGAAATCATGCCTTTTAAAGCTCAAGTTGCCAACTACTTCTTGGGATCAGACAGTCAGTGTGCATCTGATCTGCTGGATCTCCCATCTCCAGTCCATCACAGGACTGCGTGATCCAGCAGGTCTCTGTCAAAAGAGATGGCCATCTTCAGACCTTATCGCATACAGACGGGATCAAGAATACTTTATTACCAGAGTGCCCATTCCGGGAACCTTCATTCCTCCAAAGCTGTCCATTTTGCTAATCAATCCTTCCGGCACCCTGCCGGATCCTGCAGCTGCTGAAGAGGCCGAATTGTTACTCGTCTCAATGTCTCGCTGCTCAATTGCACTCTCCGTCGAAACCAAGCTGATCAATAATTCAACATCATAGATCTTTCCGCATGTTAAGGACTTACGATGTTGGTCAATAAAGAGGCGGATGGACCAGGATGAGGGGAAGTATTCGAGATACAGAAGAGCAGAGACGGGGGAATATGAATGCAAGGCGTTGCTATACATGTGTGAAGGAGCATTAAAAGGCTGTTTCTGGCTTCCGAGTGCCATAAGGCATTAATGACGCGGTAGAGCTCCCTTTGAGGAGTCACCCTGGTGGGGTTGACATTTGAGTGACTGGAAGCACTCGTCTTGTGTCAATCTGGTTTTCCCCTCAAGTCCACCTTGACTTGCAAATGACTGGGATTTAACTAAGGCACACGATTGGCGCTTGTGTGTGTTTTGAACCAACAGTAATCATCGATAAATACGGTGACAGGTGTCAGTGTATGAATGCGTAATGGGTTAAAGATCATTATTTTTTGGACTGTACTTGTGTAACAGGAATATTTTGACATGCTGTGAATGAGGTTCAAAAAACACATTATTTTTACATTATTGTAGGTCCTCTATGCCCACCTCTCTCAAACGCTTCGTTTTCAAACAAAAGTCCCTCCTTCCGACAAGCACAGTCTGCTCTGATTGGCCAGCTTACCCAGTGCAATGTGATTGGCCGAACACCACCAGCACTCGTCGGAAATGTAACGAGCGAGCTTCATCTTTCAAAATAAATGTCAAGACAGAGCCCGAAAGGGGAACAGAGTCGCGCGATAGACACAGTGTTGAAGCTGGTATGTGTTTGCAGTACAAGCCACGGTTAAGACAGCTGACTCCACTGTGAGCCTGTCTCTCTCTCTTCTCTTTCTCTCTCACACCCACACACCACACACACCTCCCACACACACACGATGCTCAAAACTCCGCATTTTAACAGTCAATAGCAAATACTTAAACTAATAACAAAACAGTTGCTGATTCAGAAGTGCCAGATTGTCAGAATTATTTCCTCTCCTAGGTTCACGAAACGGTCTCCATAAAATGCATTGCTGTTCTGTTGTAAGTGATCTTAAAGTGATCTACTTTCGGAAGGCCAAATAAATTGCTTTTGCTTTCACCTAGAAACACACTGTAACGGGGCTGACAAGACTTGAGACATGCGGATCCATGTGCAAGCTTTATTAAGCAGAGAGGTCAGAAACACAGGCAGGTTCGAACAATGGCAAACAGGTATATGGCGGGTAAGACACAAGAATAATCCTAGGGCTAGTGTAGGTCAATGAACGGCAGACAGAATCAAAGGTCGAGACTATAGGGATAATTCCAGAAAAACAGCAAATCTGCGAAACGGGAAAACAGACAAGTCCAAACTAGCTGGGCTGGGCTAGCTGGGCTGGGAAACTAATGATGGCTCTGACTTCTACCCTTGCTTGCGAGAAGCGCAATACAATCTCGGCAGAGGAAGTGATCAGAGTGAGTGTTAATAGTGATGAGTATATGAAAGCAGTCTTGGGTGCAATCGTGCCCTGTGCAATCGGTGAAACAGCTGTGGTGCAATCAGTGCTGTGTGGCAATCAGTGCATGAATGATGGTATATGTAGTCCGGGTGATTCAACAGTGTTGTAGTGCGAGGTCAATGAAAGGAGGTGGCTGATGGCTACAACGGAAGTTTCTGGACTATTTCATGACACCACCCCGCGTCATCCCTGACATTGCTGCTTCAAAACCCGAATGCGTTACTGAAATGACGCGCGTCATTTTCTTTGCGTGCACATTTGTGCGCATTATGCAAATATTCCCACATAATGACCTAGATATGTGGGGCGTGTTAGAACGCGCGTTTTAGGGGGCGTGGACGTCTAACGTTGATAGACGAATAAGGTTTTGGGTTAGGACTTTAGTCACTTGCAACTTCAGGGATCTTAGTTATGCACATGCGCTGTAACACGCCAAAGAGAAAGGAAAACTTGAAATCGCATCATATGACCCCTTTAAGACTTAGATGGTGGACATGATGTTTTAGCATCAGTTTGTTCAATATGTTTTGTGAGATGGAGGTACGCTGGTAAACGTCAGAGTTCATACACACGTGCCACCATGAATTCAGAAATGACAACAACACGTCTGATGTCACGAGGGGTGTGTAAAGTTACCAGAGGACTGAGTATTTGTAGTGAGTGAGTATATACTCTAGTTGATGTGGTTTAAAAGTTTAGCGTCCAGTTTCAGAGAGCACTAGTGTCCCTCTGTAGGGGGCTATTCTGTCATTTTGAATATTTAATTAATTCAAAATTCAAGTTTTATTTATGGCGTAGAAAGCAGCCCTGTATCTGTACAAGACATCTGTAGACATGCATCTATACGTCTTTTCTGCATCCACTTCCTGGTTTCTATGCGCTCCTGTGACCTTGACCCCTATCATGTGGCACAGGCAGGAAACCGAGGACAGAATGGTATCCGGTAACCAGAGAGCCTGTGGCATTCATTGCTTCTTGAGGTACAAAGCATCTCGGGTGTCACTAGTGAAATTCAAAATGCTTCTACCCCGTTACCTTCCTAAAATACAACCTAACATTTTGATGCATGCTCGAGACTTCAGGGAGGGGGAGGGAAGGGCGGAATAAGGACAGCTCGTCTGGCTGAAGCTTGGCCTTTAACACAATGAGAATTTGTCTGCCTAATGCATGGCGATGTCGCATTGGAAATGCAATGGCCAGCTTTTTTTTTTTTTTTAAAGCAAAAAAATATATATTTTATTCAGCAAGGACACATTAATTTGATCAAAAGTGACAGTACCGACATTTAAAAAAAAATTACAAAATATTCCAATTTCAAAAAATGTTTCTTGAGAAGCAAATAACAGCATATTAGAATGATTTCTGAAGGATCATGTGACACTGAAGACTGGAGTATTGATGCTGAAAATTCAGCTTTGCATCACAGGAATTAATTACATTTTCCAATATAGAAAAAAAGCAAAGTTATTTTAATGGTAATAATATTTACAAATTAATGTTTTATGTATTGTATTATTTGATCAAAATAAACTTTCATCAAATTTCAGTCAAACTACAATTAATACAATACTTTTGACCATAACAGTGTTGTCCCTGTAAAAAATGATTACATTAAAATAAATAAATAAACATTATTATGATTTTTTTTTATTGTATTAATATGTAGTCTTTTTCTTATAATAGGAACATAATAGAGAAGAATAATCCCTAAATATGTTTATCAATAATACAATAATGTTATATTATTTTGGTTATTTTTTATTGTAGGGTAATAATGTAATTCAAATATTTCAAATATATTGACACAGAAAACAGCTATTTGTAATATGTAATAATAATTGTAGTAACTCACTGTTTTACTGTATTTTTATCAAATAAATGCAGCCTTCGTGAGCATAAGAGACTTCTTTCAAAAATCTTTTCAACTCCAAACTTTTGAACAGTAGTGTGCATATTTAAATTACTTCTGAATATTGCATTAAAAACAAAGGGCAAAAAAAAAAAAGCTTTTTTGTGATGTCATAATGCTGAATTAGATGTTAGAATGTGTTCTCAAAATTTATTAGGCTTGTAAACTGAGTAGACATGACACAACATGTTTATTTGTAGGCAGGTTTTGTAGTAACAGTCCATTACGTCGCTGTTTGGCTCTCACGTACGGACACAAGAACCAGCACTCTTTTGGTGTCAGAAGAGGTGTCATCCAAGTCAGCGGGACAGTTTGCTGTTTTCATGATGATACCATTCTGTAATAATATTTGTTGTTCACTGTTTGTTCTATACCAATAAGATATCAACAGCGTAGATATCTGAGGTACTGTCAGTCAGCTGATGAGGTGATGCAGCTGTCACTTAGATTATCGCTATATCGAAGCCTCTTTCTCTAAGCCTGTATGCAAGCCATTCATTATGCGGCAAGGTCTAAAAAAATATACTAATACTAATACTAATGACTTGAATAAGAATCTGTCTATTTTGCAGTATTTTTAGTCACACAAGAACTCTAGGGAATACAATTGCATGGTTTCTCAAGTGTGTCTCACAGGTAAACCTAAAATGTATTTTTGCGGGCCTTGGACCAGTGCAGAAAGGACTGCTTACACTGTTTGTATGTTCATTAGAATAATGACAGGCTTCTGTCATTCTTTGCCTGAGCCAGAACAAACTGGATTGGAAATGCAGGACGCTGAGGCCATTACAGAGAAACTAGGATGCTCCCTTTTTTAATAGTCAAACAATCCATGGCTCTCAGCGCTTGGCAATATGACAACACAGCTGAGTCAGAGAGAGAGTGAGTGCGAGGACCCCAGCTCTCCACACAGGAACCTTACACCGCTCTGGTTAAGTCGAATGACAACGGTTAGCTGTTTTGCATTTAATAACATAACATAAAGTGTTCCACTTAATGGAAGAGCACCTCAGGGCCACAGCGTTATACATATAGTTTACATATTCATTAATCATTTCAGGCCAGCATAAGTTTCATAATGTGGGGGCCTCAGCAGGGGGCCACACATTACGTATTGAGAGTGACAGGTGCACTGTGGTGGCCTCTCACTTTCAATTATTATGAAAGCACATTTCCATTACTGGACCTCACATATGACTTGGTAAGTAAAGCAGGGAGATTATGCAGACATGGAACAATTATGAAACAGGACCATTTTCAATCCCTGGTCCAAAAACCTAGTGAGCTGCCTTTTCTGTCTACATAAGCATCTTCTATGGAACTGAAATGGAACTTCAGAAGAGGCTGAGATGCAACTTACAATTTGTAGCAATAGTTTAATTTAAACGTACAATAACATATTTACATTATATAAAGTTGATGGCTAACTTGTAGCCTCTTTGTTTAGATAGACTCTTTGTTGGGACCCCGTCTATGCAACCTACATAGGCATCTCACTAGGTTTTGGAACAGAGCCACAGTCCCTCAGATGATGCTACAGTTATGCGAGACGGCACAGTCTGTTGTAGATCTTTCTACAAAGCACATAAGCTCATAAAATGAGCTTTTGACTGCCATAAATCAAAGAATTCTGTCAGCAGGTGACAGTGCCACATATCTGTCCCCAATCCCATCATCCTAACAGATGGTGTCTGCTCTAATTATGGCTGCGTGTGCGTGCGTGCACTCGTGTATGCATACGTATTGTCTTTTTAAACTACCAACGTCACGTCCTGTGCGTTTGGCTATAGCTTTCTTATTCCTAATATGGTCTTCCTGTTAGTGATTGACAGTCACATACATTGTATTCTGATCAATGTGTTCATGCCATGCCACGGATGTCACGGTTAAAGCTATCTATAAGCTAGACATTTAGGAAGATTCAGCCTTGATTCATTGAAGCTTTTTATCTGGCAGCCAGTGGTGATCATCCATTTATTATTTACGGTCAATGTCATATATATTTATCATTTAATCCGGAGATTATTAAAGACAGAGCTCTACACTATTGATTTGTTGTGCGTTTCATTGGGGGGGGGGCGGGGGGTGGGGGGGGGGGGGGGGGCTATCACAAGACTGCAATGCATTCATCCTTCTTCACAACCAGTTGCCTCTTATTTCTAGAAGTCATATTTGAATAGATCACACTATAGGGGTCGACCGATATGTGTTTTTCAAGGCCGATGCCGATACCGATTATTACAGATCAAGTAGACCGATAACCAATATATTGAACCGATATACATTGGGCACAAAAGTAGTTCATTCAGCCACCAATTGTGCAAGTTCTCCCACTCAAAAAGATGAGAGAGGCCTGTAATTTTTATCATAGGTATACCTCAACTATGAGAAAAAATGAGAAAAAAAAATCCAGAAATCCAGGATTTTTAAAGAATATATTGGTAAATTCCTTGGTAAAATAAGAATTTGGTCACCTACAAACAAGCAAGATTTTCTGGCTCTCACAGACCTGTAACTTCTTCTTTATGAGGCTCCTCTGTCCTCCACTGGTTATCTGTATTAATGGCATCTGTTTGAACGCGTTATCAGTATAAAAGACACCTGTCCACAACCTCAAACAGTTACACTCCAAACTCCACCATGACCAAGACCAAAGAGCTATCAAAGGACACCAGAAACAAAATTGAAAACCTGCACCAGGCTGGGAAGACTGAAACTGCAATAGGTAAGCAGCTTGGTGTGAAAAAAAAAAACTGTGGGAGCAATTATTAGAAAATGGAAGACATACAAAGACCACTGATAATCTCCCTCGATCTGGGGGCTCCGGACGCACTATCTCACCCCTGGGTCAAAATGATCACCAGACTGTGAGCAACAATCTCCAGAACCACACTGGGTAGGGGGGGAGGTGAGGGGGAGGGGGGGGGGTGTGGGGGACCTAGTGAATGACTGCAGAGAGCTGGGACCAAAAGAACAAAGGCTACCATCAGTAACACACTGCGCCACCAGGGACTCAAATCCTGCTGTGCCAGACGTGTCCCCCTGCTTAAGCCATTACATGTCCAGGCCCGTCTGAAGTTTTGCTAGAGAGCATTTGGATGATCCAGCAGAGGATTGGGAGAATGTCATATGGTAAGATGAAACCAAAATATAACTTTTTGATAAAAACTCAACTTGTCGTATTTGGAGGAGAAAGAATGCTAAGTTGCATCCAAAGAACACCATACCTAATGTGAAGCATGGGGGTGGAAACATCAGCTTGGGCTGTTTTTTCGGCAAAGGGAAACCAGGGACCCGACTTGATCCGTGTAAACAAGAATGAATGGGGGCCATGTACTCAGTGTGAGATTTGGTGAAAATCCCTCCTTCCATCAGCAAGGGCATTGAAGATGAGACGTGGCTGGGTCTTTCAGCATGACAAAGATCCCAAACACACCACCCGGGCAACAAAGGAGTGGCTTCGTAAGAAGCATTTAAAGGTCCTGGAGTGGCCTAGCCAATCTCCAGACCTGAACCCAATAGAAAATCTTTGGAGGGAGTTGAAAAATCCGTGTTGCCCAGCAACAGCCCCAAAACATTAATGCTCTAGAGGAGATCTGCATGGAGGAAAATACCAGCAACAGTGTGTGAAAAACCTTGTGAAGACTTACAGAAAAAACATTTGACCTCTGTCATTGCCAAAAAAGGGTACATAACAAAGTATTGAGATGAAATTTTGTTATTGACCAAATACTAATTTTCCACCATAATTTGCAAATAAATATTTTAAAAATCCTACAATGTGATTTTCACGATTTTTTTTCTCATTTTGTCTCTCATAATTGAGGTAAACCTATGATGAAAATTACAGGCCTCTATCATCTTTTTAAGTGGGAGAAATTGCACAATTGGTGGCTGACTAAATACTTTTTTTTTTTCCCCACTGTATCTGTCTGGTAAAAATAAAATAATGGCAAATTGAAGAATCAGGGCTTCGACAAAAACTTCCGTTCCCTGTGTTGTTGAATGTATACTCCCCACAAAGACTCTTTTATTTAACATTACATTCTTTATTTTTTGGCAACAAGGTTTACCATTAATAATTAAAAACAGGCAGAAATAGTGTATCGTGTGTTATTTCTGTTAACGAAAAGTTGTAATATTTTTGTAGTATCGGGGTGAAAGCAAAAAAAAAAAAAGTCTTTTTTACTGAACTTTTTCCTCGGCCAAACCCCATTCCTCAGCCATACCTGTCACACACATCCAGTTTAAGAGCAGTGTTTTTCTTCTTGTAATCAAGAGCGCTTGTACTTCTAATAAAAAAAAATTAAGGAGCACCTTCTAATCAATAATCAAAAATTCAGATCAAAAATTAGCCTTCCTAATATGAGGTGAAGTGATTTACAGGGGCATTTTCTTTTTTACCTTTGCAGTGGCATCATTTTCATCTGTCAAATTCAAATATTTTGGTTTATAAGCTTTTTAAAATTTCTTTTTAAAACCATATAATAAGAAATAGAATGACAAATAAGTTACCAATCATGAAATTGGTTTTAATGAAAAATTAATTTGTACTACAGAGTTGGCACAAAAAGAACACAACACACACTAAAACAAAAGTGGCTTGTAGGTACATTTTTAGACATTTAATGAGGCTCAGATGTAGCATGAGTGCAATTAAATTCATAAATCCATCTGGAGATTAATGTTTTAAATATAAAAATTTTAATACAGAAATATTAAATAACTGAAATTATATGCTAAAAAATGAAACTAAATCCACCAGCAGATGGCAGCAAGTCACTGATTTTTATCACTGAATCATTCATTCAACTGCTTCGCTGATCGAAACAAAAGAGAAAAGAGGGTCTGAGTCACCTCGTGAATGAAGCAAGTGACGTCCGTTATGACTGGGTAATAATTAAGTCACTGACTCACTAGATTCGTTCAGAAACGCACTTTCATTCATGAATGAAACTGCTGTGTTTGCTTTTAGAGATGCGCAAGCGACTGAGCTGTTACTTTATTTGGAACTGTTTTCGTTGATGAAATAGAGCAAAATCAGGAAGTACTTGTTTACTGAACTGTTGTATTAAACCAATATTACATTTGCAAACAGTGCCTTTACTAATTCTTAACAGCTCCCTCGCCTTTTATCGCGAGTGATTCTAAACTCAAAAGGACGTTCAAATGGATAATTCCATACGTCCCATGCGCGTTATTAAGCGCGGAACCTGCGGAATTAGTAGAATTATTATGAATAGCCACAATCCTGCGCCTGAAATTCAAGACCTGCTCTGTGTTTTCTCTGTAAATAACCCTACTGTGATGATGCGAATAGGCGTTATGTGCAGTGAGAAGCTTGCATCGTGGCGGTAGATTTTGGTGCGCTGTTGTTCTGACAAATAATGCTACCTTTCCAGATTAGGCTACCAACAATCGTCAGAACAACAACAATGCGCTACATGTTTGTTTTCCCCTCATTTTTTCCAATTGACGTAAATCTGTCGTAGCGACGGAAAACTTCATCCCTGAGTAGTATTATGTACATCATACTGCACCACAGTAATATATTTCTGATAATTTCTTTATGCTAACCCGAACTTATATTTTGACGGGTTGCCATGAGGAACTTGTTTCTGTTTCTGTAGGTCTATGTAAATGATATGAAGATAGTTTTACTCCAATGAAACATGCTCATGAAGTGACTCTTAGAGGGATCAGAGCAGTTCTGGAGATGTTGTTCAAGTATTTATGTCCTCATGTAGTGAGACAACAGAAGCTGAAATCACCGCGAGCGTCACACACTTTGTGTAGAAAACAAAACCGCGCGTCTGTGCAATTTACATACACAGAGACACGCAACGCAGAACATGCAGGATTAATATTTAAATAGTATTTTTGCGGCTTAATATTTACAGATCCTAGTCCATATTGTGACTCTATTTAAGTATACTGACCTACTTTTGATTAATTCATCCAAACTTGGACAAATTCCGTGACATTCCGCGTCATACAGTAAATTCCATTTATATGACTGGATTCTGCGATTCCATCCGCATTTTCCGCATCGCGGAAATCATAGATAATATTGAAGTGTTTTTTTCAACTTCAGTGTAACGTTAGTGGATTGGGATCTATTGCAAATTAAGCAATGTCTGCTGCTGCTTTACCTTTGAGAGACAACTGGTGCGTGATCATTGAAGCAGCTCCAGTTAGCAAGCGCTTTTTGGAGTGAGAGTGAATTCTGCATTGATTGGTAGTACTCGTGACTCCCAACAAATCAGATGAGCGGTGGGCGGAGACTGCTTTAGGCCACAGAGAGGTGTGTTCTGACAGGCTGCATCAGAGCCAAATAGCACGTTTCAAATTAAGTTATTTTATCATCGAATCGGTTTTGAAAATGACCGATAGCGATAATCATAAAAATGCTTAATATCAGCACCGATAATCTTCGACCCCTAGATCACACCAGAAGAGTGAAACATAACTGAAAGATAGACGAATGGTAATCAGTGGAGATTGGATGGAATTGTAAGTAATTTAAGCATTGTAATCCATCATGTCTATATATTATGACGGGGCCAAATTAGATGAATTAACATGAAATTAAAATAAATATGAATAACAAGGTATTACTCCTGAATATAAAGTTGTAATTCGAAATATGACTTTTTTACTTCACTTTTATAATTTTTTGTAAATCTGAATATACATTCAAAAGTCAGAGAATTTTTAATGCAATCTTTTTTCTGAACTTACTAGTTAAAGGAACACATGCCATGTAAATAACTATATTCATATCTTTGGAATTTATGCCATAATATATATTATTATTATTATTATTATTATATATTTAATTGAGTCCTGATGTAAAACTAAAATCAATTTACATTCCAGTAACTTTTTTTTGTTTTAAGCATAATTTACATGTAAATACAATAATATTACTAATAAATAATAATAATATTAAACATATTGGTACATGGTACATTTCCAAATATCACTTTACCAAAAAAATGTACCATGGTTTTACAGGCATGTTTATAAAAACAACTTGGCTTCAGTATTATATTAAAAAGAGACGAAAATAAGTATTCTCGTACTATTAAGAGAGCAATAAAGAGAACAGAGACACATAATGTAGTGTTATTGAGGTAGAAAGCTATCAGAGAACCCTCATTAAGTTTTAACGTTTTGTGAGGGTAACCCTGCTTTCAGGACACACAGTGAGATGCTGAGAAGCACAGAGGGCACACAGTGATCTTCTCGGCGTGTTCCTGTGGAGGAGAACAGGGCTGGAGCACCACCCTTCTCCTCTAATGCACCTCTGAATACGATCTCCAGATAAGCCTTCACTCATTTCATTTGGCAGAGTGCGGAGTCTGGGATGACATGGGACCCGCTCTCACTTTCATTACCCATGATTACATCTGCCATTCGGGGTCACTGGAGACCTTCTTCCAATGGAAGAGTGGATGACAGATGCCACAAGAGAGCATGTGCATGTGAGTGTGGATTTGTGTAAATGCCTCACCTGAGTGTGGTGGCTGTCCATGTGCCTGTGTAATGCCGAGCTGCTGGATGCATTTGACTTTGGATGTCCCTCGTCTTCCAATGTCCCTATTGAGAGAAAAATATCAGAATGTTAAATGCAACATTCTTCATGGATGTTCTGGAATATGTTGCTTTGTTGTGCACTGTAATCACATAATGCGAACACTGTATGGAAATTCCCACTTTTTTCTCTACATACAGTATGTCTGTTATTCAGCATACACCACTTGTATTCAAACTTTGTTTTGTATAGAATTTCATCCTTAGGTTTATGATTTATATGTTTGTTTTAGTTTTGTTTTTGAAATTATGTATGAAAAGTATGCTTTGGCTGCTTTCCAAGAATTAAAGTTTAAAATAGATCTGAATATATAAGTGTAAACCATGAATATATAGATGAACTCTGAAGTCTGAAAATGCTAATCTGAATCTATAGTTATGTATAGAATATAGAGAATACATATATTTATCTGGCAAGACGTGCATAAAGTCTGTATAAATTCCTATATATGTGATTTTACCTCAATTCGGTCATGTGACTGAATAGTTTTCATGAAAACTGGTTTATTTGCAAATTATTTTTGTAATATTTTTTTATTAACATGAGAACAAGGGTATACATAAATTATAATATTTAATTATTGTTATTAAAAGTAATTATTAATTACAGGTAAACTAACATTATGATACCTATTTTAAGGTATATTAATAATAAAATAATATGGACATTTAAATGGAAAGTAGCTACTGCCCGAATGTTTAGCAACAAGGATATCATTGCAGTTTCGATGCCCATGCATAACAGATATGCCTAAAACCTGTGCTTACATACAACTTTAACAAGATTCTTTTGCGGTCTTGCAAGCACTGGCATTCCCTTGGTTCATATACCATTATCTTGAAGATGCAGGCATAATTGCTGAGTGTCTAGGTCACTGCTGGCTGTTTAAAACTTCCGCCCAATCTCTGCTACAACCCTTCATATGGAATATGGAAGTTTACCCTCACAAGCAGATATTAGCCTAAGTGAGAGGACAAAAGGCCAAGACAGTGAGTGTATGTGTTTGTGCAAGGGAGACAGAGAGACCCTGAGCCATCTGATGGTTCTTTAGGAGAGCACTTTATCAAGTCCAGGGCCTTTCACTTTAATCATGGCCTGCCTCAGTGATAGCTTCTGGGTCAACTCGCTCCATCTTACTTTGTCCATTTCTGCAATCCCCTTTTCTCTAATAACCGCTCTCAATCTGACATTCATTCCTTTTCTCTTACCCTCTCACGTTATCTCCAATATTTTCTCATGCGTGTAAAGCGCTGTGCCTCTGTGGTGTATGTCACGCTCAGATGGCCAAATGTTACGCAGTCATTGGTGCTGTCTCTGTGGTAAACAAACCTTGGGGGAAGGCTGGGTAGGCCAATGGCATGCGATTGAACTTTGAATAATTGGATGGATGCACATTAGGACATGCAACAGCCAATGCCCAAATGTAACATGGGATTGTGGAGTGTGTGAGTAGGTCTCCTCTGCTCTTGATCACATTCATGAAGCGAAAGAGTAATTGGCTTCACATTTTCACCCAAGTGATGATGGGTCTCATTCACTAATAACTGCATACAAGTCTTACTTATGTTGCCAGAAAATGTTCTTCAGAATTTTATCTGCATTTAAATTAGGTCAAATTTGCAATATGTATTCCTACCCTCATTTAATATTGATGAACATGTTGTTGATTATTCTAAATGAGGGAATACAAAGTATATAGTTATTAGCAATACCAAGCAATCAAAAAGTCATGAATTGCGGGGGGGGACATCATAGATATATATATATATATTGGTGTTGTGTGTGTGGTTTGTGTGGTGGTTATGTACCAATACCCAATGAGAAGCTTCTCTACTTGTCCTGGCTGTTTATACTGAAACCGAAGAAGCGTATACCTTTTTATATTAATTTTCCACGGTCAACAATTGTAGCATTGGACCATGACACACCAATTATCATTATATTTAATGAATAATCACCAATCCCCCGCGCCGGCAGGACATCAAAGTTGCAGCAAGCCATGTTGCAACTTTTCACCGGGGAGAGAACTCTCCCAATCACCACCGAGTCAAGAGTAACATCTTTGGAGTTCACCACGCTTCAAACCCGGGAGAATGTGATCACAAGCCCAACACCACCAAACATTTATTCCATCAAGACTTTCATCCGAGACTGCATCCGGATACTCAATCAACGGCCAAGGCAATGCAAGAATTGTACATTTAACTAAATGAAACAGAGGTTTAGTATAAGCTGTAGACCCTGTTGTAAAACGGCGCTGATGGTTTCTGCTCTGGTGGTTAACTGACTGTTTAGTTAATAGAACTTTTGTGCACAAATTACATGAGTTTCTGATTCTGTCACTGCTTGTAGATAATGTCCATTTAATGATTCCTGATCTTGTTACGTGCTCTAATACACTAGTACTATAAGAAAGTTATTTTCTATGGCCCCGAAAAGATTGATATGAAATTACAGTGAATGTTTGCTGGACGAACAGATTAGTGATGGTAATATGCTAGTTACTACTGGCAGCTGATATAAATAATGGTAATTGTAATTATTTATATACATTTCCCTTTTGAGCTAATTTGCTACACAATTTTACAAAACAAATACGATTTTCACTTATTTTCAATAATTTTGTGGTTAATGAATGGGACCCAGTGTTTGGTGTCCAGTTTTTACAAGCTTCATCACCCTTAACCTATTGTGCCATTACCATTGGAGATCTGGTTGCCGTTCTCTACGGGTGCTGGGTTTGACGAGTTGGGTGAGGTGTGGTTGTTGGCATTTTTGTCCTGTAACTGTGCTGATGGAGAGATGGGGCCTTGATCCTCTTGACCTGGCAGGTTAATGTTGGAATTTGAGAGTCCTATGGAATAGAAATGAATAAAAATATTCAATAAATACATTGATTCACATTAAGACGATGTGTAACCTATGCTTCAGCATCACATAAGACCCCACAGACCATCTAACCGTGACCGTCGCCCTATGTGTTCCCAGTTTATGACAAATAAAGGTGACGACGTGACTTGCAAGTTAACACCTGCCTGCTTGAGTCACAAACATTTCTGCAGGGGCATCTGCAGCTGCTCCGGCCAGGAATTGTATGAATGGTTGAGTCTAGCAATGACATTGACGGCAGAGAGAGCGGAAGCACGGAGGGATGTTTAAGCCTCATGGCATGTGCGTCTGCTTGGATCTGACCACCACAGGGATGGATATAGCACAGGGGTCAGCTGCCCCTTTAACAAAGCCCTGTTAAAAGCCCTGTTTCCATTACAGCATGCTCTCACTCATGTCATGAGCACCTGACTTCACAGCCACCATCTGGGGTTATCAGAGATTCATTAACTGCAGCTTTGTGTCTGGGACCCCTACTGACACTACCTAATATATTCACATGAGGAAAACAGTCACATTGCATTACACTTGAGATCGGCCATTATGATTATGTGTATCTGAGCACTGATGTGTAATTGGGTTTGTCTTTAAAAATATTTCCTTGTAAATGAGGTATTTCATTTCATTCTAAGTCTATAGGCTCATATATAAATACAGTAGGGTCCAAAATTCTGAGCCCCCAAATGAAAATGCTACTGTTTTGGTCAAATTATCAACCCCCAATACTATTTAAGCCAGTACAAAATGTTCCCCTTGTGATGATCTGATTACAATTAAAATGGAAAATCTTATTTTTTTCTTAATTCATCTAAATATTTATTTTAAATATTAATAATAATTACTCCTGTGATGCAAAGCTGAATTTACTACTTTAATCAGTCATTACTCCAGTCTTTAGTGTCACATGATCCTACATAATTCATTCTAATATGCTGATTTGCTGTTCAAGAAATATTTCTTCTTATTATCAATGTTGAAAACATTGCTGCTTAACATTTTTTGTGGAAACAGTGATACATTATTTTCAGGTTTCTTTGATACATAGAAAGTTCAAAAGAACAGCATTTATTTGAAATATAATCTTGTAACATTACTAATCTCAATTTAAAGAGTCAATGAATTAATGTATAATGAACTATGTATAATTAATGTATAATGAAATTAAAGTATTTAAAAAGCAATCTGACCCTAAACTTTTGGATGTTAGTGTAACTATCAGGGATCAAACTTGAAAAAGAAAATGAAATTAAACAGGATACACCTGTCAATCAAGACGACTGACAGTCATGCAGACTATATAATAGAGAAACAGTTGGGACAGTTGTGTTGTAGACATGCTTTGGAATATTTTCAAGCATGACACTAACACACACATTATGACAGATTAATGTTTGTTCATTTCACACACACAGTTGTGAACGTACAGTAATGCAAGAAGTAATTTCCTCTGCTCTGGAGTGACGCTTAGTGTGTCCTAAGATGCGCGCACACGCACACAGAGACTGTACTCTGGGGATTCAAACACATTGCAGCGATTCACATCCGCCAGCAGAGTGGGAGACTTTGATATTTAATATTTCATAGTTACATCATCTCTTGTCCATGTAATATGTATGTGACTGGAGCTAATACCCTCTGTGCCCTTTACAATAAACTGAATCAACACAGAGAGGAAAAAAATTATATGATATTGAGTATTTCGTACACGCAACATGAACACACTAGACATCTCAATCCTTCTTTGCAATCAAAGTGTTCATATTGTTTAAATGATTTCAGATCTATATATAGTCAAAAAAGATATGCTTCTTCTGATTGATGCAATTAGTCGTAGTGGTTGCTAAGTTAACTGTATTGATCTTTCATGATCTTGGTGATGGATACAAACAGAATGCAGACAGCTGATTCTCGGCTCCAGATAGGAAAAATGTAAACAGCTCAACAAAAAACTGACCTTTATGATTAGATGCAACCAATTGTCCAAGTGGACTAAGATATTTAGATGAGACTTGTCAGATTTGTGAAACCACATGCAAGTTTTTACAAGCACACATGGGTCAGGGTCATAGGGGATCCATGCTCATAAATCCATGATGGGAGTAGAAGTACACAAAAGCATCTTTAATTAAATACAAAGGTTACGAGAAAGAGGCGAGGGAAACTGTGTTAGACACAGCATGTGAACTCAATACACACACCCAACATCCTCCCTAAGAACGTCCCCTCGTCAAATTCTTATTTCAATGTGACATTTAACACTTGCTCTTTTCCTTAAATGGGCATGTACTTAATGTGCATTATATATTAATTGCTCCCTGAGAGAGAACAAACTGCAGTTTTTACGATAAATGTCTGTTTTATCAGCACTGACCTCACTGTTTTTGACAAACACAAAGCATGGCACTGGATGAGTCAAGAAAAACCATGCTAAACAGGATGTGCCTTTCAGTAACCACGTATATGAAATGACATTTAACCAAAAGAGTGCTGGGAAAGTTTCTATAATTTGATCCTGCAGCAAATTAAGCATAACCATGTGTGCTGGCTATAAAAATATGTGATTCATGTGTCTGGAGCATGTAATGCAAGTTTAAAAGGACAGTTCACACAAACATTTAAATTGCGTAATTATTTACTCACCCTCATGCCATTCTAAAACTGTATGACTGACTTTCTACATTGAAACGCAAAAGATGATATTTTAAAGTAGTCTCTCTATCTCTTTTTTTCCATACAGTGAACGTCAGTTTGGTCCAATGTTGTTTTGGACAAAAACAGTAGAAACATTCTTCAAACTCTGTTCTACTGTGTTCCACAGAAGAAAGAAAGTTATACAGGTTTGGAACAACATGAGGGTGGTTAAGTGATGATAGAATGCATTTTTTACAGACAACTGTAAGTAGGCAATTTGTAAATTGATTTCAGCAAAACGTAGAAATACTGTCACTCTGTGGTGCTTTCAACATTGCTTTTTTTTTTGGACTGAGAGGCCTGACGTGGTCCAACACTGGCTCAACTATAGAAAGTGGTGCTTGAAGTGCTTGAGAGACCTGATTGGTCACTCATTATTATACAACTCCGTTTGGTGCCGCAAATGGCATTGGAAGTCCTTACAACACCTTTAGAACACATGTACCCAAACACGTGCATACACTCTCACTCACCGCTGTCACGGATCTTTCTTCCAGTGGTGGACTTGCGGAGCAGGCTGCGCCCTGAGCTGAAAAGGGTGCTGAGCTCGTCCAGAGGGCTGGTGAGGGGTCTCCCATTGGCAGGATTGAAGAGCAGAGGTGAGGAGGTGCAGGAATGAGCTCTGCGGGGCTCCGGCCGTGAGGTCTTTACTGGGGAGAAGGGAGGCTTGGAATTGATTAGGGGTGTCTCTGCCAGACCGTGTCCTATTTTTTGGGATACTTTGGGGGAATCGGTGGTAGCTACAGAAGCTGCACGTGTCAGGGCCAATAAGTTTGGTTCAGGGGGAAAGGGGAAGTGGGATGGGGGGCGGTAAGGAGGTGGAAGTGCTGCTGGAGGGGGAGGAGGAGTCAAGGGCGGCGTGGACTTGTCTGCCATTAAGACAGAAAGACTCGGTGAGGAGTCAGCTCTTTGACGGATGTACTGGGGTGAGAGTGGGCTGCCCCCATCTTGGCTGGTGTAGTTGAGGTTAGTCTCGAACACAGGCAGCATCTTCACCTCCAGGGGGGTGAGGGGGGACTCATCCGAGGCCGGAGAGCAGGTGACAGGGGATGGGGGGAAGACTAGAAGTGGGGGACGGTGTGAAAGGAGGTTGGGGAATGGTGCTGGAATGTCACATGCCGTCCCATCCTTGCCCTGCTGCTTTCCTCCGAGTGTGCCAGAGTGCTCTATCAATGTCACGGGCCTCTTGACTTCCAGCACTGGGGCAGGTAGGGTAGTGGTAGCGGGATTGACAGTTTCAGGCTTGGCCACCGGAGCTGACCCCACCTCGTCAGGTGGGAAGTATTTCATTTCCTCGTATACTGCCTCTCCCAGTTCTGGACTGTGGGAGTCAGCCAGGCTGAGGACTCTTGAGGCCCCCACCATCTCGATATACACATCCTCCTCGTCCTGACAGGGGTAGAGGCTTAGCACAGAAGAATGGGGACCATCTGCAGATGCTGCTCGCTGGATAAGGCCTAAGCAGTGGCCGCCTCGTACCAGGCTGACAAGTTTCATGTCCGTGGGGCGTGCGGGGGAAGGTACAGAGATCTCCTCATAGGAACCCGTCAGTTTGGTATTAGGGCTGCGTTTGGGCTTGGGGGGTGGGATCTTCTTCATGGTGCTGTAGTCATCACTGTGAGGGCGCGGTTTAGAGAGAGCTGGTGGTGTAGTTGGATGATGGATGGGATTGGAAGGAAAGGGAAAATCTGTTTACTGGAATGCCAGGAATAATTCTCAGTACTGAGATAAATTAAGACATTTTGTTCTGTGTTTTATGAAACATGAACACTATATGGCCAAAAGTATGTGGACATCTGAACACCACACCTACATTGTATTAACGTTTATTATTTTGAAATCATTGTCATTAATAGCGAGCTGGTAGTCCCTGATTCCTCTTGCACCCTTCTGGAAAGGTTTTCCACTAGATGTTGGAATAGAGATATAGGGATTGCTCCAATTCTGACACAACAGCATGAGTGAGGTTAGACTTTGATGTTGGATGATGGGGTCTGGCTCTCACTTAGTGTCCAATTCAACCCAAAGGTGTTCAGTGGGATTCAGGTTTATGCTTTGTGCTGGTCAATACGTCATGTATAATAGAAGAGGGTGTCCACATACTTTTGGACATGTAGTGGATGTTTGAGCTCATATTTATACGTACGATCAGAAGGAGAGAGCTGGGTTGTTGGTGGGCTTCCAGATGGCGAGGCTTGACCCTCAGCAGGGTTGTCTTTGGGTGCAATACTCAGCCCTGCACTCACTGCCTCGTACGATGCACTCAGACGTGTATTGGGGTCTCGTTTGGGTTTGGGAGGAGGTTGTTTTCGTGGGGAGGAGAGGCTCCCTCCATTTCCCTCCTCAGTGGAGTATGGCGCAGGCTGAAGGGATGCTTTGATTGAAGTCCCAATGCTGGAGTGTACCAAGCTGTCCATAACCAGGGGGAGAGGCACAGAGCTGGAGCGGAAATGCCGGAGTGGTCTGTTCCCCCCACGGCCTGCCACATCGTTAACCCTCCCACTTTTTTCAACAGCCCTAAACAAAAGGATGAATAATCATAAGTTTTCTAGTCCCGTTGCTGTCATTCATCAAGTATTACCCTTGTATCTTTTCCCCCTACCCAATCTAGCAAATCATTATTCATTCATATGTTCATTCTTTCAATCTCACTCACTATCAGACTAGAAGCATGTGTCCTGTATCAATGTATGATGGGTAGTTAAGGTGCTAAGCAGCTGCCAGGTGTGAGAGGATTAGCCTCAACCTTCATGAAATCAATACACCAATGTCAAGCTGTCCATTCATATCTGGACTAAGATTTCATTACACTACACTGACCGGAATGGGTGTTCCCTTAACAATAAAGATAAATAAAACAAATGACTAGGCTTGTCAATCAATTAAAAACTGGTATCTTAATAATTGTAATTGTAATAAGATAATAACTTATCTTGATACGCATATTTAATCAAATTCATTCACAAAAAGTGATAACTCAAGGTGGTCAGGAGGCACAATGAAATGTGATAAAATAAAATCATATGCACACACATATGCACAAACAGCAAACCTGCACTTGGTTTTCAGCATTCATTAGTATTAAAGACTCAGAGACTTCTCATTTTCATTTAATCTCTTTCTCATTTTTTCCATGATACCAGTAAACGATTACAACAAATTAGCATTGCATTATGATTCTAAACTCTGATATACAGAACTAAAGCATGACAAGATTATTTGCATTGCTGATTGTTTAAGTCTAAGCTGATTCCTATAATACTCTAACGTGAAATGCACACTCTTGTTTGATATTTACCCTATAATCTGGGCCTACCATCTGTTGTTCTTACACAAAAGGCGATGGAGTGTTGGATGGTATTTGGGGAACAGGGGGGTGGTGACGGGTTCCAAGGAGATTTCAGCAACCCAGAGTGGGGGGTGGGTCTTATCTCTCTCTGATTAGCGGTATGGACCTCCTCTTGACTCACTGATTGAGTTTGCCACATCTATATTAGCTATGAAAGCCCCATCTCTCAATCACCTGCACCTCCCTCATTTGTGATGCTAAAAGGGAATGTATGTGATAAATGTGTGTGCGCGTTTTGAAGAACAAGAAGCCCATCCCCTTCATAGGAGCAGATGGTCATATGTCGAATGATTGAGACACTGCTGATGACAACGGCCACCCAAATACTCCTGTTTGTTTATGCTTGTGTGAACAGATTTCCATTGCAGTTTTGTAAAAAAAAAAAAAAAACTCCACACCACTTCTAATGGTAATGATCCACACTTCCTTGGCAACTGTTGCATAGTGTCAGACAATTGTTCATGGATAGTTTCTATGTTATCAAGTATTTTATTTATTTTTTTATCTTTTAACACTAGCAATTGTAAAAAATAATATTTTTTTGCCTTTGGGTTCAGTTTTGGGTACTGAATATCAATTGAATAGGCAGATCTGACTTTTCACTTGCAGATGGAGATGGTAGTACGTACTGTATGTGCCAATGTTAATAGTGTCTACAATTAACCTGAGACCAGTCTTCCTTTTTGCTGAATTCCCACTAACAACATCTCAAAAAGTGCAAGTACTTTTGACATCAGTGGCAAACTAAGATGCATTCTGTTCCATTTTTGTTCACAAAGATAGAACAAGGAGACCTGATAAAACCTCCCATGAATTTTTATAGGTTCCTCAAACCCAAGTGTAAAATGCACATTTTGGAGTGTCTAATATAATCAGATACTCTAATATAATTTAGTGTCTAATATAATCCTTCAAGAGGGAGTCTCACAGTAGCACATACTCATTTGAGAGTCCACATCTGATTGAATTGCAGCTGACAAAACAAGATTTCTTGTGTATTGTAAAAAGAGATTACTAACAGCTCATGGTGAGTTAAAAAGTAACACATTCTCTGCTTTAAGATTCACCTCTTGGGCGAGTCTTCTTCTTTGCCCACAGGTTCCGGTCGTTCGCCTAGTGGTGGAGCACTGATGTGACCCCGGAGGCGGTCGTTCTCTCGTGCAATATCGGCTGCGTTTTGGATGACCAGGCTGTCGTAGGCATGCATACTCAAGTCCTCTGCTCCCTGCAGGAACCGCTGGACGGTACACTGCTCCTGCTGCCGAGATGTGAGCCTGCGATGCACACACTGTCTGGCCAACCAGCCACGTACCACTGAATCACACATACACACGATTAATAAAATATGAACCTGGTGACAGATCATACAGTATGACCACATACAGTCTCTGGTGTTCAATTTACCTTTCTGACAGATAATAATCTTCCTGTGCAGTTGATAGCAGCGGTCATTAAGGTGATCAGCCTGCCAGTATCTCAAGAAAACCTTACTGTTCCCCATCTGAGCAAGAGAATGAAAGAGGAAGAGAGATATGTAATCACCATAAGCTCTGTTCCAAAATCAAGTTTGCTGCCTACTACCTATATACATGGGGAAAATAAGATTTTTGCTGCATGTTCACTGCACTTGAAATCAGCTAAAGCAACACAATTGCTGCACATTTTATCACAACTTAAATGGGTCATATGATGCGATTTTAAAATTTTCCTTTCTCTTTGGAGTGTTACAAGCACTTGGTGCATAAAGAAGGTCTGTGAAGTTGCAAAGACTAAAGTCTCAAATCCAAAGATATATTCTTTATAAAAGTTAAGAGTCAGCCACACCTACCTAAAACGGCTCGTTCTAACACGCCCCGACATATCTACGTCACTATGTGGGAAGATTTGCATAACACCGCCCAAATGTTCATGCAAAGAAAGAAGGCGTAACTTTTATTCTCGCTGTAGTATTGTTGCCGCCGCCGCCGCCATGTCGTGAAGGCGCTGTGTGATTCGTTGTGAAAGCGAAACTACTTTATTTGGCCTTCCAAAAGAGAACGATATCGCTTCATCATGCCTGGAGCTGATCCGTGCTGGTCGCCGAGGAAATACATCAACTTTGCGCTGTGGATTGCCGGATCGGCTTTCACCGTGGACGAAGTGGAGTCCAGCCCGGGGTCGTCACATGTGGTTGCCGCAAGCCTCCTTCGTCGAATCCACCGCCCGCGCCGTTCTCAAGCCCACCCACCTCTGCTCATTTAAGCCGGCCTCCGCTCACTCTTGCCCTCCGGGCCATTCCTCACTCTAGCCCCCCCGGCCTCTGCTAACTCTAGGCCGCCGCCACCGCTCACCCCTTCATTTTGAACAACCCACTTAAATGTCAAATTCAAATTTACTTAACCCATTATTGGTGAATAGTTGCATTAACTGAAACTGCATGGATAGATGTTTTTTACAGCATGCTTTAAACAGAACTGAATTGGGAGAGAACATGTTGAAATTAAGTGCTATTGTATGCAGTTTTGATTAAAAGGAACAACCTGCTTGTGTTCAATGTTCAGTTATTTTGGACATTTAAAAGTGTTTCTGCAGTTGAAGTTTTTGTTTTTGTGATTAGATTGCAGTATGGTTATATGATGATTATGGTGTTATTTGGTTCATTCAATGAACATAATTGCTAATGTCAGTGCTGCGGCACTGTATTTATTCAATTTGTTAATTGAGTCAAGTGCATTTGACTTCATTCCATTTGTGACATTTACTTAAAATATTTTATTTTGCAGAAAAATGTAAAAGAAAAAAATGATTATTTCAAATAAACGAAACCGTCTATACTTATCAGTATAAATGGAATATAAGTTTAATATTAAGATCAAGTATCTTCACATCAAGAGACTATGATGCATTAAAATCCTATCTCTGTAATCCAAGCTCAATAGTTTTGGAACAACACATCTCTGTCCCTCATGAATATTTTCCTAGAGCTCTGTAGACGTATTTGGTAACTCACCTGCCAGCCCTGAAGTTTGCAATGCTGCAGAATGTGGCGGCACTTTTCCTCTGCGGATGCTTTCTTCCTATCGGTGAGGATGGTGTCCACCAGCTCTCTGTATCTACACCACAAACCCACATAACATTCACTGTCATCCACATACTCAACTGCAGAGGAAGTCTATGAACCCCTTACTGCTGCGTTAAAGCATGATGGTCACTAATGCCTGTACGGGAATGTTGTCTGCATGAACCATGAGGAATACCCACTTCCTGTTGGCCTTTTTTAACAAGGCTGAGATTTTCAAATGGAATAACCATCCAAGACTGATGTCAAACTACAAAAGACAAGGCTCAATCAGCTCCATTCCCTTGGTGGGAAAACCCACAGAGATATGCAATTTGAGGGTCAAAGAGTTTCTGAGTCCGGATGACTTCTCAGCATCTGCTGCGGTGGCTGTTGGCAAGGCAACCATTCACAGAGAAAGGTCAAACTTGGAGAGCTTTGTTGCATTGTTCTGGAGTAGAGGGATCAAGCATCTGTGGCGCGAGAGGGTAAGCTGTAGACACACCCCTCAAACATGTGTGTGTGTGTGCATATTTGGATTATGCATTATGAACATCTGGCACAAGGGAATGGTGTTTAACAATCAACAATACTAAAGGAATTCACAAAGGAAGAACTCAAGCATACGTGATGCATGCAAACAACATCTTAAAACAATTGCTTTTCTATCTTGAATTCAATCTGTTGCTTTTCAATTTTAGGTTCAGAACATGAATGTACATTTACAAATTGTTTGTCCATAAAAATCAAGGTCTATTCAATAATGAAAGCCTATACAATTACTCCACTCAAGGTTTTCCATTTCACGCTTGATGAAACAATGCTCTGAATTGGCCTTAGTTTATGTTCATTTTATACTTAATTGTAAAGTTATTTAATAAGGAACTTTTATGTCACAAACTTCTGGACACAAGATGTTAAATAATGTTTGCACAATTGTGTACAATTGCAAGGGTGATGCATTAGTATGCTGATAAGATTTTTTTTTACATTTTATATAGATTACACATTTGAGAGGAGAGAGTGATATTACTCTCTAGGTCTCACTATAATACTACTTTAAAAATGAAATACTGATATGTTAATACTACACATACAAAAATAGCATAAACAACCAAAGTGCCATTACTATATGGTTGACACTCCAACATTGTTACTGGCAGTACTGCACCTTAAAGGTGTGATCACATTTACTTTTGCAGGTGAATTCCTTTCAATTCATTTGAATCAGAATCGGTAAGATTGGGAGTTTCACACGAGGACGAAAATTTCCCCATGCAGATTTCACTCATGTTCAAGTTGGTCATGCAAATTTGCTGTGCTGAAAAACAGAAAACTGCTTGGTTTAAAAGTGACTTCTTTGTGAGCAGTGATTTATACATAGCTACACTCTTACAAATAAAGGTGCTTCACGATGCCGTAGAATAACCTTTTTGTTTAAATGGTTCTATAAAGAACTTTTAACATCTGAAGAACCTTTCTGTTTTACAAATGGTTCTTTGTGGTGAAAGAAGGTCTTCAGATTACAAAAAGGTAATAAAGAGATGGTTCTTTAAAGAACCTTTGACTGAATGGTTCTTTGTGGAACCAAAAATGGTTCTTCTACGGCATCGCTTGAAGAACCTTTTGAAGCACCTTTATTTTTTAGAGTGTACACCACTGGCAAGGCACAATAGACCGGGGTCTTTTTTGTTTTTTTTGCCTACAAAATCTCACCTAAATTTTGCGAATGTGACTGGTTGCCACCCCCAACATTTCTATAGATATACTGTTATTTCTGAATTATTTTAGCCATGATAATAGTGTAGTGAAAATGTGATACCCATTTTTAATTGACGACAGCATTTTTCATATGTGAATGGAATACTTCTGTACACACATACTGAAATTTCAAAACAAATCTTAAGTTTTCCCGTACTCATGTTTACCCATCATATTCGCAAAACAATCTGCATTTGTGTTATGTCTTTCCAATAATATTTCACAAATTTGGAATTTCATTCTACCTGCCTATTAACACTATTTAACATGTGGTGAATACTTTTTTGCAGACAGCTGCATTATGGGCCATTAATGTGTCATGCCCATGATTTGTGATGCAAGCAATCTTAGTGGGAGAGCGAAAATTGAGGTCCCGACTTTCAAAAAAATAAATAAATAATTTTTACAATTCCCTCACTGTTTCCACTGAGCACAGCTCACACACTCTGGTCATGTGGCACATGGTGAACAGATGGAAGGGTGGGATTGTAGGGATGTGGTATATTGGGGGGCTTCTCCATGCGCTCAGTCAAACACTTGCTTAAGCCTTAAGCCAAATTAACTCAGCGTCTCCCTTTCGAAGTGATTTACAGCAGCCTGGTGCTTCTGAACTTCCCCCAACCCTTCTTCTATGACCAAGACCTACGGCTTCCCAAAGGAGTCATCAACCATGAAAGGAGCCAGGGAAAGACCTCTTGTATATGAATATGAAAATTATCGATGCCCTCACAGTTTGTAGGGCCTTTGGGGATTGAGTCATATGAACTCAACAAGGTTGACTGCTTGGCAGTTAAGCTCCAAATTGGGATCATGGGAGGGGGTGGGGGGGTGTATCTACCTCAATATTCACAGTAAATAGCCACAATAAAACAGTGAGGATGACAACAGATCATCATCTTTTATTCTGAGCATCATTATGGCGATAAGAACCGCTGACGGCATTTCTGCTGTCAGGAAAAAAAAGCAGGGACTGTGCTCATGCATGAGCATGCATATTAATGCATAAATCAAAGTGTTCTACCTCTCAAAGTACTAGAGCTGGGCGTACTAGAAAAACAAAGGAGAAGGTACAGAGAGAGCCTTATGTAAATCAGTGTATTGTTGCAGGGTTTCCTGTTCCCAGCTGTTACGCATTAAGCCTCTCACTAAGTGAAAAATAAATAAATAAGTATCACATGAGTGTTTGTGTAAAACAAATAAACCAGATGAAATGGGTAAGGCAGAGCCAGTTGGTGGTTTATGTTATGAGGATCTTCAGATTGAGAAGAAATTATGCACATGCAAACTGCAATATGATATCTGATGCATGCATTATGATGTATATTGTAGGTATTCATGGAAATACATATATTTTTGTGTATTAGAAAAAAATAATAAAGGGCATACATTTAGAATGTATATAAAACTGCTTCTTTAAAGAAGAGAGTTCCTCATTATGTTTGTTCATATTTCCAGATGAAGCACTCTTTAACGGAGGTCTTGGAGATGCACTCTATCATTTAATAGTTTAAGGTCAGAAAGTTATTTATTTATTTCATTCGGCAAGGCCACATTAAATTGATCAAACATGACAGTAAAGACGTTTATAATGTCACAAAAGTTTTCTATTTCAAAATACTGTTCTTTTGAACTTCATGTTCATTAAAGAATCCTGAACAAAATGTATTACAGTTTCTGCAACAATATTAAGAAGCACAACTGTTTTTTATCTTTGATAATAATAAAAATAGAATAATAATTTGAAAAAGACTGAAAATTGAGAATTCAGTTTTGCCATCACACTAATAAATGACATTTTAAAAGAAAACAGTTATTTTAAATTTTAACAATATTTCACAATATTACTGTATTACAATATTAATATTTTTACTGTATTTTGATCAAATAAATGCACCCTTGGTGAACATAAGAAACTTCTTTCAAAAACATAGCAAAACTGTCTGTCAAATTGTACTGACCCCAAACTTTTTGAACGTTTTAAAACATTAATGACAGAAATAACATGGAAATATTCCACAGAAACATTTCTTTCTTCTTTGGAAAACAAAATACGATCATTTTGGACAATGCGGTTTTTTTATCCCCTATAGTCACTGGGTCATGCAGTTTAATTTAGGATCCCACTGCTTAGACAAACATGGACAAAAACAAACTTCTTCAAAAAACCTTTTGTGTTCCTAAAAATAAAGAAAATCATACAGATTTGAACAAAAAAAAGAAAAGACATGAGGATGAGTAACTGATGACAGAATGTTTATTTTGGGGTAAACTATCCCTTTAAGAACATGGTAATGAATACTTCGGTTTTTCACTGCCTCCTCATTTTGACTCACATTAAATTAAACCCTGTACTCTGACTCAGATCCATGCATTTGTTTCTGAGTCAGTGTGCTGTGGTGTCTGATACAGTGAGGATGCGTTTAAAAGTGGATGAGTAATTTGTCCCAAGGCTTGAGCTAAACCGTGATAAATAAGCCTGTCACACTCATTAGTGCTGGGCCAGAGAGTACTGCACACCTCAGGCTACACACCACACTTCATTCATAAAGACCAAGAGGCTAGCATGATGACAGAGAAGAAAAATACTGTACACAAAGAATCAAATCATCCAAGAACTTCTCGATCACACGTCACACGTGTATAAAACCCAACATCCATTCAAAAATATAATAACTTTCCCTTCACCCTCACACATGATTATGAATGGCTTGATGGAGGCGCAGGAGGTTGTGAATGGGGTCTTTGTGACTCGCAGCCTCTTTTCTGCCTCGGGAAGTCAAGGCGTCTTTGGAGGAGACGTGCTGGATGGAGGGTACACATGACTCCACATCATAAGCAAACACAAAGCCGCATTTATCCAAGGCCTCACTTCTTTATTTACCCACAAGTCAACAGAAAATCAACACACATGTGCACTCAGACAAAGACTGGCACATGGCGCGAGAAAAAGGAAACTAGTTTGTAGCGATTCGTGCACGGTTTACTTTGGCAAGGCCACACACACACACCCTATTACTGTATATATATATATATATATATTATCATACATAAATAATGACGAGAAAAGTTTTATATTTTTAATAAATGCTGTTCTTAACTGTTTTCATCATTGATAATAATCAGAACTGTTTCTTGAGCTCAAATAGGCATATCGAATGGTTTTGAGGATCATGTGACACTGACAAATATACGTCGAAGAAAACAGTGTGCAAAACATACTTTAATTATTTTTTTTATTTAGTTTATTTTCAGATTTAAGTTAATAGATTATTTTTAGATTTAAGTAGATTTTACATAATTTGTTTCTTGCAAAAATGACGCTTCAATAATAAAAAAGAAATTCTAATAATTAAAAAAACAGATTTAGCATCTACTTGCAACAATGTCTGTTGAAATGACTGTTCCTCTGATAGACAGATGCTTTCAGATTTAGCCTCGTGTTTGAGCCAGTGAATCAACAGACAAGTATCAACACTGACATTTTTACGGACACAATGTGGCTGGTGCATGAATAAGCAGAGTAAGATAAATAATCAGATTCCGTTGCATTCCACATATTTTGATATAGACAAATGAGAGCAAACAAAAACACAAATAAACAAGCTCGTACAGCTCTTGCCACACACACAAATACATATGCGAACAGCTTGAATGTCAAAAAGCAAAAACACACACAATGCTGACAGAGCGCCCCCCACGAAAGGCCATGAAAATTGACCTCTGTATCAGACAACCTCCTGCTCAAAAAGCCCCAAATTTCCATCACAATCATCTGACCTTCGTCTGCCTGCAGCCTCTCACCCTGTCTGGCCTGCTGCAGCTTTATTGTGATGCTAACACACACACACACACACACACACACACAAAAGGTAACCACGCACATGGCACCACGTCTCCAATGTGCTCACAGAAAAACACAGCACATCATAGGAATGTGAGAATGGATGCCACAGATTAACTAGAATAATGGAAAAGCATATGTCTCACAGAGATCATTTGCTGTGGCAAAGATGAGAAAAGTTTGACTTTATGCAAATGAGCAGGTGACATGTGTGACTACCAACAGTAAAGAAGACAATGGCACAAAAATAACCGCTCTCAAAAAAGGCAATGTTATATATCGGGATACTATCCGCTTCATTTAATGTAGTCAAAACAATATTCACTATCACGGGAGAATCTGAGCTATTTTATCCCCAGTCTAAACACAAATGTCACAAATGTCTGGGTCATTTAATCCAGAGTCAACACAAGCTGCTGTCTAGGAGCTAAAATGTTCTGTGAAGTGTCCATAGTCCCCATTTCTATCTCTCTCTCCCTCTTTGTCTTACGCTCTCTCTTTCTGAAAGATTCATGATGTTTACAGCCGGGTAGTGGAAACTTACAGTGTCATGTGACCAGCAGCGTCCCGATTCATTATCACACTGGAATGTTACCATAATCCTTTTATCCTTTACTGAGCGAGAGAGAAAGAGCAGCGTGTGATCTAATCAAAGCACACTGAATTACGCTGCTCAGAAAAACAGCGGGGAAGGAGATTGGAAAATTAGACACTAAAGAAAATCTAAAATGATAAAACAGTGACAAAGACACTCAGGACAAAAGAGCAGTGATGAGGAAAACCTCAAGGGGCCTGTTCACACAGAAAGTGTTTTTCCATTCCACTGCGATACTTTCACATTGTTTTTCTATGTAAACTTGTGCTAGATGGATGTGTTTGAACTTTGGGCTCACATCTTGCATCTAACGCATGACACCATGTCATATATATGCACAGATCAAGCTTTTTAACTTGAGCTTTTAAGTTCAACTTCAAGTTCAATTTTGTGATTACAGAAGAAGATGAAGGAGGAGGAAGAAGAAGAAATATTAAATATTAAAAAAATAATAGTATATTGTAATTCACTTGTAGAATAAAAAAAAATAAAAGAAACATATATAATTTACATAAATTATTTAATATTAATAAGACGTGCACTTTAAAATGACAAAATGTAAATTTTCTTTTTTCTCTATCTATCTATAGACATTGGTGTATATATAGATTATATATAATATATTACAAACCCACACACACACACACACAACAGACACACACAACAGACACACATAATTCTGAAAATAACTAAAGGCTACACTACACTGAAAACTGAAGTAAATTTGAAAAAAAAAAAAAAAAAAAAAATCCCTCTAAATAACATCTCTGTGAACTTCTGAAAAAGTTACGTTTATGATAGAGGAATGAAATGAGAGAAAAAAATGTCAAAGATGGAGTGGGAACTTTACGAGCTTCCAGCACTAAAATAAAGTTTGTGCAAAGAGCGGGAACAGCCTATTCTACGGGTGTCAGTATGACATGAAGATGAGGCACTGTGTTCCTGAGGAAGATGAAGCCAGAGTCACGCTGAACCCTTGCCTGACAGAAGGAACAGCCTGCTCCTCTTTCATTTTCACTCACGCTTTTATCTTCTTTCACATTCTGAAAAGCACGGGGAAGATTTCTTGAAATTACATCCTGTCCCCTTTTACAATCCAATTTCCAATCTTTCTCTTTGATGCTTTATTCCATTTCTCTCTCTTCCAGTCACATGAAGTTGAGCCGAGATCAGGGTGACCCATCCGAGAGCACTTCATCCTCTCCAAAACTGCCCCATTATCACCCCATCAGGAAATCAGTCACTCAAAAAACTGTTCCCAGTGAGGCCTATGAGCATTAATCATGGTGTGAAACCAGTGTCACACCCTAGACGTTGCTCTCAGCACCTACACACACACACACACACACAACACCACACACACACACACACACACAGGGTATATACTTTCTGCCTAACCTCAGCTGAACTGAAAGTACATCTTGAGCATATAGTGCAGACTGCTTGAGTCAGGCAGACACATATCAGCATCTGAGAAAGGGCACTTACGATATATTTCCAGCAGGAATTCCTCTTTACCTCATTTGTCCTGACGGCACAAATGGATTGAAAAAAACTCTTGTGCTGAGTGTATACAGTAGAAACATAAATATATGTCCACAGAAACGGCGTTTAACAGATTAGGCTTAACCTTAGTTAGTCTTTACTTAATACATATATATGGTCTTTATGGGAAACATACTAGGACAGGGGTGTCAAACTCAATTCCTAGAGTGGAAGCCTGCAGAGTTTTGTTTCAACCCTGCTCCAACACACATACCATATAGTTTTCAAATAAGCCTGATGGACTAGATTAGTTGAATCAGGTGTTTTAAGCAGGGTTAAATCTAAACACCACAGGCCTCCGGCCCTCCAGGTATTTAGTTTGGCACCCCTGTACTAGGATATGAACTGCTTGATTTAAAAACAGACACAAGGAAAAGTAAGACCACTATTATCGCGATATTTTAAAAAGTATTTATTTTTCCTATGAAGGCAATGCTTCAGTGTCACATGGTCCTTCAGAAATCATTCTAATATGCTGATTTGCTGCTTAAGGGACATTTATCTTACTGACCCCAAACTTTTGAACAGTAGTGAATATTTATGTTTATTGATGTAAGAGTATGTAAGAGTTCTAATTTAAAGAACATGGGGTTTGCTGGATAAAACAGTAATGGGACACCTATTTGTACCCTATCTAGCCACGGAAAGTGCCTTACAGTGCCCAATTTAAGGGTTGAGAATCTTACCTGCTCAGGAAGCTGGTGAAAGACAGACGGACTGGGTATCCATAGCGGATCATGCGGACCATCTCCAGAACTCCCACGTACTGGAGCTGTGAGGACACGTGGAAGCTGTCAAACACGTCAGGCTTCTCGGCGTTGTTGGGCCTGACACACTGTACAAAGTGAGGCGTACACGCTTGCAGCTTACTGGTGATCTCACAAAGAGAGTTCTGGAATGAGAGAGAGCAGCAGGAAAAGACAGGTAATACTGTTGTTTACATACTGTTACATTCAGATTTATCTCAATGACTCCCATTTGCTTCCATTTTTGTAGCAACATGAGTCATGGTACAACCTCCTCTCACCAGGTGTCACCACTGACACGAAGGCCCAGAATATCTTCACTGAGAAACAAGGAGAAAACTGGTATGACTTTTTCTGTGAAACACAAAAGGAGATATGTTTTCCATATAACGAAAGTGAATGGGGACTGGAGCTGTCAAACTCCAAAATGACAAAAAAAAGCACTATGAAAGAACCTTGTGCATGACTCACAACGTCAGATGATTTGAAATGTTAAAAACGCATCGTTAGTGCAGATTTAAGCTTGAGCGTTTTGCAGTAAAGAAAGAAGGAAATGTATCACAAATACAGACTCTTTCATGATCCAGAAAATGCTAAAAATGTGTTCTCATCTTGTGCAGCAGAAGTGGTTCAATCGAAACGCCGCATCTGTAACTGCATGAGAGAATAATATATGAGCTGTGAGTTTCCCGACATGTTACAAGCTTTATTTAACATTACAACTGACAACAAATGAAATATTTGGAGTCAGATATGCAAATGATTATGTTGTGACGCCACTACAGGGAAATAACCTGATTTATTAAAGGGGTCATATGACGTTGCTAAAAAGAACACTATGTTGTGTATTTGGTGTAATGCAATGTGTTTATGCGGTTTAAGGTTAAAAAAACACATATTTTTCACATACTGTACATTATTGTTTTTCCTCTATGCCCCGCCTTTCTGAAACGCGTTGATTTTTACAAAGCTCATCGTTCTAAAAAAGCGAGGTGTGCTGTGATTGGCCAGATATCCAATGCGTTGTGATTGGCCGAAAACCTCAAACGTGTGACGGAAATGTTACGCCCCTTAACAGGGATGTGATGCCGTCTCCCAGCAGGACGAGACTCAGTCCAGCTTCTCTGCTCGTGCACATCCCATCATCGGTTCTCTTTTAGCAGTTCAGTCAATGTACTGTTAGGAGTAACTGAATAACTCAGGATATTGGTTTATTTCGCGTCAGATGGAGTGTCAGGCACATTTATAAACCGAAAAATGTAAGTGATTTGTGGATTAGTGCGTACTGGAGACGCAAAACGTTTCAAACGATTCAGATCGATTTGGTGAACTGGTTAAGATCCTAAGAAGATCCGGTTAAATAGAACGATTCGTTCTCGATCCGGACATCACTAGACGAGACAAAACCAATAAAACCCATTACAAACGAGACATTTGTTGCATCCAGTGGGGACATAATTACTGATTATAATGACTTATACTGTCTTTTTACACGTTGCGTTGCATCGCGCTGCGTAAACATAAAACCATGTCTGCATTTGTGATCGGAGAAACAATAAACAACAAGCACTACACTGCTCAAAACTCGCGTTTGAATCATCAGTGGCAAATTATTTAAATATAAAAAACGTACTTACAGGCTGTGAGTCAGAAGCGCCTGACTCGCCAGACTGTCCTTGCAAAGTTGGAACTGCCCAACTTTATAGAAACAGTCTTTAACCACTGATTTCTAGTCATGTCCTGATGCAAAAAAACCTAAAAAATTATAACTTTATTCAGCAATCTCTTTTCTTCCCTGTCATTATCCTTACGTGGTTAGCGCAGTAAGCACAGTGAAGGCTTCCGTGTTCCACATCTGAACGCCAGCTCATTATTGGCCAAAGCTGCACATGTGAGCAGCGCGACGCATGCGTGCGATGCTGATGCAGGAGCTGTCCAATAATGAGCCGCCATTCTGACATAGAACCTGGAAGCACTGGACGTAAACAACATATGAGAATGACATAGAAGAGAAGAGGTTGTTGAATAAAGTCGTTATTTTTGTTTTGTTTTTGCACACAAAAAGTATTCTCGTCGCTTCATAAAATTATTGTAGAACCACTGTAGTCACGTCGACTGTTTTAACGACGTCTTTAGTACCTTTATGGATCTTGAGAGTTTGGGTGGCATTGCTGTCAATGGAGGCCTCTCTGAGCCATCGGATTTGATCAAAAATATCTTAATTTGTGTTCTGAAGATGAACGGAGGTCTTAGGGGTGTGGAACGGCATGAGGGTGAGTAATTAACGACAGAATTTTCATTTTTGGGTGAACTAACTCTTTAATGTGGAAGTTCCCGCCTTGAATTCATATTCTGGGCCTCAGTACGTTATGCGTACTTTGTCTTTTAATATCTCTGTCCTAGTATATTAGTCTTTACTGCAAATCTGATAACAATAACCATTTCCATTAGTGTGACATCACATAAAAACTTCAACTTTGAAACAATGTGTTGCCACTTTATGGACAAAAAAATTATTTAAGGCACACATGTTGAGCATAAATTTACGTCACATGCACTGTGCGAATACCATAGCAAATGTGTAAAAAGCGCCATATTTAATAAACAAAAATGCAAGAGGTGAGGGCTATGTGAACGATGATTGGAAATCTTCAGAGGTTTCTGCGGAGCCCTGCAGATGCAGACTCCATGTGGGCGTACTGTACTTACGAGGCACAAACGGAAAAATGCTGCCTCTGAATGATGATGTCATAGGCCAAGGAGCCTGTGCTGAGTCAGCACGGACGGCAAAGAGCCTGCCGTCGTCATGTGACATTTCTACTGTTGCCAGCCGACAGACAAGAGATGGGGAAAGACGAGCCATTCAAAGGAATAAACGAAAAAAGCTGCCAATTACGGCTGTTCCATCTTTCCGTGAGGACAAACGCTAATGAAAAACACATTCGACTAGATGTTATTTATTATTGCTGAAGGATTTCACATCTCTTCTACCGCTCTCGTCTGGGAGCTATTTAGGCGTAGACAAATAACGTGTGTGTTTGTGCGAGCGCTGTGCATTGAATGCACTTCATGACATAATCAGCCCTGAACAGAGAGGACAGATTAGAGAGGAACACTGTGTGCTCTTGTCATAAACCCCTGCACTACCCCTTACATCTCGTTGTGCAGAACACGGGGTATGAAATCAGGTCATGCAGTGTAGAACGTGTGAACATAAGCACATACCCTACATACATGTATCTGCATTCCACTGACATGAGAATGAGGTCAGGATGAAAGCAAGAGCACGTCTGCATACGTTAATAGGTGAGCGTGTTACAAAGGGCCAATTGCAAAGTTAGGGATAGGGATGTGAATCGAATGATTTTCTGTAAACGCTTCACTTAACGTGAATGGAGCACTGAGCTACAGAGGCATATATATTAGTAAAACTGACTAAAAGATTTCACAAAATCTCTTGCTTTAGTAACAATTTTTGAAATACAAACAAAAATCTCAATGTTTTATTTAAATATTTGCAGGACAAAGGACAGACTAGTGACCGTCTCAAGCCGAATATCTACCGCACCTCAAGCCGTTATTATGCATGACATTTGGCAGCGATATGGTGTCACCTCAATATCTGACAAGCTATGAGAAGCCCGGCTCAAGGGTACTGCCACGTCCTGTCACTTTTCATCAATTTATTGTTATTGCTGAATAAAAGCATTGATTCTCTAGAAAGAAAAAAATAGTGAACCCAAACTTTGAACAGCAGTGTATAAATAATATTTCATTTCATATTAAATTAATATTACATTACAACATTAAATATATTATACATATTAAATTGCATAAATCCACATCAACTAAATTCTGTCATAAACCTTAAACATATTGTATAATGTAAGAGTATTTATATAGTAAATAATGTTTAATATTGAATTTTATGATAAATTCAAATCAGTGTTGCTAAAAGAACCAGAATTGCCAGATTCCCATCTCAGATATCAGATGATTGATGGCATGTTGAAGCCATGTTCTCTGAAGGAATGTTCTCTCCCACAGTAATAGTGAGCCTGCTGTTCATTCATACAGAATCCACTACTATCCACAATCACCCACCCTAATCACTAAAACATCAGCAGGCCAGAATCCTTCCTCCCCACTAACCACACTGGTCCTATGAGATGGGCACAACACTAGAACACTTCTTTTAAAGACTGTTGTTCAAACCTCAAACACATGGGCCTTTAAGATGCCTTCCTGGTAGATCTATAATGTTTAGCTGTCAGGCAGCTTTTTGGTTCTGTGAGCCTGCAGGCTTTTAAAGAGATCCAGCTCTGCTGGAAACAAGAAGTCAAATCCACAGAGCACAATGAGCATCTGGATGGGCCGGGCTGGGCCAGGTCAGCTCAGGTCAGGTTTGGAATCTGGCAGTGGTTCTAATGTGAACTTACCCTAAGCTGCACTGCCACAGTGACCGGTCCACAACGCTCCAGTCTCTGCAGGAAGGACGTTGCTCCCTTTTTCTTCAGGAGCTGCAGAGGCAAAAAAATAAATAAAAATAAGTCAACTGTTAGCCTGTTAAGAAATAAAAAAAATAAATAAAAAGTAAAAATAATACAACACTTAAATAAAAAAAAACTATACATTTTTATTTCATTTATTTATTTTATATTTTTTTACTTATTTATTTTTACCCATCTGGCATCTAACTAAATTTAAAAAAAATAATTTAAAAAAATGTACTTTGAGATAGGCCTATATCTGATACAATTATGGTTCATATAATATGATATATTGAGAATATGGAGCTCATACCTCAATTTTTTTCAGAGGCCCAAACTGAATGAATGAATT
This sequence comes from Sinocyclocheilus anophthalmus, assembly GCA_018155175.1. Taxonomy (NCBI): domain Eukaryota; kingdom Metazoa; phylum Chordata; class Actinopteri; order Cypriniformes; family Cyprinidae; genus Sinocyclocheilus; species Sinocyclocheilus anophthalmus. The sequence goes on along the minus strand of JADLZN010003879.1, from coordinate 87,166 downwards.
AATTAATTAGGTCTAATTAAGTATGTTAGATGTACATGCAGTTGCTGATGTTTATATGGCCATGATGAAATTCAGATAGTTGTAATGCAAATCAAGAAGATTTTATAACAATTTAGCAGACTATTTTTGTAATGCATATTAATGTCAGTTGTCACTCAATATTTCCCAATAATATGTCTTAACATCATATTTAAATTCTTATAAATAAATTCTTAAAACTCTGTCGTTTTAATTGTGGGGCAAAACATAACACAATGCTAAATGTTTGACAAGAAAGAGTCCAGATATTTCGTTGTATCAACTATTTTGTTTTATAATTAATAATCTTTTGTAAAATGTTTTGCTTAAAGCGTGCTTGTGTTCTTTCTTTAAATTAAATGCCACTTGCTTTCATATTTTGCTAACACAATGACATACAAGGGTTTTAAGAATGGCTTCGGTGTTAGTGAGGCTTCTATATATCAGGACTAGAGAGGGGAAGGAGGAGAGGTGCTCTAGATGTGACTTTTCATATTCATGCCCTTTTAAGATAATGTTGGCATGGCAACAGAGTTGTACAGGAGCTATGAATGAATCATGCAAACGCAAACAAACACAAACACACAGTAATATACCCCCAGATTTCTGTATTTTCACCCGAAAGGGAAATACTGACAATATTTCTGTTAAAGGTAGACCGTGTCTATCCGTTTCCTTCGTCATCGGTTATAATACAAATCAGCACAGGTCATCCTGGTAATCCTGATACAGTACACCCTGTACTTGAATCTCTACATGGACTGTATTCAAGTCATTGGTGGAAATAACTCTCTACATTGCGAGTAAATCACTCGAGTATGCAACTAAATTCTTACTCTGGGCGACTAAAGTTAAATAATGTCTAATATTAGCCATTGGCTAATACATTCTTAGATTTTACTCGCCAGTGTGTGTTACAGGCTAATTACAAGTTTAGCAAAGATATATTTTAACTCGATAAACACGCTGACTGAGCACTTGAGCATTTGCTCTCCGTCAAGCGATCTGTACTATTTGGATGTGCTCAATGGATCTAGTCATGTACTCGATTGATGCACAGCGTACCTGTATTTGACGCACCGTAAACTCTAGTGTGAAGGCGCACGACTCGCCGTCGCTTTGCTGATAGCGCTGTTTCTCTCGCACATGCAAAGAGAGAGAGCGAGAGACTTGCATACCACGCTGAATCGATGTGCTACATGTAAACCATATTCTCTGTTGTATTTTCCTGTCAAAATAACGGAGTTCATTTAGAATTATTCAGCTTTTAAGAACAAGCAGAAGATTTGCCAGTTTCTTGGCAGTGGGCGGTTAGGTTAGGTTCACACACAGACAAACCTTACTAGAGAAGTGTGAAGTGTGACGTATGTAATATACCTCAAACGTCTGAAGTGATGAGAGATGCATGCTAAATGTGCAGAGCGGTGGTGCACGAGGACTGGAATTGAGAACCATTGGTCTAATGGATCTAGGTCACTACTACAAAAGCAGCTAATTTAATTTGAACTAAAGGTGACTCAGGAACTGGAAAGTTAGACTTCACAGTTCGGCTATATGATCATCGTGCCCCTTTAACCCTAGAGGGAGTCTGTTCTGGGAAATAACGCACAGTAAGTCACTCTAAATTGAGGTGGCGATTTAATGATAGTTCACCAATAATGGTGTGTCTGATTCTTTTGACTCATACAGCTTTCATTCTCCGTTTTTGTCAGATGCTTTTTCATGAATAGAAAGTTCAAAAGAAAATAATTTATTTGAAATATAAATATGATGAACAAGAGTTCATATCCCAAATTGAAAATTAAAAACATCTTGTAAGCAATTTAGAACAGAATCATAGAGACATTAAAGACGATTTGAAGCTCAAGATGCCATCCTATAACAAACTAGTATTGTATTTAAATTTTTACCAATATATTGTCACTATCCTTTAAAATTAATACATTTTAGAAATCACGTATTCTTACTATTTATGATTCACATATTTAATAAGCAAAGGGCCAGAAGAAAGTAGGTTGCTATTTTTACATAAATATATGTATTATGATACATCATGATAGAACATTATTCACCATATTGATCATTTTAGAAGCATTAAAGGGAGACTCTTTATTTTGAATTTAATCTGCTTTCTATGTAGCGGTGTGAAGAAGTGTTGGCCCCTTTCCTGATTTCTTATTTTTTTGAATGTTTGTCACACTTTAATGTTTCAGATCAAACAAATTTAAATATTAGTCAAATATAACAAGTAAACACAACATGCAGTTTTTAAATGAAGGTTTTTATTATTAAGGGAAAACAAAATCAAAAACTACATGGCCCTGTGTGAAAAAAAGTGTTTGCCCCCCCCGGTTAAAACTGTGTATCACACCTGAGTTAAATTTCTCTAGCCACACCAGGCCTGATTACTGCCACACCTGTTCGCTATCAAGAAATCTCTTAAATAGGACCTTCCTGACAAAGTAGACCAAAAGATCCTCAAAGCTAGACATCATGCCGAGATCCAAAGAAATTCAGAAACAAATGAGAAAGAAAGTAATTGAGATCTATCAGTCTGGAAAAGGTTATAAAGCCATTTCTAAAGCTTTGGGACTCAAGTGAACCACAGTGAGAGCCATTATTCACAAATGGCAAAAACATGGAACAGTGGAGAACCTTCCCAGGAGTGGCCGGCCGACCAAAAATACCCCAAGAGCACAGCGACGACTCAACCAAGAGTTCACAAAAGACCCCACAACAACATCCAAAAAAACTGCAGGCCTCACTTGCCTCAATCAAGGTCAGTGTTCATGATTCAACAATAAGAAAGAGACTGGGCAAAAATGGTCTGCATGGCAGAGTTCCAAGATGAAAACCGCTGCTGAGCAAAAAGAACATAAAGGCTCGTCTCAGTTTTGCCAGAAAACATCTTGATGATCCCCAAGACTTTTGGGAAAATACTCTGTGGACTGACGAGACAAAAGTTGAACTTTTTGGAAGGTGTGTGTCCCATTACATCTGGCATAAAAGTAACACTGCACTTCAGAAAAAGAACATCATACCAACAGAAAATATGGTGGTTGGTGTGATGGTCTGGGGCTGTTTTGCTGCTTCAGGACCTGGAAGACTTGTTTGATAAATGGAACCATGAATTCTGCTGATTACCAAAAAATCCTGAAGGAGAATGTCCGGCCATCTGTGCGTGACCTCAAGCTGAAGCGAACTTGGTTCTGTAGCAGGACAATGATCCAAAACACACCAAAAAGTCCACCTTTGAATGGCTCAAGAAAAAATAAATTAAGGTTTTGGAGTGGCCAAATCAAAGTCCTGACCTGAATCCTATTGAGATGCTGTGGCATGACCTTAAAAAGGTGGTTCATGCTTGAAAACCCTCCAATGTGGCTGAATTACAACAATTCTGCATAGATGAGTTGATGAGTTGATAGACTCATTGCAAGTTATCGCAAACACTTGATTGCAGTTGTTGCTGCTAAGGGTGGCCCAACCAGCTATTAGGTTTAGGGGGCAAACACTTTTTCACACAGGGCCATGTAGTTTTGGATTTTGTTTTCCCTTAATAATAAAAACCTTCATTAAAAAACTGCATGTTGTGTTCACTTGTAATCTTTTATTTAAATTTGTATGATGATCTGAAACATTAAAGTGTGACAAACATGCCAAAAAAATAAGAAATCAGGAAGGGGGCCAACACTTTTTCACACCACTGTATATAAAATCACTTTTGTAAATTTATTTTCAAATGGGATCTCATATTTGACCCCTATTTAATTGTCTTTACTTCACTTTTAATCAATTGAATGCATCCTTCAGTATAGCTGGTTTTAGAATCACAATATGTTTTTCCCTAGTGCCATATGAAAGCAATTAAAGGTGATATAATATTGTTTTAAAAACAAAAGTAGTTCAAACTGTGCAGTGTAAAAAGGGACAATTAGTTTTTTCTTAGTCAAACAGCCGTTCTGGTGGGAAAAAAAGGCCAGACACTCATGACACAGCTCACTCATTTAGCTACTCAGTAGGAAAGAAAATGATTATAATTCGCAGCAAACTGCTGCTTTAAATCAAAATCTCTCCGGGGTGGCCTGATTCCCAGAAAACTCCGCTACTACACCAAATCTACTCATTTTCACGACACACAACAAAAGAAAGAAAAATAAAATCTGGTGCAACTTTTTCATCCAATTTCTCTCATCAAAGGGCAAACCAAACCAAACAAACAATTCATTTGTGCTTTTCTGTTTCAAGCCACAGCAGGATCTCATCATGTTACTTCATATTACTGTCCCAGTCACTCTATGGGAACTGAAATGTAAGAAACTTATGTAAGAGGGTAAAACCAGGGTATGTGGGTAACCAGGGCTGCCAGCGGCTCATGTACTGGGTGTCTTATATAAGACTGAGCCTCTCTCTCTCTCTCACACACACACACACACCAGAGCACTGACCTGAATATAGACAGAAGAGAATGAAAAGAGAGATGGCATATATGATTAAAAGACAGAGAAAGGAACTGAAGAAGGAAAGAGAGAATGGAAGTGACAGTCAAATGTGCCTTATAAAAGTCAAGGGTGAATCTCAAGAACATGTATCGGTCATATTTCACCTCAGAATCATAATAAATAAATAAAATTATATTTTGCATTAAAAAAAATCAATGATTATTTTGAATCATTATGACCATTTGCACTGATCACAATAGATTTATGCATGATGGAAATTCAACTTAAAATTGTCTTATATATTACAGAACTATATAGTGATATATTTTCCAATAACCCAGTGAATTCATCTTCATCTCATTTGTCTGTAACTTAATGGATGCAAAAGATTATTTTTAACAAATTAGTCAGTGTAAAAATAGCTGTGCTGAATTATAACTATTAACAAAAGACTCAAAACAGTAATACTGCAGAGACCTGCACATGGCATGGTGGAAAAAAACAAAAAAAACAAAACAAAAAGACATTGTGGCCATCAATTAAGAATTTGTTCCCACGACTTATTAATGCACACCCATGTTTTATTAATTTGTTCCCGCATTTTAAGTCAGTCATGGCCATGTTGTTCTAATTTGTTTCCTTTAGGTAAATTGAACTAAAACAAGATAGCAAATTAGTACAACATGACCACGACTGACCTAAAACAAGGGACTGAATTAATAAAACTTGGCCATAAATTCATAAGGGAATTAAACAAGGGAACCAATTAAGTTATTGAAACAAATCCCTAATTCTTGGCCACGTTTGCACGTAACCCCCCCCCCCATTCTTATGATTGGACGACAAGATGACCACGTTCGAAAGGGACACGAGACGAGGGAGAGAGACCACGTGAACTGAGAAAAGACCGTTTTGCAAAGTTGCAATTTGCATTGCAACAAAAACCCAGTAATAGGAGAACAGGAGGAAGACACGTTCGTGCCAGCAAAGTTGCAAAACAGCTAATATTCACACAAATATCTTAATTCTATATGGTTCTTAATCTGATAGTTTCATAATGTATTTATACACTTTGCTTTAACACAAAATGTCAAAGCCATTAAAAATAATCACTATGTATTATATACACACAAATATAAATACACACTTAGAATTTAATTTAAACATTTTACGAAACGTTTAGATGAATTCTGGATCCTCAGCTGATGTGTTTTTGTGAGATTTACCCTAGAAGTCATCTCAGATCTGTGACAGAGAGAGAGTGGAAAAAGAAACAGCGAGAATGAAATTGACTGCACATCATTGAAATTGGAGAGAAAAACAGACTGAGAGAAGAAAAGGGAGGAGGGTGATTGAGAATCGCAGCTGTGTGAAGAGCAAACACCCCAAGTGACGCATCCATGTGTGTTTGTGCCTGATGTGACGCAGTCGGTTAAAGCCCTGTGTTTTCTCTGAATGGGATATCTGGCTGTGGAAAGCTGATCAATGGACAATGTATTTAGGGTAACGTTGTCTAATCTAGGTCACTTCCCAGTGCAGACTTGATAAGCTAAAAATACTACAGCTCGTGAAAAGGCACGGTTTGTTCTGACTGGTCCGGTCATGTTTGCGGCAGAGTCATGTGGTGCATACTCGTCACTGTATGCGTTTATGGAGGACTGTGAAGCCACACGGAGTACAGACTTAATGCCAGAGCTTAAACATCTACGTCACAGTGGACTGAGGGAAGCCCATGTGCATGACCAAAGTATGTGTTAAAATGTACTGGTTATCGTTGAATATTCCAAGAATATTTTTTTCAAAGTCCAAATCCAATGCTGAGTTTTCTCCATTCTCTCAATAAATCATTGCTGTTTTAGTTACAATACAAAATATGTTGTCACGAAAAAGTAAACAAACAGATAGTTAAAAATAAAATTATTTTATAAATGTGTTAAAAATGAAATTGGTTTCAATAGGCTGTGAAGGTTCCAGTGTCAAAATAAAAATAAAACAAATAAATAATAGAGAATATTATATGAAATGTATTATTTTTCTTAGAAGTCCATGCAAATATTTTGTAAACAGTATTATAAATCCATGATTTACAAGGTTATGTAAATTTCAATATAAAATAATAATAATGGACATCAAACAAATTGGACTAGTATATATTTTTGAAACAAACAAACGAATATTTGTAACCACTTATTTTAGGACCGATTCTCGCTCCTAATTAGCTGGCTTATTAGCATGCCATATTCCTATCTATAGGCTGTTTATTAGTACTTATGAAGCACATATTAATACCTTATTCTGCATGACCATATTTTAGATCCCTTAATCCAACCTCATACCTATACTTAACAACTACCTTACTAACTATTGCATCTTCAATATTAATAAGCAGCAAATTAGGAGTTGCCAGGGAAAACTCTGGCAATAGTGTATGTTTAAGTGTTACCAAATATTTATATCTAAAAATCTTATAAATAATTAGGTTAAACATGAAATTGGTGCCATAGGCTGTGAAGGTTCACTATTGTACCGTGTTTCAATTCCACATATTTTCTTGGCGTCTCTGGCAGATCAGCATGTGCTCTTGTTAAGTCATGCGCCTTTGGGCCCCGCGAGGGGCCTTCAGTCGCTGTGTGGACCAATAAGGCCGTCCTAAGAGTCACAAGCTTACACTGCGTAACATTGTAGATTTGATCATGGATTGGCACAGGTTCTCAGCTGCAATGGGCGGGGGGGGAAATCCTGATGAGAATAGTAGCAGAAACTCTCGCACCACCAGAAGAGGCTCCAAGGCTCTAGACACTGGTGGAGCTTAATTCGCAGCACCAGAGCTAATTGTTTCCCCCTCATTTTCACCATCCCCCACCCACAACCTAACAGCACCCAGTCAAGCGCGATCTCTATTGAGCACCGCTCCTCCTCATTTTGACCTCTGCCTGCTAAACATGGGAGACAGCCGGTGTGATAGAGTGAGGGCGAATGGCTAAAACTTACACGAATCATGCAGCGGTATACATGTAAGACACAGTTAACACGTCACATGTTGAGGAGTAACTAGCTAAGTAGGCAACACTAATAACCACATAAGTGAATTAGTTTTTTGAGCACTACTTTTTTTTCTTGATGCAACCTCTTTAAGTTAATGCAGTGAAGTTGACATGTGGCCAGTGATGTGGACCCATACGCAGAATGTTGGCTCTGCATTTCTCCCATCCAAAATGCCACACAGCATGAACCCACACACACCACACCGTGACACACACCCGAGCAGTTGACAGCCATTTTTTGCTGCGGCGCACGTGGAGCAGTTGGGGGTTTGGTTTCTTTCTCAAGGGTCTCACCTCAGTCGTGGTTTTGAAGGTGGGAGAGAGTGCTGTACATACACTCCCCCCACCTACAATCCCTGCCGGTACTAGACTCGAACCCACAACCTTTGGGTTACGAGTTAGACTCTCTAACCATTAGGCCACGACGTTAAGCATGAAATCACACAAAATTCTACTCATACTGCGATTTCTAGAGTCTAGTGTTGCGAACTAACAATTTAATCCACTAATAAGTTCAGCACAAAAACAAATACAAAAAAAAAAAAAAAAAATATTCGGTAAATAAGCCATTTGTAATTACACGAAACTATTTAACAGTACTTCTCAACTGTTCACATCTTTGATGGATATTTTTCACTCAGGCATGCTTTATGAAGTGCTTCATCACAAAGGATACAAGTAAGCAGTCTTATCATTTGCTGAAAGAATTACATTAAGTTGATCCATGTTGAATTTGGTTTCAGATATCATTTATTGATCATTAAAATCTACCCAAGTAATGTACGATTTTTTTTTTTAAAGAATTAATACTTTTATTCAGCAAGAACAAATTAAATTGATCAAAAGTGACAATAAAAACATTTATATTGTTACAAAAGATTTATATTTCAAAGAAATGCTGTTCTTTTGAAAGTTCTATTCATCCAAGAGGCGGAAAAAAATGTATCATGGTTTTAAAATATTAAGCAGCACAACTGTTTGTGACACTGAAGACTGGATTAATTGCTCTGAAAATTCAGCTTTACCATCACAGAATAAATTACATTTTAAAACATTAAAATAAAAACAGTTATTTTAAATTGTAATTATATTTCACAATTTTTACTGTAGTTTTGATCAATAAAATGCAGCCTTGGTGAGCAAAAGAAACTTCTTTTAAATCTTTTTAAATCTTCAAACTCCAACTGTTGTCTGGTAGTGCTGAATAAGTTTCTCCGTGCTATGTTTACTATCATTAGTTTGTCGTTGACGTTTTGTGTTTGTCCATTCATCAATTGACTCCGAAATGTCCACTAATTCGAAAGCCACACGGCTATTTAAAAGCGAATAAAAGCAAGGAAAAGAGGGAAAACTCCAGCGAACTACCCCTCCCCACACTTCGATTAACCGGTGGGAAGATTTCCTCTCCGTCACAACCCTATTATAGTACCCAAGATATTTTGATGGGAGCTACCGTTACCATGGTGAGTTTTTTGACCATATAGAGGTTGACTAGAACACAAAACTCCAAATCCTTACTTTTCATAACAAACAAGATGTTTTGGGGAAGAACATCCTTGTTCTTGTCCAGTGAGCCGGTCAGGTCATAGGTCACCTGCAATAGAGGACACACAAACACACATGAGTTCAGCGCTAATACTACCTCACTCTCAGCATGACAGAGCATGACCTCTCTGGAGGGCTTCTCGGAAGTGTGTGACTGTGGGTTTGTGTTTGTGTGTGAGGCTCCGGCTGAGCACATGACCGTGAACTCAGCATGTGCATGAGTGAGCTCGCAGTTTCCCATAACCCACCTTGCCGGCATAGTGAGTGATGGTAAATGATGGCCCCTGGTCTTTGGGTGGGGGGTTCCCGTTGCCATCCTTAGTCGTGAGTGAGACGGCGTCTGTACCAGAGGAATCCAGCTGTATCTGCAGTCGCTTATAAAGTTTGACTTCACATGGCCTGAGGGACTGACTCTCCTCATCAATGATACACAGCACACCCTGAGGCTTCTGTAACACACACACACCACACCATCACACCCACACACCCACACACACCAGTTTCACTGTGTACAGTAGCTGGTCAATTTCATAAAAATTTTTTTTTATATATAGATATATATATATATATATATATATATACAAATAAAAGTCTGAGGTTGTTTATTTTATTACAATTACTGGTTGACAGTACATTTTCCTGCATATGTTTTCACAGAAAACAATACTTAAATTTTTTTTTGAAATTATTGTATTATGTGAGAAGAAAGACTGCTAGATACTGTAAGTGCTATACACACATGAAACACAAGCACAGCGGAGTTGAAAAATGTGGGACAACAGTAAATTATAGTATTCGTAGGTGTGTAACGGTTCTCAGTAAAAAATTTAATTTAATTAATTTAATTTAATTTAATTTAAAATTAAATTAAATCTGACGACGCTCTGTAAAGGGCTTTGTTAAAAATAACAACATGTAAAACAGACAGAGTTTGGCTAATGTATGTTTCTGTCGATGGATACACATTCTGGCTTCCCAGTACATTACAACAACAGTGATGAAAAAACAAAACGTGGACAAACCAATCACTCTTTGTAAACTTTGTTTAATGCGAGTGCTGTATGCTGGAATATGACCAGTCATTTATGCCGTCATCACCCGGGTGTTGACAAACCCGCTTTCAGGTCTCAGCGTGCAAATATTGATTTCTCTTTTAAGACTTGTGCTTGAATGGACAAATTCACACAGAAATGATGTCACATTCCCCGTCTTGGCGAGTATCCTAGCAACATCGTCGGTGTAAACTACAGAGTAGTGGACGGATCCATGCATTGTCTTAAAGTGACAGCACTTTTTTTAAAATGTTAATCAAACAACAAAAGTCAAGGCAATCACTCACTGCCTCTTGCTTGACTAGCTTTTTTAATTTTAATATTCATCTTTAATTTATAAATCCAATGCATTATTTTACATTTGATTATTTTATTCAATTTCTGTACCTAAAAACTAATGTTAGACCTACTTAAAATAACCTGAAAAGCATTGTTTATTTTATTTGTATCTTTGCTCTATTGTATTTATTTGTGCTGTTGCTTGTAGTTAGATTATTTGTTCTTATTTTCTTTATTTTTATCTGACAGAATAGTCCTTTTTTCCCTAAACATAGCACACACTGAACCGTACTGAAACCGTGATGCAAACGGAACCATGATGAATTTGAACCGTTACAACCCTAGTATTCAGTGCCTATTATAAAATATTATAAAAATACTTGACTGCAGAATGGAAGGATTGACCAATCAGAATCAAGTATTCAGACAGTGAGCAGTGTAATATAAGAATATATAATAATACACAGTGTACGAACTGAAGCAAAATCATGAAAGAAGAACAAAGAAACACTGCTGAGTGTTGTGTGCTATTTGCCCCTATTTTCTCTTAATTGTTTCAGTCCATCAAAGGAAAGAGGCCTACATAAACAAGAACTGTATGGAAATATTGTACATCTCTTAAAAAGCATGATGGTATTGGTATTTTGATGGTATTATGTATTATTATTTTTTTTTATTACACACAATACTACATTAAAATGTGTAGCTGACATTTAGTTCTCTGATCTTGTGGTTGGCATGACCTATTACATCATTTTTTCTTAATATTTTATAATACTTTAGAATGATTATGTATGCATATTCTATATTCATATTATTTGGGCAATTATAATCGTATTTTATTTCTATAATTCTATCTTTAAAAAAGCATGCTTCACACTGCAGGACTGTTTAAAAAAAGTAGAAACAAAACAATCAAATCAAAACAACAAAAAAATAAATAAAAACACATGACAAAGAAATGTTGTCTGAACTGGAAAAAAATTTTAAAAAATAAAAATAAACCATCAGTGTTGTAAACTCACCACGTACCATAATATTTCCATTTTATATCTTCACGTCATCTAATACAATTTTGTATTTTTATTATTTTTTTTTTTTTTGGTACTCAATAAACAGACCTTCTAAATCTTTTAAAACAAATGTAGCAACATGTTGGGGCTGTTTATCAGTAAGCGACATATATGTGAAAGCTTGAAACAGACCGTCATAAAACCCATTTAAATGTACACAGAATAATATAATATATATAGTGAGGTAGAGCACAAATGTGTGCGTGGCAAGAGAAAATGTGCTTCTGTGTGTAAAATGCTGTGTCACTTGGTCATTTCAAGACTTATAAAAGGATCACACATCTGACAAACGGGCTAATAGAGTCATAGTCTAAAAGATGGGCTTTATCAAATCTTTGCGACACCTAAGGGAATTCAACACGTCTGGATGTGTGTTAGTCTTTATAAAACAGTCAGCGAGGACATCCGTTATTGAGTCAGTAATTGAAGAGACGGCAGTAACTTCAATTAAAGAGGCAACAGAGAGGCTCTTGTACAGGGTCAGCAGCCTCAGGGTGGGAAAAGCTTTCCAACTTCTTTCCTCTCCCTCCCTCCCTCCTTCCACGGCTCTCGGAAAACCGCTCTGACTGCGTACCTGGAAGAAGAAGTCCAGCACCGCTGTCTGGTTGCCGAGGGAGCGTAGCGTCTCCATGGCAACCCCCTCCTGCAGACATTCCTGTCGCTCCTGCTGGAAGAGCACGTCTGCGGTGAACTGCCTGATCCGTTCATTCACCATGTTCACGCACAGCTACAGAAACAAAACCACAAAAGCCTTTGTTGAGCAACGGCATATGGACATTTTACATATTAACAGCATAAAATACACTTTCACTGACGCACTGATCAATCACTTACTTTTTCATGTTTATACACCTTTGTTGACATGTGGTCACAAACAATGCTTCTCATTAAACTCATAAATTGTTGATTTAATCATGTAGGCCAAGTCACTCCTTAACTATGGACACTTCTGCCCCTGTGGAGTTTTAAGGGTGGAGTGGATATGAGTGGATTTGCAGAATAGTTCTGTCAGGTTTCTAGAAGTCATTTCCACCACAGTGTCATTTCTAGTGCATCTCAAGTCGTTGTTTGTTTGCCCCCCCCCCACAATTTTATAAATGTTCAGCTTTACTTGAAATGACACTTGGTGAAAATATTGTCTTCTCTTCTGATGTGCTTTGATTTTTTCTTTTCCTCAAACATTACATATTTAATATTTAATCTCTAGCTTTCTACTGACATGGTTTTCTTTAAGTACATTAAATCATTAAATAAACAACTTTTGTTTGTTGTGTTGGAAATTAAGCTATTATATACAATTATAATATATTATATTACTATAATTGCAGTGTGTGTTAAAATAGATATAAACCACGTATACATACATACCTACCTACATACCTACACAATTTTCAAAACAAAATTTTAATTTTTAGATGGACTATCCCTTTAAGATCTGGGTTAGGGACCAGGGTAAAACATTAACTTCTATATATTAAAAATCTGAAAAGTATAAAAATATTAATGATGAAAGCTTAGAAAAATGTTTTACAGTTTTAATGTGATCTTCATTTTAGAAAAAGATAAAGTTAAAATGTAGAGTATATATATATTACATGTACATATATAATAATTGTATCAAAAAGGGAAGGATTGAGTACAGTGTATTAGGGCTGCATATGACTACTTTTTAGGAAGCAAGCTCATGTGCATTATCACGCAAAATAAAGCGCACACTTGTGAAGTATATTTAGCATTACACATAATTTCCAAACAATAGCTGTATGACAGGCAGTTTTATCTGTACACAAAGAGCTGGCATGTATGTTAATTACCTCTTAACGAACTTGGCTATAATAAGCGTTCAACATTAACCCCTCGCACCCATTCACTCACTGTTCCACACGCTTCAGTGAGCGGGTTTATTCCAGGAATTCATCCTAACAACCCAGTCGCTGGACTCATTTAAATCATTTATCACCATAATCCTGCTGAGATGAAAGTTAAAAACAAGGAACCCTAAATGGAAGGAAGTCTAAAAAGCCAAAGCAGGAACCACAGTAGCAATCCATATAAGGTATATACCAAGTGATTAACACTACACAGGAGGCCATATAAGCTTTTCCATGAGGACAAAAGGTACGATTTCTGATGGAGTAGAAAGAGTAGATGGTGGCCTTCTCCCAAGCAAAATAATTATTCAGCCACACTTCAACTTCAAACCATCTGGCTGTTGATTTGAGATATGTTTTTAATAGCTTTCTCAGAAGAGCTAAGGTCGTATATGATGGAGCTGTTTTGATACCGCTAAGTCCATCGGAGGGAAGTATACGGCACGGTTGTATCAACATAAGCGTCTTGCAAGTTTAATGTGGCAACACGCACTGGATGAAGTACAGATGGCAACAGTGGAAGCAATGGAGAGGAAAGAAAACAAGCATTTTAGAAAAGCTGGGTGCATCTCATCAACTTCTCATCATGAGGTTTCACAGCGCTACAGGATGTCAGAGGAAGACTGCACACATCATGAAAGAAAAAGATCAGAGCTGAGACGAAGAGCTTGGAGAAAAAGTGGGAGAATTCCAGAGCACTGAGCAAAAAAAATCCATCCATGGAGAAAAGATCTCAAACGTGGAACTACTTGTATTGTTATTGGTATGCTCCAAGTGGCCATTAAATACCTAGTTCTCATCTTAATCACAGTCACTCACCCCTCATTTGTTTTTTTGTTTTTTTCTCATTTCTTGTGACCTTCAAAGGTCAAAGACCATAAATCTTCCTTCACATGTGGATTATAGGTGCGTACCATTTAGAAGACAAGCAATCGACATCTCGGTGTCTCGTAAGCATTCCCCAACCTGTCACACACACCATCTCAAGGAGATCTCCCAGGGGATTGTGGGTAAGCACTTATCTCTTCCAGCACCAATCCTGATTTACACCTTGTCCTACACTGTCAAGGAAGATATTAAGCAATGACACACACACACACTCCTACCTGCCAACCTCTCAACAGTTGTCTAGATGAATATCTGTCACAGAAAGAACATATTCAGACATACAAATAAAGACCCTCGTCTAGACTGATGGGGACAGACCTTTAAAAATATTCTCACAAAATGTCTGCAGTATTCAGCTTGGCTGTGCTGATCCACCAGCTTGAACATAAATACTGGTCTAAAGGTATGTTCACGAACATGACGAAAGTTCGGTCTGAAAATCTGGTGCAAAATTTTTTTAATTTGGATGAACGGCTGCTAATGAGCCCGTTCAGCCGATACGAACAGTCGCATCACATCAACACGAAGGACATTTTTACAGAGAGGCATTTAATCTCTTTTCCATTGTCCTGTGATTAAAGCTGACCAACCAATACGATTGTGTGCTTTTGGTCACATGCCTGGAGCTGTTACACAAAACCACAACTTGGTGGTGCTCACGGAAAGAGTTCAAACCAGTCTATGCCCGTTTGCTACTCTTAAACGGTTTGTCCATGTGACTAGCTGGCCATCAAGCAAAACCAGACAGAACCATCTAAAACCAGCTAAGACTAGCAAATCAACTCAGGCTGGTTTAAGCTTTTCTTTTTTCTCTCCAGCAAGAGTTCCCATGTAGATCCTCAGCTGGTTTAACAGTTGGAAGTGGATGTCCAACACAGACAGGAGCTGTTATATATGAACCATTACTCTACAGTGTCCCTAAATTACCTCATGCATCTTCCCTATAGAGTCTATGACAACAATGACATTGGTTGGTGCCAAATCTTGGCCGATGGTTCATGGGTCAATCCCGACCGTGCACAGAGACTCCTTTGTGTCTGATGCCAAGGGTTCAGCTGAGGAGAAACCCACCCCCCCACTCTCAAACGTCAACCTCATCTGTCCGGTACAAAAACACATCTCGCACAGTGGACGTGGCTACTGAGGATACTGGGCATGAGGGGGCGGTGCGCACACGTGGCGTCTTAGCCTTCAGACGGGCATTTGTCTCTCTCCAAAACACTAAAATAACACAACTCGGGGTCTTGACAGCAGCTGCTTTATTTCATGCTACTCTTCAGATTTTGGGAAAAATAAAATAAAAATGTATGTAATATATATGGCACACCCAGCTATGCGTCTGGGTCTGGCTTTGGCTCCGGGCTACTGTCCAAAATAAAACAGCTCTGTGAAGTACGGCCACAACTAATGCAGTTATGGTTTCACAACAATTTAAACAGTTTAATTGTCACTCCGTTTCGCCTCAGCTGACCTCTCTGGGACATACAGTCAAACATATAAGCTCTGAACAGAAACCTAGAAAGCTGCCTTTCTGACTGATTTAGAACACTTAACATGGTAATACCAACAACTGCTTATTAATTAAGCATTAATAGTCAGTTTTGAACTATTATTCAAAGATGAATTAAGTATTTTTATAATCTAATCTACATGAAGTGCTGCTGGAATCCATCCTAAAACCTGGAAATGAGTTCTAATTTGAGCATTTCTGGTTCCATCACCCTGAAGTCAATAGGTATATTGAATGGGTTTTTGGTTAAATGACTGAAATAAGATCTGTGAATATCACAAGCTTAATATATTTTCACATTTTACTCTATGACATAAAATGCATCAGTAATACCCCACCCGTGACATGGGACATTAAACGTCATCACGCCAAAAAGGTAAACTCATCTACTCACTACTTTCACAACCTCAATGTATATATACTTACACTCTTACAAACTATTCTAATACAAACTTTCCAAATTGTAGATTTTAAATAATGGTCAGAAGCTTAGCGGTGGTGACACTGAAGTCATCTTATCAAGGATTTAGATTGCTTAAAGCTCTTTACTTTAGCTTTTTAGTTCTGGTGATCGTAACGTTTAAGAATCTGTCACAGAGCATATTTTCTGCTCAAAGTCAATGGAAAAATCCTACTGGGTAATGATGCTAACTTGCAAAGTTATGTCATCCCTGCAACACTCTATTGCCCATTGTGTTGAATTTTTGAGCTTGTTTCAATGTATTCTTGCCTACGTTTTGGAACAGCCTTCACATCGGGAACACACTTATGATGCCTTAAAACACAGTCTACACAGGCAGCTCACCCAGATTTGGAACAAAGTCAGCGTGAGCAGATTCAGAAAAAAAAATACCTGTCTCGCTTAGATTGAAATGCCTTTGTCATGGAAAAAAACCCGGCAGAAGAACACCCCATCTGTCGCTAAGTCTAAAAAAGTCACAGCCCAAGGCAGGAGCATACTGTGGGATAGGTCAGTGCTTTCCCCTGTACGGGAAACAGGATCATGAGCACAATGCCTTGATTCCCACTGGTATGTGTGGCAGCTCCACATCAAACCCAGTACAGAGCAGCAGAGGGTTTAGGAGGCCCAGAGTCCAAGGCGAAGAGCAGTTTGTGTTTTTTAGAGTCAGATGAAAAGCTGAACAGACTGCACTTACAAAACGGCTGTAAATGTTAGCCTCAGTGTGACATTACAATGATATGAAAGACCCTTTTAAAAGGTCACAATCAGATGTTAAAAGTGTAATTATCATTGTCCTCATTATCTCTGTGCTGTCTGCCCTTACCTTTTCATAACCATTGCGCTGGAATTCCTCAAAGCCAAATATGTCCAGGATGCTTATCTCAAGGGCAGGATCACTGTCAAAAAAGACAGGAACATATTTCAGGATTGTAGAGGGGTGGGAGTGGTATAAACATTGATTGGTGACCTGAAGCCAACAAATTATCTTGAGCCACAGCTTAAGTATGGCTTAAGTGCACAATGTCTGATGTAAAAAGCAGATAGAAAGAAAAACAACAACACTTAAAGGTCGCTGACAAGAAAAAACAAGTACATGCAGGTTTTTTAAGAAACAAAAGGTTATGTCAAGACAATTCTGTCATAATTTTTTTTTTTTTTTTTTTTTCCCCCCCCCCCCCCCCCCCCTTTTTTTTACACCGCCCCGCCTACACCAGAAACACCCAGTGTCACTGGAAGTGTTTAAGCTTTCCAACATGTCAGAATGCTCTCTAACATAGACCAATCACATGTAAAATATAACAAATTATAAACTTTTTTTTTTAATTTGAATTATTTTTAAATCATTAACTCACGTTAATAATTGCTATCAAATTTATAGCAAAAAATACACAGTATTTGTAAACTAAATATTTTTTATAAAAGACCATTACACATAACACATCAAAACTCAGTTTAAATTCACAATAATCCAGTGTCCATTTTTTTTTATTTTTATTTCCGTATTTTTTTTTTTTTTTTATTATGTTTTTTTTTTATTTTTTTTTTTTGTTGTGCGTGATGACACATACATGCGTGGGAGACACCCATCATCGCCCATCATATCGCCACCCGAAATAATAAACATTCTCATATACACATCGATAAACATTAGCCTAATCCAAAGCGGCGTCCACTGAACTGCTGACCAGGACACAACAGGTCAATCCTGCTTTGGCCAGTTATTGATCACACTTCAGAATGGTACAGAGAGACCTTCGTTTTCTTACAATACTAAAACTTTCATAAAAATAAATGACAATGGGTTTAGATTGCGTGGGTGTGTGATTATTTCTTCAGTTCAATCCATATTCAGCGTCCAAACTTAATACTTGCCGAGTGCTAAAAGTTAGTACGAATTGTAATTTGTGAATAAATAAGTTACTTGCATTCTTCAATGCCCCTACTGAAACCGCTAAGTGAAGTAAACGAAACGGGATTCCCACCTATTTGTCAAGCAAACATATGTTATATATAACACACACACACACACACACACACACAACAACACACACACACACACACACACAGCCATTCAAAAGTTTAGAGTCAGTAAAACAGCAATATTTTTAAAGTATTTACAGCATACAGCCATTAGAGAAGCTGCGAGTTTATAATTGTTTGTTGAAGTGCACATTTGTATGTCTTCAAAGGTGAATATAAGTTAATTATGTTTTTTTTGGCGGATAGTGAGGCATGTGAAATCGTGTGGAATGAAGTCACTGTGACTTGTTTGTGTGTGAATACACATACTTGGAGTTCCATGGAAATTTCAGTTTTAACCGCGAGATACCCTTCTCATAATGCAACAACAGCAGAGGAGGTGTGTCTTCCTGCTCAGTCACTACTGGCTCTGTCAACTTACCCGCAGGTGCTTTATGGCAGATGTCTCACATACACTATGTGAATTATTAAAAAACATCTCTGTGTTTTGACTAATGTTAATCACAGAAGGTCTCTGAGAAGGACTTGGTTCATGCTTTTACTAGTAACAGCTGAATATGTTCTGTGAGTTGCTGAGACACACAATCCATACAGATCAATAGCTGGTAACCATCAATGAAATTTTATGTACACTGAAATGCACTTTGGAACAATGAAGCGGAAACTTTATTTTGTTTTTCTATAATGCTACTTTTTTTTAATAATTTTTAAATGATTCTTTCAATAACGATCTCCTTTATTCAGGTCTCTCATTCACACTCAGACACGTTCACATGCACAAAGGAAAACGTATCCATATAAAAGCATTAATCTAAGCTCACGTGCACGCTCACACACATACATGCATCTTACCCAGTGCTTTCTTCATGGCCTTGGAGGTAAAAGTTAATGTTATTGACCAAGAAGCTGAAGAGTCGTCCGTACAGAGCTTTCGCCAAGAGATCTCTGTGATGGTTGGACATTTCAACATTGGCTCCAGTGACGGACAACATTTTCAACGAAATGCCCGGCGTTATGCACAGATCTTACCACATCGTGACGTAGACTGTGGGGGTGTGATGTGTGGTACGACAGCGCCGTTTAGGTAGGCGTGCGGGTTACCTGACATCACCTGACACAACAGGCGCAAAATCGTTAGTATGGAATTTGAGATTTGTGCATTGACAATTTAAATGACATGTCACTATAATGCAACAAGAGCTTGTAACGCGCCAAGGGTGATAGTGCCCCTTTAAAGATTGAATTCCCATTTTATATGTACAGAAAACTAAGGATTCAGACTATGTCTATCACGCATCTCATACTGAGACATGAGCTATTTAGGATGCTGCCATAGCTTTTTTTGTGGTTGCTATCTTTGTGACTGACGTAACTGTCTGCTTGACTATCACCAAGTTGTTTAAGCTCGCGGAAGAGTTATTACATGTCATGCCAGTCTTTCAACACGATCACCAACAAAACATTGATAGGACTACATGGCAATAACTTTTAGTGGCACTTGATATTCAAGCTGTGCTTCTGATGATGGTCACCACGTATTGCTAGTAGATGTAGTATATTATTGGAATGCCCACCGATGCTATCAGCCATAATTCGGAGAACTCGAACTGACATAAAAGCAATGTAGTCTGCCCCCACATCAGATCATAAGCTGCATACGTTAAAAGCAACATGTTGAATGACCATGCAGCGCCGATCATTACTGTATCTAGTCGCACTCAAGGCGCGCATGCAGTGCTGCTACCCTAAATAGAATGGCTTGCGACTACCTGTAGCATTTAGCACCCCGGCACTGTCGCAAGTTAGACAACCTCACTTTCAACAGTTAAAAACTGAGTAAACAGAGCAGTTGAAACGCAGTTCTCTTTGCACCACCCCCCCCCCCCCCCCCCCCCCCCCCCCCCCCCCCCCCCCCCACCCCCCCCCCCCCCCCCACCCCCCCCCCCGGCCCCCCCCCCCCCCACCCCCCCCCCCCCCCCACCCCCCCCCCCCCCCCCCCCCCCCTCCTCCCCCCCCCCTCCCCCCCCCCCCCCCCCCCCCCCCACCCCCCCCCCCCCCCCCCCACCCCACCCCAGCTTCAAGCCAGGGTTGCCAGGTCTGTGGATTTTCCATTCACTAAACATTATTTGCAAAGCGCCTCCTTTCCAATAATCCCAAAGAACTTTGTGCTTTGTTACTTCCGAAACAAAACAAAGTCTCAGCTCTCAATTCAAACAATAAATGTCGCTTTGACGCTTTTAAATGTGGTGCGACAGATCACTGTCGTTCAAGCAGCAGCGTCAATAAAATAGCTTGTGAACAATGTGACTTAACATTTACCTCAGGAAAGGTAGTTTCAGTGTTCACAGTTTGTTAGGGAAAAAAAAAAACACTTGAGGAGAGCTTATTTACTGTCAGTTATACACGTATATTAAAATTAATCTGACATGAAGATGACATGTGGAACTGAGTTAAACACAACCACGTCTGTTTTTATTTCAGTGCGATTATCATATCTGAAAATAAGTAAATTACAATTTAATATAATAGTTTGAGTTCTGTTGTTAATTTGAACCTCTAATATGTATAGTAATGTACCACGTATAGTTTACCGCATTAGCAGGGAGAGATTTTTTTTCCCCTTAAAAACCCAAACTATCCATATCAGCAGATGTCATTCTGATTAATCGGTATCAAATCAAATCAGTGTCTGTCTATCTGTTTGTCTAACGTTAAATAATAACTTTGTAATTTTTAAAACTCAACAGCCATGGTCACTATCAATTTTGGGATATGGAAAGAGCAGCATGAATACTCTCCTAAACAACTTTGTGTTCCAAAGCAGAAAGTAAGTCATACAAGATTGAATCCATCAGAAGAAGTTTAGCGTTTAGTTTTCATTTTTGTGGCGAATTAATTCTTTAAAGGGGTCACTATTTGGAGTGTTACAAGCTCTTGTTGCATAAAGAAGATCTGTAAAGTTGCAAAGACTAAAGTCTTCAATCCAAAGAGATATTCTTTATAAAAGTTAGAGTCAACCACGCCTACCTAAAATGTCTCTTTCTAACACGCCCCCACATGTCTACAAATGTGGGAAGATTTGCATAACGCCGCCCAAATGTTCACGCAAAGAAAGAAGGCGTAACTTTTATTCTTGCTATAGTATTGTTGTTGCCGCCGCGGCCATGTCGTGAAGGCGCTGTGTGTTTCGTTGTGTTTCGTTGTGAAAGCGAAATTACTTCGTTTGGCCTTCCAAAAGAGGATGATATCCGCTTCGTCATGCCTGGAGCTGATCCGTGCTGGTCGCTGAGGAAATACATCAACTTCGCGCTGTGGATCGCCGGATCGACTTTCACTGTGGACGAAGCGGAGTCCAGCCCGGGGTCGTCACATGTGGTTGCCGCAAGCCCGCCCGGACGCTCCTTCGTCGAATCCGCCAACCGCGCCGTTCTCAAGCCCTCCGGCCTCCGCTCACTAAGCCCGTCCTGCCACCACCGCCGCCATGTTGTGAAGATGCTGTGTGTTTCGTTGCGAAAGCGAAACTACTTTGTTTGGCCTTCCAAAAGAGGACACGACTAGAAATCAGTGGTTAAGTTGTATTTACAACACTGTTCCAGAACAGTTCAACCCGAATATTCAGATGTGTCCAGCGCATTTTATGGATGACTGTTTACTGGTAGATTATACTACAATGCCGGCTGTTCTGACTCACAGACTGTAAGTACGTTTATTTATATTTAAAGAATTTGCCACTGATGACTCAAACGCAAGTTTTTTGGGCAGTGTAGAGTAGCGTTTGTAGTTTGTCATTTCTCCAATCACAAATGCAGACATGGTTTTATGTTTACGCGGAGCGATGCAACGCATCACGTAAAAAGACAGTATAAGTCATTATAATCCGTAATTATGTCCCCACTGGATGCAACAAATGCCTCGTTTATAATGGGTTTTAATGTTTTTGTCTCGTCGCTCCGGCCGGACACGGCATCACAATATGGTAAGGGACGTAACATTTCCGTCACACGCTTGAGGTATTCGGCCAATCACAATGCACTGGATAGCTGGCCAATCAGAGCACACCTCGCTTTTCAGACCGATGAGCTTTGTAAAAATCAACACGTTTCAGAAAGGTGGGGCATAGAGGAGAAACAATAATGTACAGTATGTGGAAAATAATGTGTTTTTTGAACCTTAAAGCGCATAAACACATTTCATTACACCAAATACACAAAATAATGTTCTTTTTAGCAACATCATATGACCCCTTTCTTTAACCAGCAATGTCAACCAGCTTCATCAAAAAGACCACACTGGTTGTTTTGCTGTCCCATCGCTAGACCATCACTGAATCAGCATTAACCAGCATAGCAGGATCAGTATCTAAATGCAAGCTGATCTTTTAAGTAAAAGACATCAAAACAGCCAGTGACTGCTCAAAACAACAGGGGAACAGAGCAAAGAGGAAAACAAACTGGAGACAGTGTGTCACATTTTGAATGATATACGCCACATGTGGGTAGCTGAAAAACAAGCGGCCCATTGTTGGTGGTGCTGGCTGAGAGGACATGGCACATGCTAATGTGGAGGACACACAGCGCCCGGACTCTGATGATGTGACCTTTGATGATGTCAGACACTGAATCACCACATTCGCAATGCCATTCATGGCCAGCCACAGTGCGTCAACATCCAGATGCACACATTGCCAAAGTCTGACCATCAGTCAGTGCCCTGTGATTGCCGCATACCGGAGATTAATGCATCTTCTGCATATATTACACTACACAATCGCAAAAAAGCATGGCATTACTTTCAATTGTTTACTTGTTTAAGGAATACAATAATCAAAACAACAAATCATCATAAGATTAATTCACCCAAAAATTAAAACTTTTAAGATTTACTCTCCCACATGTCTTTTCAAAGCTGTATGACTTTCTTGAAATTACTTGGACCAACTGATTCACTGAAAAGATCTGACTCAAAATAATCGGCTAATTGTGTTCATGAATTCTAGAGCTAGGACTTATGTCAAGAATTTAAGACAATATAGATCATTAAAATGTTGATCTTTTTTATCATGCAAAGCAAATATATAGGTTCAGAAGACTTGGAATATAGCGCACCAGTGATATGGACCAGTTTTATATTACTCCAATGCATTGTTTTGGAGATTAAATGATATAAGAATTTAGCTTTTTGGGTGAACTATCCCTCTAAAAGGGAGGCATAGATGCATGACAAAGCGAAGGGGACAGAGAGAGACAAATCACAGACAGACACAAGACAATGCCAAGTGTGCTTATAATTTTAGGCAATAGGTCGGTGTGTCCTCGATGGCTGAATTAGGTTAACATCTAGACATCATGTGATTCATACAACATGCACACAGTCTAGACCTCACAAAAGAACTACGTGTTTATGTCTGTGTATTTTGAATGAGAAGGCAGTTATCCAATTGTGTCAAATTGAGCCAAATTGGGCTCG
The DNA here is from genome assembly GCA_018155175.1 of Sinocyclocheilus anophthalmus. Lineage (NCBI taxonomy): Eukaryota > Metazoa > Chordata > Actinopteri > Cypriniformes > Cyprinidae > Sinocyclocheilus > Sinocyclocheilus anophthalmus. Next base: position 63,538 of record JADLZN010003879.1, on the reverse strand, counting down.
CCAGTAACACAATCCAAGGCCAAACGCTTGAGGCCACATTCATTGATGAGTTTATCACCGAGCAAAGGCCAGTACATCTCAATGACCGGTGTCAGCAGGCCTCCCGGCAGTGAGATCTACTCCATGTATGGTTTTATCCTAAACAAGCTGACTTTAAAGGATTAGTTCACTTCCAGAATTAACATTTCCTGATAATTTACTCACCCACATGTCATCCAAGATGTTCATGTCTTTCTTTCTACTATTTTGAAGTTGGAGGAGAAAATAAGATGGAGTTTTTCGCCAAACCCTACCTTTTTGAACCGGAATACACAGGCGAAAAGCTAACCTAGCATGACCTTTCCAATGTGATTACGTAATGCATTAATTTGCGGACGTGCATCGCAGAGCTAGTGCAACTGTGCAAGACGTGCATTTGTGGTTAAAAAGTGCATGCATTTATTTTTTTTTGTTAGAAAATGACCAATCGTTTTCGCTAGATAGTATAGTTTGGCTGGGATCGTGTAGAGCCATCTGAAGCTGCACTGAAACTGCAATCTGGACCTTCAACCTGTTGGCCACCACTGAAGTCCATTATATGGAGAAAAATCTTGGAACGTTTCCTCAAAGACATTAATTTCTTTGCAACTGAAGACAGAAATACACGAACATATTGGATGACATGGGGGTGAGTAAATTATCAGGAAATTTCTATTCTGGAAGTGAACTAATCCTTTAATTGACCGTGTTTAGTCTATGTGTTGGTTGATGCTGGTTAAGTGTAAACTGAAGGTTGTACCTTTGAAACACTGCACATCAGAGGTGAGGGCAGAGCCTAGATCTTCAGAGCTCACCTGCAACATCCCAGCCACTGCAGAAAAAAAAAACACATTCAGACACATTTATATGAGTACAAACAGTTACAAATCTAAATTCTGATTGGATGAGCCATGTTTAAAGTCAAAACTAAATAAAATGAAATTAAACAAAATAAAATAAAAGCTCAGAAGCCCCCAAATGCTTGGTTTTGCCATTGGGAAAAATGAAACCATATACAATATGTCTTTTGAAATCTAAACCTAAAACTACTGTATGCACTGAAATCTCAAACTATGCACTGAATCCAACAGAAATTTGCTGGTGCAAATAAAATAAAATGTTTTTTTTTTTTGTATATATTATTTATAATTATTACACTACCACTAAAAAATGCGGGGTCAGTAATTTTTCAGTTTCCACAAATATATTAAACATAATGAATGTTTTCAGCATAATAATGATATAAGATAGACAAAACACAGAATAACAATATAACAACATATAACAAAATACAACAATAATAATTTCCTGAGCAGCAAATCAGCATATTATAATTATTTCTGGAGGATCTTGTGACACTGAAGACTGGAGTAATGATGCTGAAATTTCTGCTTTGCATCACAGGAATAATTTACATTTTACAATATATTCAAATAGAAAACAGCTATTTGAAATTGTAATAATATTTCAAAACATTACTGTTTTTACTGTATTTTTTATCAAATAAATGCAGCCTTGTACCACACACTTCTTATATATCTAATATATAATATATATATATATATAGTTATCTTTTTTACTTCCAAACAAGGATGCTGTAAAATAATTCAAAAAAATAATTACAATCACAAATACTTATGAAACTCTACAAGATCACATTACTGTATGTAAATGGCACACTGACCATTTAACAAAGGGTTTAAACGTGGCTCATCCAATCAGATTTCAGAGTCAACACATGTTTTAACACATACACAGTCCTGCTTTCAACTATGAGTCCAGGCCTCCCATTTACTTCCTATTATGCATTTATATTACTGTTTGCATTTGGCACCTAGTGTACTGTCATTAATTTGAGTGTGTTTATCTCCCGTATCCACAACGACGGGAACCTCATACGGATGTGAATGTATCAGTTTGTGTATTTGCGTGTGCTGACGTCACTTGTTTACCCAGGCTCAGTATTATGTGTGTCATTATGTAACGCGGAGGGCAGCGAGTGGCCTTTCTGTTCTGCCCCACTGCTCTTCAGAGCTTAAGGAAACAGGTGACCCTGTGCATGTGTGTGGCTAAAAAGAGCAATTAGCACAAAATTGTATGACAGAGTGTGTATGTGTGTAGCAGAGAGAGTTTTCCATTGCGTAGCGAGTGATTCTGCTATTAGGCCACGGTAGAACTGATGTAAACAACCCAGGATGGTGTGTGACACAGTTCTTGCTGCGTAGTCACCCGCCCACTTCCCCAGTCTATCCTTCAGACCTTCTTGTGGTGGAGATCGACCCCTGCTGGCCTCATGCTGCAGCTGCATGACTGACCTCTATCTAGCAGCTGTAAGTCAGACACAAACGCAGTGTCAGCGTCGGTCAGGGCGGTGAAGCGCACATCTCCCAAGTGCAGCAGCGCAGAGAGGACCACAAACAAATTTTCCACCTCCTGAAAGAGAGACGAACAAAGCACTGAGAGTCAGACTGGGCTGGAGATTTAAACAGGGCAAAAAATAGGCCTCTTGAAAACAAGATCAATTACACAGCACAGTCTAGTTAAATTTGTGGGCTGGGTCCAAAATTACAGAATCAATTTTAATTTGATGTTGCTGTTTTGCAACTTATTTTAAAGGGGTCATAAGATGCGATTTCAATTTTTCCTTTCTCTTTGGAGTGTTACAAGCTCTTGGTGCATAAAGAAGATCTGTAAAGTTGCAAAGACTAGAGTCTCAAAATCAAAGAGATATTCTTTATAAAAGTTAAGAGTCAGCCACGCCTACCTAAAACGGCTCATTCTAACACGCCCCCACATACCTATGTCACTATGTGGGAAGATTTGCATAACGCGCCCAAATGTTCACGCAAAGAAAGAAGGCGTAACTTTTATTCACGCTGTAGTATTGTTGCCGCCACCGCCGTTGTGAAAGCGAAACTACTTTGTTTAGCCTTCCAAAAGAGGACGATACCGCTACGTCATGCCTGGAGCTGATCCGTGCTGGTCGCTGAGGAAATACTTCAACTTCGCACTGTCGATCGCCAGATCAGCTTTCACCGTGGACGAAGTGGAGTCCAGCCCGGGGTCACCACATGTGGTTGCCGCAGGCATCACAATATGGTAAGGGACGTAACATTTCCGTCACATGCTTGAGGAATTCGGCCAATCACAACGCACTTGATAGCTGGCCAATCACAGCACACCTCGCTTTTTCAGACCGAAGAGCTTTGTAAAAATCGATGCGTTTCAGAAAGGCGGGGCATAGAGGAGAAACAATAATGTACAGTATGTGGAAAATAATGTGTTTTTTTAACCTTATACCGCTTAAACAAATTTCATTACACCAAATACACAAAATAATGTTATTTTTAGCACCATCAAATGACCCCTTTAACTACTTTTGACAAGACTGAGATGGCGTGCTGCTGCTCTCCTGATCCATCCCTAAATATAGAATTGAACAGAATATGTGTTGGATTGTAGAAAAAGGTTGCATGTCTAATTGGGTGGCTGAAATTAGAATAGGAAATTGGAATTCAAGTCTGGTGAAAGTTCCAGAGCATCTAACATCACATACAGTAGCTTTGAATGACCAATGTGGAAATATGAACATTGTGGATATTGTGAGAAGTCAAAAAGGTTGAGAACCACTGTTCTACTGTATGTGTAAAAGAAAGAGATGAGGAAGTCATATATCACAGACAGTGAGAGTGAAGGTAAAGAGAAAGGCAAAGTCTGAGAGACTCGGTGTTATGTTAATGTGTGTGAGGGTCATTAAGGGTCGTGCTGCACTGATGGGATGAGAGAACAATCCTCCTTTAATGAAGCAGATTTACAGGTTCCTGGCAGGATTAGAACACAGTGTCTGGCTGAAGGTCAGGTGTGTGTGAGAAAGAGTATGTGAATGTGTGTGTTTGAACCAAGAACACAGTGTTAACTCTGATATTACACCCTCCACTGTAACAAAATGTCCATGTATTACCATAAGGGTGTGCATGTGTTTGTGCAAAACATATATATGGTACATGCTGTGCAGTAATTCATATGCTAATGTTCCATTGTGAACATACTCTTCAAGTCGTTACCTAACTGTAATAACAGCACACAGGTTGACAGGTTAGTGTGGCCTCAGGCTGAATGCCAGTCTGAGCAGTGTGTTTTTATAGTCTCCAGACGTACTGTAATGAGTTATAATGTGTAAACCTACATAAATCAGAACAACATGTCTGAAGCGGCTGCCAAAGCAAGAGAGATACCAGCTCTCTGTCTCTGTACATGTGAGTCACTTAAAACCACTGAATAAATATGCTGATTTATTATCATTGTTGGAAACAGCTGCTTAATATTTTTTGGAACCTCTAATACTTTTTTCAGGATTATTTGATGAATAAAGTACAGCATTTAATTAAATAAAAACAATCTGCAAAGTTGTTAATCAAAAAAAGTGCATGATACATAAAGATATTGTCTCTCAAAAGAGAGAGTCCATTCTGAATCGCCTTAACGAGTCGTCAATAATTCGAATCTTTTGCCCGTTACCGGTATAGGTCACTGGGTAACACATTTGCATAATCCCCGCCTGCCCACGAAATATGAAAACTCTGACCTGCCCATAAACACTTCCGTTAGTTAGTGTGTTTACATCATGTTGAGAAGACGCTGTGTTCAAGGATACCACAGAAATACAACTCGAACCTTTCGTTGTGTGCATGTCATTTTACCAAGGACTGCTTCTCTAATCTTGGCTTTTATCTTCGCTGGCTTCTTCGGTCTTCTTAATTTGGACTAACAAGCTCTCTGAAGCACAACCTGTAAGTACGATTGATATGTTATGTGTACATTTTCATTTGAGTGCTCAAAATATCAAGTTTTTTTGTGCTAATATGTGATGTATACCTAGTGCAGTTTTAGGTTTCCAGGTAAAGCACTATATTACTGTCTTACTGAATTAGTTTTGATAATTCGCTGTGAACCCACTATTTCCTAAGAATGTGTCAATTAATGTAGACTGATTTTGTTCTAATTACTTTGTTTAATAATAAAGAACGTAGTATAGCACACAGACTTTATAATCATTGTGAAATTGCTGTTTATTTTGCTGCACCGGCAGTTATAGGCAGTTGGGCAAGTTACTTCCAAAATGTAATACATTATATATTACTAGTTACTGTCTTTTGAAAGTAATTAGTTACATTACAATATTACTGTCTCTGAATTGTAATGTGTTACACTACTTTTTAGTTACTTTCACCAAAATATCCACAGGAGTGTTATAAAATGCCAAAATGTAGTTTATGGCTGCTCATTCTACATCCAGTGCAGGGTAATGGTTGGTCTATATAGCATAAAATACACAAAATCATATTTAGATTACATTCATAAATAACACTGGTAAATAAAGCGAAATATTATCATGTACAAACAATAAACACAATGCCAAACCTATAGGCTATTTTGAACGGTTTCAGAAGAAAACAAGAATGAAAAATAAGTTGCTAAACAAGCCAAAATGAATTAGGCTAATTCAATGCGAAACTGAAAGCAAACGGCGTTATTGTGTAGCCTACCTCTCTCATTCGGCATTAATTCAATTAAATGTGTCCATATTTGCGATGAATTTGAATGCTAAACTATTAGGCTTTTTATTATGTAAACCAGGCTTACTTAACGCACTTAAAAAACATCCTGGTCACATGAGCAAATGTGTATTTGTCCCGAGCTCAGGCTGATCGGCACGGATTGTACTACGCAGTAGGCTACGCACTATTTAAACTAAACAGTGTATCTATATGTGTTACGTATCCGGTCCATGAACTTCCATCTGCTAGCCATCAGAGATCACCCTTTCCATTTTCATTGACTCTCGCACTACAGACTGTTGCATATCACCCCGGACTACATATCCCCTCATTCTTTGCACGATTTGCACACTGAACTGATTTGCACTCATTGCACACAGCTGTTTCATATCACTCACTCACTATTTAACACTCACTCTGATCACTTCCCTCTGCCGAGTATTATTTAGCACATATCTCCAGATAGCTACTCTACAGAGCCCTCATTAGCTTCCTAGCCTAGTCTTGCCTTGTCTGTTTCCTCGTTTTCTGATCATTGCCTGTGTACTCTGGATTACCTCTCTCGTCTTGCCCTGTTCGGATACTGTTTGCCGGTCCGTTGACCTACGCTAGCCCTAGGACTATTCTTTTGTTTTTGCCCGCCATATACCTGTTTACCACTGTTCGACCCTGCCTAAAGCTTGCACATGGATCCGCATGTCTCAAGTCTCGTCAGCCCCGTAACAATATGTTTGGTTGACTGTATTTTATTCTGATAATGAACAGGCTGCAACGTTTGCAATGCTGTATGTGTGTGCGTGAGGCGCCGGCGCGATCTAACAGCGGAAACAAACAACAAAAAAATACTCTTGTTATTTTTGGTCATACAGATCATTCAAAACTGCGATGAGTTTACTTTATTTCTGTCATCGCGGTTTCCTTTCTGTTGACTTTCGTAGAGCGCTGCGCCACACAAATAGCCTATGAACCAAACTCAGCAGCATAGCCTATCTCTGTCTTTTCCTTTCGTTTTGTTAATCTGTTAATTAGGCTATTTAAGTCAAATATTTTGCATATTCATTCATTTTATATATAGACTATGATTTAATAAAAACAGATTTTGTTATTTTTAGTTAAGCTTAATTTTTGTTGCTTGTCTGCGCTCGTCCGCCGCCTTTTTTCTCTTCTCCGACCCCACAGCTCTCTCCAATAGCTTAGTGTTAGTGGCTCCAGTCCAGGTGTTTCCAGGTTTTACTCGTGCTATTTCTCCATGTTGAGAGTTTGGTGTCGCACATATTGCTAAGCATTCTTATCCTTTTCTCTAATGTACTGAAAATAACAGGAGTGTGTCCATCTCACAAATGTAGAATCCATCTCCGTTATTGTAACTTGCATTACTGAGATTGTAACGAGTAATAATATTACCCAAATTTAATTAGTAATGCGTTATATTACTGCGTTACAGCAAAAAGTAATATACTACTGTAATATTACTTTTGTAATGCGTTACTCCCAACACTGGTTATAGTTAATGCGGAGAGACGAGCGAGTTAAGTTAGGCTGCTGTGCCTGTGATACAGCTGTTCTGCATTCTGATTAAAAGTTAAGACAGAGCGTCTTTTGTCTATCGTTCTTCAAACATTACAGTAGACATATTTTGTTTGCAAACTGTATTGTTTCATCAGTTAGTAACGTTAGCACTCGGCTAATGTATCAACCATTATTGTTTTAAGTGTTCACAGTTAAGCAGCTAAACTTTAGCTGTGGGCACGATTCGCTTGCATAAGTGTTTTTGTATTTTATGACATTATTAAGAACGGATTGGAGCACTATATTATTGTTTTATGTAAAGGTGCTTTGTCAATGGTAGCGCTTGCTAACTTGCTCAAGCGCTCCTCTTTGTGCCAGTCACAACAGGCTTGGCCAGCTGACCATTCAGAGCAGAGTAGGCTTATGGAAGGGTGGGGTTTGCTCCGAACTTGCTTGGAACTAATAGTTTAGAAATCATTGGCAAATGACTATTAAATGGATATTCTGAGAAAATTACAATTTTTTTCTGACCTTAGATTCATTTAAACCTGTTGTAGGGGACTCCAACACAATATTAGGACACTTTAAAATACCATATGACCTGCTCTTTAAATTTTAAAGTATATTAAAATAGAAAACCATCATTCTAAATTGCAACAATATTTCACAATATTGCTGTTGTGACAACCCCCCCCTTTTTTTCTTTTTCCTTTTTTCTGTATTTAATGATCAATAAATGCAGCAATGAGTGGAAAAGCGACTTTAAAAAACAAAAATATATATATATATATATATATATATACATACACTTCCTTGTTTATTTTTTATTGTTATTTCATTTTTAGTTTAAGTTTTTATTTCCAGGTTGAAATTAGACTTTGAATCCTACATTTTCTGTGTTCTCAGATTTTTGAACTTCATTGTATTTATGTCTCACACACACGTGTGCACACAACTAAATAAAGACTAAGCATACATTTGTGCAGTTATTTTGCATCTTTGCATGTTGCGTGAGGATGCACGTGTTATTGAACATGTATGTACCAGTCTGTTGAAGCCGAGGGCACGCAGAGCCTGTTTAAGGGCCGAGAGCTTCTCTCTGCTCTGAAGACACGCTGTAGCTACTGCAGGACTTTCACCGGAGCATCTGTTTCTTCATCCACTGAAAACAAACACACACACACACACATACACACGGAGGCATGACTTTGTTATTAAGTTGAATTACTTAGCTTTACCTTGGCAGTGCCTCTGGATAATGGATGTTCAATTTTTAATGACAACCTTCCATTTACCCCATGCAAGATTTGCTGAGGACACTTGGGGTCACAGAGAGTTCAGGGTAAAACAAGTTTAAAACTGGCATCTGACATCACCCAGTAGTACCTTTTTTAACATTTTGAAAAATCCTTATGTTAAAGGCTGAAACAGAATCAATCTGACAATGAAAATTCAATGCACTGACTGCTGAATTTAATAATCAACATGTCTCATAGTGTTCATGTCTCAGTGTACCCTTTACTACAGTGTTAATATTATAGAGATCTATATCTGAATCTGAAAAAGATGCAAAAAAACAAAATACAGTTTGAATTTGTGTATTACACTAATGCCAACTATCCACTTTTTATGTTGATTTTCTATGAAATCTCTGGGTAGGTCTTTTTTTCTTCATTTCTATTTGCAAATGTAAAGGTTTATTTAAAATATCTAAATATTTTAGCTTATTGAAATTAGCTTATTTTGAAACATGTATTGGCAGTGTTTCTGAATAAAATAAAATAAAATAAAACCGACTGGCAATATTTGTGAACAAACCATAACAAATACTCACTGGCAATAAAATAAAATAATCCTTATTTAATGTAGAATTAGATAAAGGTGGGATACGTTTTATAAGGGAGGTCAGGGTCTTGTTAAAATAAGGTTTATTCACAAAATAAATAAATGAATGAATAAAAATAAATAAATAATTAAATAGCATGCCTGTCCTGCACTTGCTGTGTATCATGTGGGCTAGGACATTGTTTAGATATAGATTGCTCTTCTCCTCTGCTGAAAGCCCCTCAGCCATCAGGTAGAAGATGTTAAAGTTCTGCTGATGCAGTGGAGCGCAGATTACTCTCGACTTCTCCAGCATGTAAGTGTACAGACGGCCTAAAAAGAGTGGATGGGTCATTAGCAGAGCAATGGCTCCCTCTATAGGTGAAGGATGACAAATCAGAAGAAGAGCTGACACCAAAAAAAAAAAAAGTAATGCATAAAAGACTCTCTATTCTCTAAATTCAACAATATTAAAGTAGGCTATAAATAATCAAAGTGAAAACCGAAGCAGTCTAACTACCTCTGAGTAGAGTCTTTCTTTTCACGTACGCAGTGAGATCAGCTTGAGAAACGACTTGCTGAGGAGTTTATCGGAGTCTTAGCATGACCAAAAGCTTCCAAGATCACATTCACCTGCAAACACGACAGAAGAATGAAGAAGTGATTACAAAACAGAGACAGGGATTCCCATGTGGACTCTAGTTGAGGGGAACCTACGTGAGCAGCCTACCTAGACAGCAATAATTGAGAGACATACAGTGAAGCAACTAAATAAATAAATAAAATTAAAAAAAAATCACCAATAAGCATGATATTTTTCCCCACACGATTATGATGGCATTACATTATCTCCGCTGTCACGCCAGGCCTTTGACTGGAACAACAATTTTATGGGCACTTGATTTGATGCCTAATTAGAAATCATGGAATTATTTGTATGATTTGTACTTCATTGATTTTCTTGTTTGCAAACTAGAAATAACAAACAGTCATGTACTTGACCCTACCACTAAAACAAACAAACAAAAAAGAAACATACATAAAGCAAAATAGTTAATTAGTAAAATGGTAATATAATAAGTAAATTTACCGATATAAATAAGTAAATAGATTAAGAGGGGGAAGAAAGGGAAAATAGGGGGGTGTTGCCAATACCATGAGTTTCTACTAGAAGCTGTATCATATTTACCATGGCCATTATTATTTTCATCTTGTCACGTTTGCTACTGCTGTGGATTACAGAAATGCAAAAAAAAAAAATCCCCATTTATCAAAAAAATATCAATCCTCCCATGTAGACTACAGGAGAGTTTTTCGAGGGCTGTCACTCGCCCCAAAATCTAGAAGCCACTCAAAAAAACAGAGCCCTTCCGGAAGATTTCCAGCTTTTCACAATCCCCCGTCTGCCTAGCATGATGCAGCTCTGTATTCACTGTGATTCAGCCCTCTTAACATGACTTACAGGCCGAGGGTCGCCAAGGATGTATAAACTTGGACAGAGATCATTCTGGGTCTGTGATATCTTTACAACATAACCATGCACCTCTCTCCAAAAATGCTGGACTTCTGAGCATTGCCATAATACATGAAACAGGTTACCCTCCGAAAATGATGGAATTTGAATTGTTAAGAAAGACAGACAGACAGACGACAGACAGATAGATAGACAGACAGATAGATAGATAGACAGACAGATAGATAGATAGACCGACAGATAGTAGAAAATGAGGACTAACTACTCAGGCATTTTAGCATCTTTCTCCAACCAGTGGCAATAAGCCACATGATAAAAATTGTAGTCTCAGTAGAGAGACAGATGAGAGGCCCTGCTGTGTTGCTGCATCTACGGGCTGAGCACACACGACAGACAGAGAGAGCTGTATCATGTGAAACTGTTACCAGTGGCCCCTGGCCATTAAGAGGCTAGTGGTTTCTGATCTTGGATGTGGCTATATCTAACAATGGCTCTTCTTGCAGATTCAACATAAGCACACTTTGGCTTGGGGTTGGATGCTCATTCAAGGCATCTATTCTTTTTTTCTCATGAATTGAGAGGAGAATAACAGGGTTTAGAGGCGATCATAGGAAGATGAACCAGAGTAACTGAACGCCCAACACCTCTAAGGCTTTCAGATAAATGCACACTTATGAGAAAAACCCACACTGCTATGCATTCGTTGTGTTGAGGTTCAAGCTAGCTACATAATCAGCTGCTTCAAACTATCATTTTAACTATCTTATTGAAGCAAAACATCACTAGATTGATAAAACATTTATATTAATTAGGAAGCCAATAAGCGTTAATAACCACATACAAAGGTTATAATTAGGTTGTGTGGCCAAATGATTATGATTACAAGAGCCAGAAGTATTGATGTAAAATGAGGTTACAGAGTGTCTACTGTTCAGGCAGGCAGAGCAGGCTGTGTATGATGATCAGACAGGACTTAACAGCTTCATCGTGGCTTAAAGCGAAGCTTTGGGACTTCGAGTCGAGCAGCCAGGTTTTCAGGGATGTGCATAGGCCACAGAATTCACAGAACCACTCCTCTCCACTAGACGATGAGAACAAAGTGAAGAGGAAAAAAAGGTTTTGTGGATTCTCATGTTAAAAAAAAACAAAAAAAACCAAGCAGAAAGACAGCACAACATGTATTACCAAGATGTAAAAATACTTAATCTCTAAAAATGGCGTGGCCCTGTGTGACACTACATTCAAAAATGAGTTTGTATTTGTATGTGATATACAGAAAAAAGTGATATTGTGAAATATTAAAACAATTTAAGTAACCATTTTCTATTTGAATAGATTTAAAAATGTAATTTATTCCTGTGATGGCAAAGCTGAATTTTCAGCATAATTACTCCAGTCTTCGGTGTCACATGATCCTTTCTCAGAAATTATTGTAATACTTGGCAGATATATCACTTGTGGACAAGATGTGCTGGTTATTCATTTATTTATTTTTGTAGAAATGGTGATGCAGTTGCTTCTGGAACTATATGATGAAAACAAGTTCAAAAGTACGGCATTTTATTTTTGTCATTTAATATTTTGTAACAATATAAATGTACTGTTTCATGCATTTAATGCATCCTTTTTTTGCATTTCAGTAATGAGAATCGGTTGGTAAAATGTGCTGAATTGTCATGAAAACAATGGTGCTGGAATAGTTATTTTATTTTCAGGCAAAATGGAACATGCAAATGTTTGTGACAGATTAACCCAGAGAGAGCAGCTGCAAAACACTGCAAATCTGCCTAAAAGTGCATCTGTCAAAGTAAAGATACATAAAACAAATCAAGAGAGCAGTTGATATTTTCAAAGAGCTCCTGTCAGCCTGTTTATCGTTTACCAATGGGAGATCTTACAGTATGTCAGGGAGCGGTTTCACTCCTCTCCACATCACTCCATCGTATGAGATTACAGTCAGCCTACAGCAATATACCCTCAAAAACCTCACGACTCAAGAGTAAAGATCCCTCTCCTGAGCAGGTATCTAACCAGAGTCATCAGGGAGGACACATCTGTCATATCTTCACTTATCCTAATGCACTACTTGGGGATTTGTTCAAATCACTTGTTCTTCTCTTTTATTAATAAGACACTTTTCTCCACAATACGCATACTACCACATCAAACTGCCTCTGTTTTTATTTTTTTGTGCAGTTTGTCTGCTATGGCAATTTATGATACTGCTGTCAATCACCTACAACACCGACCACCTGACTGAAACAGTGTAGTGTTCCAAATCAGTCACCGATGAGGTTCTATTACATACATTCTAGCAAACAACAGATGCCAAAATTGCAACTGATTCCAACAGAGTTTAAAATTGGAATGTTGTTAAGCTAAAGACTCACACATATCGGGTGAAATAGTACAGTTACAACATTGTTACTCTTTCTCTCTCAACCACAGTGCAATATCATAAATATATAGTATTTGTTTTGGTGGAAATTAAATATTAATACTGACATAACATATATAAATAATTATTATTTATTTGGCACCAAATCAGCATATCAGAAAGATTTCAGAAGGATCATGTGACACGAAAGACTGGAGTAATGATGCTGAAAATCCAGCTTTGCATCACAGAAATAAATTACATTTTTAAATATATTGAAATAGCACACAGTTCATTTTAAATTATACTAATTTTTAACAACATTACTGTTTTTACTGTACTTTGGATAAATAACCAACCAACCAATCCCAAAGTTAAATAAATACATAACCAATCCCAAAGTTTTAAAAGCTGGTGTACATTTAGTACATTTATAATTGCCCAGAGTTTAACTTTTAGTTATTGTATTTTATTTTATTTTATTGTATTTTTAATTTAATTTAATTTATTGATGATTGATTGTTTGTTTGTTTGTTTATTGTTTTAGTTGCAAAAATACATGCAGAATCACCTTTTGTAACAGGCATTGCATCAGATGCACATTTATGATGCCTTAAATGCTGTCTAGGTAATCACCAGGTTTTAGAAAAAGGCTAGCAAGCTACAACATCTTTTTCAAAGCTCTGAATGATTTGCAATATCATTTTTTTATATGATTTCCACAAGTATATTTACAGGGTGTTAATTCACACCACTGGCCAACAACTAACAAAGGCTTTGGCAGACATATATCTTGTTTCATCTCTGCCATACATCCCACTTCATATTCTTGACGACGTACAGTAACTTTATTAATTACTCCACTGTTCAATGTTACGACCTCTTAAAATGAGTCATAAAGCACAGTCAAACAGCTCACGGTGATAACTACTGTCTCAACAAACAGTGTGAAGAGCCTGGGTCCTAGCACAGTCCCGCGAGAAAGAGATTGAATGGAAGAAAGCAGTCTTGAGCAGATGATTTTTAAAGGTTATTCGGCCTCCCACTAACCATTTTCTGGAGGGTCTGATGTTTTTTCTTCCCTTTTTCCCATTTCTTTTTGGAAACCCATTCTGAATCGTAATTGAACTCAAGGGCACAATGCATTGCTGAGCCAGTAGTGAGTAGGTGTTTGTGAGCCCCTTGAACCAGCATTCCTCCACTTATCTTTCCATAGTTCTGTTCTGTTCTGTAGTCGCTAGAGCATGGTGGCAGCGATCTGCCCTCACCTGCGGGACGAGGGAGTGAGTGAGTGTGTGTGTGTGTGCATGTTTATGTGGTTTATGAGGACACAAATTTGTATAATAACATGGGTATGACATAGGTATTACAACGAGAAGGTGATTTATGAGGACATTTTCATGGTCCCCCTGTACTTAAAGGCTATAAAGTAATTCAGAATTCGTTTTTTTGAAAATCTAAAAATGCAAAAAGTTTCGTGTGAGGGGTAGGTTTAGGGGTAGGGTTGGTGTAGGGCAATAGAAAATATGGTTTGTACAATATAAAAACCATTACGCCTATGAGAGTCCCCCTAAAACATAAAAACAAACTCGCTGTGTGTTTGTGTGTTGTGGTGTGTGTGTGTTTTTGTGTGTGGTGTGTGTGTGTGGTTGTGTGTGTGTTGTGTGGGGTGTGTGTGTTTTTTGGTGTGATGGTCGCCCACCGCAGAGAGGGCATTAAAGTAGCTGTCAGATCCTGTCTGGCTCAGCGAAACAAGGTTCGGGCCAGTGGAGGAGCATCAGAATGTGAAACAGGACTTAATCAGAGATGACTGGAGTGCAAGGCAGGACACACAGTGCAGGCTACACCGCTGCCCCTGCATCCATTAATCTCGCTGAGAGCTTTTAACAGGTTTGGATTTACACCGTCCCTGGCACATTTGTCTCTGTGACAGCGTTTAGGCAAAACCGCGTCGGGTGATTCAGGTCGGTATTACCCAAATATGTGAGGCATGCATATCTAACACAACCTCATTTCACAACCTCTCCACCAACACAGGGTCCTTACTGAGCTGTGTAACCACTATACCACCCACAAGCTGGTGCATCAATGACAGAAGTTAGAAAGTGTCCAGTGTAATGTATTTGGGAGCATTTGGACGTGTTTTGGTTAATATACTTTTCAACCATGAAGTTTATTATTATTAGTATTTTTTATTTTTTCATTGCATTTGTGATTGCAGATAACATTAAAAGTAAATTAAATTAAATGAAATTTTACATTTTAAATTAAAAATTTTTTTGTTGGTTTTAATTAAATTAAAATTAAAATGGAAATAAAATAAATCATAAAAAACATCTTAGTTTATTTTAATTTTTTATATTTATCATACAATATTGAAATCATTTTTTTTTGGTATATTATTTATAGACCAAAGTTAACGTGAAGTAAAAATGAACTAACATTAGCGAATATTATTTAATAATGTAACAAAAGTATGCCATACTTTTTTGTTACATTATTAAATAATATTCGCTAATGTTAGTTCATTTTTACTTCATGGTTCATTGATAGTCATGCATACCACAACAAAAACATAAAATCCATAAAATTTATATAACAGTAAATAAAAGCTTGTTAAACATGTAACCCTTAAAAAAACATATAATTTTGTTAATTACTTTCTAATTAATATTCATAACGTCTCTATGCCTGAAATTCTAAAATACCCAGATATTTCTCTGATGAATATTTATATCTGAGGAAGCTTTTATGAAATGTATAACTTTCTGTTTTCAATAATGCCCCAAAGTTAAACTGTATTGTGCGATGTTTTGCCCATTCTCCAGGCAGCTTCATCAGTTGTACAGAATTGGAGATTCCCATGGATTTTGAATTCATAACTCAGCGCATCAAGTATCACACAGTGAAGGTCGCCACTGTTGTGAACTGGGCCAAAACTGTCAGCTAAAGCAGTGATAAAGCTGCATAAGTGAATATCATCTATTTTAGAGCCACATGACAGTTTAAGGCCAACAGTTTTAGGACATGGTTTTTTTAGTCATTGTGATTTAGAGCGTAATAGGGCATCCACCTCGAGAGGAATCACCACATTCCTAAAGATGAAGCCAACCTGATGTAAGATGCAAGACTCTTTTGCTGTTTCAGTTAACTGATGGTTAATATAATAATATTATAAATAATATTGAGTTAACTGATGGTTAAAAAGACAATAAAAAAAAAAGTAGTGATTACTGGACTTTCTTGATCCAGTAATCACTACAATTTAAATGTAGTGATTACTGGATCAAGAAAAAGCTACTGACTGTGCAAATAAAACATGAAAATGTAAAGAATGCATGATAAGTGTGGCGGTGTTATGCATGTCAGTGGGTGGCACCTGATGATGAAACTCTGTGGGCGTCGCTCCTGCAGCATCATGTGATAAGCTCGCTCAGCTGAAGAGAAGATATGAGGCGGGAGAGAGGAACACAGACGACCACTGGAGCTCAGGTACAACTGACTGACCTGAGAGACAGAAAGAGAGACATTTACATAACACTGCTAATTTCCCATGACCTGTTCACTTCATTAGTGTTTGGTATTTTTCAAGCGCTCTGGTCAGGATTAGTTCTGAAGCATTAAGCTTCTGAAGTTAATTAAGCCTGAAGCAATAAACGTAAAGCCTGTTTAAACACTCTTTAGACATTTAAAACTTTATTTTGTAGACAACTTCAGGTCTTACATCTTCGCTGCGCTATCTGTTTCTGCCTTCTGGAAATGTTGCAATTTAAAAAATGTACTGGTAAAATTCTAAATTCAAAATGCATTGACTGAAAACAAGATGCTGAGCAAAGTGGCTTTCATGCAAATGTAATTAAAACAACGCTAAAAAGAAAAACCTGAAATCAACTTGAACGCTGTTCTTTGTTGCCGTATAAACACCGGTATTTTTTTACAGGAAATGCAAATCTAGATACAGGCATTACACCTGCTGGCTAAAAGTGAAATGACTGAGTGAGGAAGCCTTGAATCTTGAGTCTTGAGTAATAAGAGAGATGCCATAATTAGATCTGAATGAGCCTAAAAGCCTAAGACATAAAATATATCCTCACACAGCAAGAATAAAACTTAAGCGACACTGCAGATTTAGTGTCTGGCTATATTTCTAGGTGTTAGAAACAGAAAGGTTATGTGTGTTAGCATGTGTGTGAAATGCAGAGTAAGCTCAATTTTAGCCCAATTTGGGAAAAAAAGGCTAATGCTGAGATCTTATTACCCTTTACCACTGAGACACAACACACATACTGTACGACAGAGCCATAGAGGACACCGCAAGAACAGAGGAAGGGTGGGCAAGACACAAGCTGTGTTAATCACAAAAATTGCAGCCTTAACAAGCATTATATAAGCAATTTGTGCCAATGTGCCTTTGTTACAGTCTATGTTTGTTTAAAGGGGTCATATGATGTGATTTTAAGTTTTTCTCTTTGGAGTGTTACAAGCTGATTGTGCATAGATAAGATCCCTGAAGTTGCAAAGACTAAAGTCTCAAAGCCAAAGAGATATTCTTTATCAAAGTTAAGACTCTGTCATGCCCCCCCTTAAACGGCTACCTTAAACATATCTACCTCACTATGTGGGAATATTTGCATAATGCCGCCCAAATGTGCATGCAAAGAAAGAAGGCGTGGTTTCAGTAACCGCAGTTAGTGCTGAAGCAGCCATGTCAGGGAGACGCTGTGTGTTTCTAGGCGAAAGCAAAAGCACTTTATTTGGCCTTCCGAAAGTAGATGCATTTAGGAATCTTAAAGATTACTTACAACAGAACAACAATGCATTTTATGGACAACCGTTTCATGAAACCTAGGAGAGGATGTTATTCTGACTTTGCTATGACAATCTGGCACTTCTTAATCAGTTACTGTTTTGTTATTAGTTAAGTATTTGCTATTGACTGTTCAAAGCGCATCATGTGTGTGTGTGTGTGTGTGTGTGTGTGTGTGTGTGTGTGTGTGCGCGCTTGGCGGTGCGAAGCGAGAGAGAGAGAGAGAGCGGCGTGTGTGTGTGTGTGTGTGCGTTCTCGAGCGAGAGATAGAGAGGGGTTTGTGTGTTGCTCGCACAGCGAGAGAGAGAGGAGAGATAGAGAGAGAGAAGGAGGAGAGAGAGAGAGAGAGAGAAGAGAGAGAGACACACATCACAGTGGAGTCAGCTGTCTTAAAAACCGTGGCTTGTGTACTGCAAACACATACCAGCTTCGTCACTGTGTCTGTCACGTGACTCTGTTCCTTTTTCGGGCTCTGTCTTTACATTTATTGTGAAAGATGAAGCTCACGATTATGGTAAAGGCCGTTACATTTCCGACGAGTGCTTGCAGTGTTCGTCCAATCACAATGCACTGGGTCAGCTGGGCAATCAGAGCAGACTGCGCTTGTCAAAGGAAGGGGCTTTGTTAAAACGAAGCGTTTGAGAGAGGCGGGGAATAGAGGACCTACAATAATGTACAGTATTTGAAAAATAATGTGTTTTTTGAAATTTAAAGCATGTCAACATATTCTGTTAGACCAAATATACAAAATAATGATCTTTTAAAAAGCATCATAAGACCCCTTTAACATTTGACTATTACTGTGAAACTCATTCATCTGATTTACAATGCAGCATAGCATCTAATTTTACTGCCTGTTATATCCCACAATCTTTTGCATGGATAAAAACAAAGCAAAAAATAAAAAATAAATAAATCAAACAAAACAAAACAAAAAATTTAATAAAACACAAAAAAAGCATTTAAAAGTATCAACACCGACAAAAAACACATTTACTACCACAGATAATCTGAAACCAAACCAACAAGCAAAACACAGAAAACAAAAACCAACATTTAAAATAAACAAAAGATGCCAAACACAACACAAACAACCAAAAACTAAATAAATAAACAGAAAACAAACAAAAATTAAAAGAAACAAAACATTAAAATAGACCACAACACACACATACACAAAAATAAAACAAACACAAAACAAAATCAGAAATAAAACAAAACAAACAAACATATACACAAACAAACAGGGCCCGGTTGCATGAAAGTCCTTAAATAATTTGACTTAGGAGTATCCCTGAGGGGAAAAAAAATCCCTGAGGGGGAAAAAATCCCTGAGGTAAGGGAGTTCTTTAGAGAGTTTGCAACAACGTCTTAATGGATCGTTCACCCAAAAATTCTGTCATGAATTACTCACCTTCATGTCGTTCCAAACCTGTAAGACCTTCGTAAGACCTTTTTTTTGCACCCAAAAAGTATTCTCGTAGCTTTGCAAAACTGAAGTTGAGCCACTGATGTCACATGGACTGTTTTACCGATGTCCTTACTACGTTTCTGGACCTGGGAACATTACAGTTGCATTGCGGTCTATGCAGGGTCTGAGAGCTCTCACATTTCACCAAAAATATCTTAATTTGTGATCTGAAGATGAACAAATGTCTTACAGGTTTGGAACTACACGATGGTGAGTAATTAATGACAGATTTTTTTTTTTTTTTGGGTGAACTAACCCTTTAACTGTCACCCTTACCTAAGTGTTTATATTAAGCACTTCACGGTAGTTTCTGGCAACATACGGCAATGGGCGCCGCAGTTACTATAGTTACTACATCTCACAATAAACATATCTATGACAATAAACAGAACATAATGAAATACAAACCTAACCAACTAAAACACAGACAAACATTAAATAAACATGAGCGGTGCCTGTTTTGCTGCTTTGTGTACAGTTGTTACCGAGGAAACCGCTTTGTTTCTTCAGTGAAAGCGCCTCCTGCTGACCAATGAAGGAAAATTTACCAAATGTGAAAATTAACCAATGTTTTGACGCTGCAAACACGCAGTTGTAAATGTGAACAGGTGCCCGATAGATAATTGTTTTAGATACTTTATCGACGCATTAAGACAATTATAGTTTATATAGTATTTAAATTAATTAATAATTGATTAATAATAATTGTTTAAAGTGATATCATAATTGATACAACTCGTCCATTTACTTAAAACTTTACATACAACTTTTTGTTCTGTGAAAACCTGTAAGTCATGCTTTTTATAGTCATTTTACAGTTTAATATGTTACCATAGTCATTGCCCTACTGCGCTCATATGATATTTTATTTGTGCAGGTCTTAAAAAGGTCTTAAATTTGAGTTTAAAAATACTGCAGATACTGAGTTTAAGATGACTTAAGGGAGCTCTTTTGGTCCCTTACGTTTATTAAGGTGAAATGGTTACTAAGGACTTTGTAGCAACACTTAAGGGAACACTTAAATAATTAAGGGGAATACTTCATTGCTGCCTTAAGTTTCCTTAAGTTGACCCTTAGGTTTATTTCTTGCAGCCCAAGTTTCACTAAGGAATCCCTTAACCTTATAACTAAGGGATTTCTTAGCATAAGGCCTTTCATGCAACCAGGCCCAGATCTTTACTGTGGTTAGATTGTTTTTCATCTTTCACTTTTATTGTGGATTTTAGCCTCCAGTCGCTATGACTGACAGGAAATTAGCCCAGCAGAGGCAAGATGGAGGCTGTGTACCGAAAGACAGAGATTGATATACAGACCTGGATTAAAGTTTATGATAAAGGGGTTCAGGTGATGTGACATGAGCATGATGGTGATCTGAGGCCATCACAGATGGCGGTGCACATGTCCTTCTCTCTCAATGCGTCATTCTGACTCTGAGCCCCAATCTGGGGGACACACTGGAGAAATCATGCCTGAAATGAGTCTCTGATGCAGGGGTCGACAGGGGACAGACGCCCCAATGGACCCACTGCATATCATTTATAAAGTGTGTGTGTGTGCATTCAGTCTACTCCTCTGCTCCCCTTCACGTGCCAGTAAAGCGTTACGGCGGACAGATGGTCATCTTGTCAACTTTTATTTTTCTTAGCGGCGGGTGGCACATGCTGTGTGTCCCTGATGAGTGTGCTCTCATCAACTCTGCCTTCCTGTGGTCAGCCAGCTGTATCAGAGGGGACAACAGTCGGGCTGGACGGACGCTAAGCTTGAGAACCTCTAACAAACCGAAGGAAGATACAGAAATAAATAGAGGAAGGAGGAGTGGGGATCTTATCGGTAGATGAAGAGGGCACAGGAAGTGAGCGCTGTATGTTGAATAGGCTATCACTGTCAGCAAGGCCATGAATAATTTATCAAGAGATCAAGTCCTGTTTGAATTGAAAGTGCTCTGCTGTGCTTACAGAGTGTGAACCAGAGAACAGCTTAAAATGTTCTCTAGTTAGAGAGAGATGAATACTCTAAATCATACTGCTGAAGACTTAAACATTTATTTGATATAAAAAACAACACTGAATGTGTGTCTCTGTACTTACGAGATTAGAGTAGATGGGCAGGTCCTTATAAGGGTTAATAAGGAGAAGAATGTGTCCAATGTAGGTCTGAAAAGACAAAGATGAAAAAAGTTAACATGGTTACATTTTACCCGTGTTTAGCTCACAGGCCCACAGTCCTCAGACAACACTTCTGAAATCATCATTTCATTGTGTTGGTGTGCTACACAGCTTTTGGGATTGAAGGCCACCTTTCTACAGTCGCTTCAACTACTGTTACGTTTATCAGGTTGCTAAAAGGGACACTTGTCAGGATGACTAATCACGGTTTTTTAGACTTGTAAGATTAATTGCATCACATCTTTGAAAGGATAATAAAGAGATAAAGATTAAGTTTTGTTTGAGGCACTTAGTAATCTAGATATGCACATATATTTATATCAGCTGCATATTTTTAATGAGTGACACTACATCAAAAAATCTGAGGTTGGTAAGATTTCTTAATGTTCTTGGGGGAAAAAAAGGGCTCACACTCATTACTTTGTTAATAACAAATAAGCAACAGTAATAATATTGTGAAATATTATTACAATGTAAAACAACCGTTTATTATTTTAATATATTTTAAAATGTAATTTATTCCTGTGATGCAAATCTGAAGTTTCAGCAGCATTACTCCAGTCTTCAGTGTCACATGATCCTTCAGAAATCATTCTGATATGCTGATTTTATGCTTGAGAAGCATTAGTTATAATTGTCAATTCATATTTTTTATAAATTTTTATACACTTACAAACTACACTTTTTCAGGATTCTTTGTTTGTTAAGTTATGAGGAAGAGCATTTGTTTGATGGCTCTCATGAGTCCTGAGGGCATCAGTACAGGTCAACTACTAATTTATCTCTCAAGTGGGTCAGCTGCACCAGCCTTATTTCTTGCTCCTGGTCAGATTACTCTATTACAAGCTCTGTTATCACTGAGACGACAGCAATGCCTCCTGGGAATAGAGGACTAGGTTGCTATTGTGTTACACTAGTGTTCTCTCAATCCCAGCCTGAAGGTCAGTAACCTTTTAATGTCAGTTTCACAAATCTTTCACATCTGATGAATACGGACATACTTACGGACTCTCTCTCTCTCAGAGAACGTTTTACCCATTTACTATGACAAGACTTTCAGTCTTGTGTGAGATCAGAGATCACTCTTTAGAGGTACTAGTTCATATTAGAGAATATCTAGAGGTGAATGAACTAAATAACTAACATCATCAGACTGGACTTCCTATTTGCTGAGGGAAATATGGATCAATCCCCTCTTATAAAGTACACGTCTGGCATCTCTCACTCTTTCCATCTCTCTTGAAACGATTAGTAACCATCACCATCTCTATCCATCATTGCCATAATGACAGACATCATTAGATCCCATTAGTGTAACACAAAAGCCCCCATCTCTGCTCTCTCCCTCCATATCGGCCTCAGTAGGGAGACTTCATTACGGCCCATTGTAAAGTGTGGGAATAGCAGCGGCCATTAAGCATAGATTTGGCTCCGGTCATGAACGAGCACAGTGTGTAGTCGACAGCCAGGCATTACTGCCCGCGTGCAGCCATAGACCACAGGCCTGCTCAAACGATCCACGGTGAGGAGGGAGATGAATATAGAGATGGATTTATTCCTTTAATCGCACTCTCATTGATTCACAAGAAAAGACAACTCTCCTTTAGGACAGAATAACAGACATGCAAGAATGGATGCTTTTCTGAATTGTCCACATTATGAATTGCTCTTTCAGTGTACAATAACATACTAAAGCACATGTAAAGCACACGATTAAATTTAAGTTTAAGTGTTATTCATATGCTTTAAAGTTATGTATTTTAAAACGTCTAAATTGAAATTCATTGCAATGTGCAAATATTTAAATACATGACACGATTTTCAATAGAAATGACATTAAAAGCACATTTTAGTTAACTATAAATGCTTGTCTGTACATCCGGCAGTACACTTTATCAATTTCTATGACAATAGAATTATGAAATCACATGAAGTCCTACTAAAGTGGGTCAAAAGGACTTAAGTTCAATCTACTGAAGACTTCTGTGAAAGTTTGAATGATGACGCAAATAAATAGTTAAGAGATACGAGTCGATTCAAATCAACAGATTGTTAGTCAGGCAAGCCATTGTTAGTCACTTATATGAAAATGTAAGCCCGTCATTAACTGATATTATTCACAAAATCTGTTCAATTCTGGGAGTCAGAAGAAAGTAGACAATTGTCACATAGAAATTAACCACCAGTGTTTGGAGCAAGAAACCTTAGCTAACATTGTACTGTACATAGACTTTGGTGGAAAATATAATAATAATAAAATGCTAAAATGTAGAATATGACCCTTTAAATATAAATAGCAGAAATGGCATGCCCCAAAATTCAAAAAAAAAAAACACTTTCCCAATTGGCGGGGGCTCAGAAAGTATAATCAAGAATAATTGAGTTAGTACAGCTGTAGGATTATAGTAGCAACAAGGCATATAATAAATGTCAGCAGCCAAGATTTATAGTAGCAACAGCCATTGTGGTAATAGTAGCAGTAACGACAGCAGCCGTTAACAGCGAGTCAATGTAAGAATGTCTTTTCATCTCCCCAGGGCTGGCTCAAGTCTTTGGCCTGAATACAGTGAGACCTAGAGGGCTGCCATCCAAATACCAGTCTCTGGCCACGCTACAAACAGAGGCCTTGGCCACTCTCCAAGACCTCACGACAAGAGATCCAGCAGCAATGTGTGTGTGTGTCAAAGGCACACTGGACCGGATGGCTTGGTGAAAGACCACAGAGTGTATGATAGAGGCCAGAATCCGGACATCAGCTCCATCCGAGTGAGTTAAGACAGAGAATGAAAGGCTCTTCCTGAACAGGCTAGACTGAGGGTTGGGTTCCTAACTGTGTGTTTATTCTCGATTTGAGGCTTTAGGAAGTGACATGGTTAATACATATTTCTCACTAACCAACTGCATGCTTCATTATAGCCCAATGATTGTGTATGCGTCTGTGTATTTACGTACATATATCTGGTCGTTAGCAAACCGCTTCTGCATCTCATAGAGCAGGCTACTGTCTGTGAGCTCACTGAGGGATGCCAGGTCATCATTAGGAGCAGGAGGCATTAGTTTCACCTGGAACACAAAAACATTCCTTATTATTAAGGCTGCTCCGATCAGGATTTTTGGGGCCGGTCACCGATCATCTATCACAGGAAGCAGTATCTGCTGATAAGATCACCGAGATCACTATTTATAGTGATGCTCCAATCAGGATTTTTACAGATATTCATTCAGGTATGTAATTTAGTGTATTTTTATTGCATTTATTTGAAATAAAAAATTGTGTAACATACTAAAGGTCTTTACTATCACGTTTGATCAATTTAATTCACCTTGCTAAATAAAAGTATTCAGCAAGTATTCCGTAAAAAAAAAATTTAACGTTTCAACAGTAATGTAAATGCAGTTGTAAATTGTTTACTCAATCAAATAGACGTGAAATCTACTGTTCTCCTTCCTAAAATAGACACATACACTTAAGCTTACATAGCACTGCAGGCCTGAGAGTAAGGGAACTCATTTTCCTGTTTCTTCAGAGGTCAGGGGTCACTCTCAGGGTGAGTGGGGTCAGCGTGTGCAGTGGGATAGATTACTGAGGCTCTCTACTTCCAAACTATGACTGATTCTACTTGCTGCTCTCCAATAGCAGGCCAGGACTTTCTCAAATGCATTAATCCCAAACCTGCTGTGGTGAGACGGGATTTAAGTGTATTACATGTTACTCGTTTCTCTCTATTACCCGTTGGGAACAAGACAAATCACTCTGAATGTGCAAGATCAGTATAGAATGCAATTGCTTTGTGCTAGTGAATGTATAGGATTGGTTCAGTTTATAGATTCTTGTGCATATTTAAGCTATATTATAAAACCTAGCCTTCCAGGGTTGCATCCAACCTAAAATACTACCTATGATGCCTTAAATGGCGTACTCTACATGTAAGCGTGTCACTGTGTTTTGGAACAAAGCTTGCATGATATATAATGCATTGTTTCAGATGAATGACCAAAATACACACTATATACTTTTGTATACATTCTTCAGAAGACAATTTTCCCAACTCTCCTCTGACCTGCTCCAGTTTTCCTGCAGCACTGGGATATGATCCATCCAGCCCGTTATCAAGTGAAGGCTGCCGTGTCAGAGCTCCTCCCGAGTCCCTGAACATGGCCTCCTTCTCCAACAAACTGTCCCTCCTAGAGATGGGTAGAGCCATAGTAGCCCTGAAGGAAGTAAAATAAAAAAAGAAATCAATCAATATCAACAAAATCCATCTTTGCACTGCCATGGTGGCACAGAATCTGCATCTGAAGTGGCATTTAGGTGCATTCACACTGATCATTAATGCAGCTCAGAGGTGGCATAAATGCATTTACGCTGTAATTACAATGGCCTAAATAATACTATAAGAGAGCTTTAAAATGTTGAATATATAAATATTAAATGATTAAGAAATGAAATAGTACTTTAAATATGAAAATAAAAACATCATCATTGACTCATTCATTCAAACGATTCATTCATAATAGCCGATTCATTCAGGACCGAAGCAAGTAAATTAATTGATAAATGGGTCGCGGAATCATTTACTCAACTGATTTGCTCAAAAACGCTGATTCATTCAGTAACAAAACACCATTGTGTGTTTCTCGGAGATGCACAATGTTTTGCTGTTGCTTATTAATGTTTTATTTAAATAACTTTTGGTGACTGCTGATATTATTAGGTAAAAAGAAAAAAAAAACTTTAATATTGAATACCTATAACATGCTAAAATGTAATGGGACATTTTTGGGACATTTTTAGTCACTTTGGTGGCATTATCTCAAGCCCCTGTTAATTTCCAATCCTGATATAAATATATAATTTTACTATATACCTACTAGCCTGAGTAGTTTTTTTTAGCCTGAATGTCAGTCTAAATTTGCTAATCACTAATCACTTTCTGCTGACAAATGAACTCTCTCAAATCTAGAGTGTTCAAGTCCATGGATTGGCAACACATTCTCTGAATCAGAAACCGTAACCACTGTCTGTAACCATTGTACATACAATTTCTTTACAGGCAGGCTGCTGTCCTGGTTGACCTCTGTGCAGTGCTCTTCTGATTGTGGAGGTGGAGCCGAGGGGTCTGTCTGTCTCTGTACCCAGAATTCCTCTGCTCTCATCAGCATCTCTGCAATCTGCTCAGTAGCAGTCAAATCTGTAAAAACCAAAGTCATAGTGGGTCAGTGTAGAAATCATCTTACTGGAAGTCAAAAGTGATTTTTCAGTTGTAGCCGAAGATTAAAAAGAAAAAGAAAAAGCTCAGTTTCATCATGATGCTAACCAAATAGAGATGAATTTGGTTTCAAAGAATCTTTTTATTTTTTAAGTAAGCAAGCATCTTCAACATAGGAAGGAAGGAAGAACAGTGGCTGAGCTATTCCTTCTCAAAAAGAACAGTTATATCTTTACTAAATATTATTAGTGACTAAAGACAGCATTTATAATATCATTTTGAGCCATGATTTTCCCTGGGGCCCAATCGATTTACTCCCTCATTCCCTCTGTAGCTCAGCCCCTGCTGTTCCTCACATGGATGTGGCCATACGGAGATGGGCATTGAGCCATGCTGCAGATTGATCCATCTGTGCTCTGATCGGGGGTCGGGGAGGCAGATAACCCGTCCCCCCATGATAGGAACCAGCCTTTTGCCTTTCTTACTGCAGGAAAGTGACACCCAAGAGAACGATCCTCCAATCACACACATTCTCTCTGAAAGTCAGACATATACACTGCTCTCTAAAGAGACTTTAAGTGAGAATAAAGGATTTACTTTGGCTCTGCGTTTCATCCCAGGTCATCCTTAAGATACTTGAAGCAAAATTGCATAAAATACTAAGACTAAAACAAAGAATCTTGATATTATTTTTTTTTAAGGTTTATGCTGAAAACAAAAGAACAACAACAACAGCAACAAACTATTTGCTAATAAGTACAGTACAGTGGTGCATTTCATTTCACATGCAAAGCGGGTTTTTAAATAGTAGCCCAAAAGGCTTATCAGTAAGAAGACAGCAACATTATTTAATTGATAATGTCAGAGAAAGACAGGAAAATTGTCCTAAAAAAAATGTTGTTTTGTGCAAAAAAACCTGGGACCTTAGGGGGGAAAATGTAAAAACCATTATAATTTAGTTTCACATCATTATTTTCCATCTTCTCTGACACTTACAGATGCTGTTTAAGTTACTGTACCAATATGTAAACGACCTCTCTACATGCCAAGAGTCAGTCTTGCAATTGGTCATTTAAAGTCTGCACTGTAGTTTATAAAATAAACTGTACAAAATATTAGTAATTTTTAGATTGGTCCGTAAACAAACTACTAAATGCTAAAAACCTGCTAATTGGTTATTAGTAAGTTACCTTGCTGTATACAGTGAAACCATTGCATTACATGTCATTTTACTGTAAAAAAATAATAAAACTGTCAAATTGATGGTTTTTGGAATGAAATACTATGAATTGCTAGATCATTTATGGTGTAAAAACCAGTGAAAGGACATTCCAGTGGAAAGGAACTTCCAAGAAGTATTTTTTTTTATTTATTAAGTTTATTGTATTGTGTTGTGTGTGTGTGTGTGTGTGTGTGTGGTGTGGTGTGTGTGTGTGTGGTGTTGTGTGTGTGTGTGTGTTAACCGGCTTGATGTTTTTCTTCGTTTGTATTCTCTGTACACCATCTACATAAGACAATGGCCATGTTTTTATTGTTTTGTTTTTTACAGTTCAGGTAACTTGGTATATCATTAAAAAATATATATGGTTGCGAGTTGTAAAATATACAGGCACCACTATGCCATCCCGTAATACAAAACATTGTCACTTTATTTTGTTAAGATGAATTTCTGTTTTTTTTTTTGTTGAAAAGAGCAAAATCTTGTTTCTCACTATATTTCCCTTTAAATCTCTTGGCTTCAATTAGCTGTGACAGTAGTTGTTATATTAACCATCCAAACTTAGTGGAAGCAGTTTCACAGACATCAGTACAGAAGCAAACAGAGAAAGAGAACTGAATGAATCTGTCCAGCTATGAAATATTCACATTTAACAGAAAGCTCTAGAGAGGAAGAACAGTCTAACACACTTAAACTCTGGGGCACAAATGTGTAACACATCCCTGACAAGTTTGGTTTCAGCTATATTCTGTGTGAAAGTCACAGAGATGTACAATGTATTCAGTAATATAAGGAATGTGAGCAGATTCTGCAGCCATTTGGTAGATTTAATCACCACTTGGGCTGGGCTGATATTAATAGTTAAGTCTTTCGATAATAGTTGATACACATCTCACCATTCATATTGTAGGGTATCAGACCGAATCAGAAAATCTAAGATTTGGTCAAAAACATGGTTGAAACATGAAGAGCCGAATTCCACAGAAAGGCCCAAGATGACAGGATGTTCGTAAATCAGATCCTAGCGCCAGCCAGTCTGAAGCAAGTCCACCAACTAGCAGCTTTGAACAGCTTGCAACATTAACACAAAAGAACAACTCACGATGTGTGATGATTGATGACATGTCGTCAAGAGTCAATCAGAATCACTCTTCAAGTGAGAGTGTATTTTCGGACCGTAGCTTCAGCCAGGGAGATAATGTTGCTTTGGAACAGCTAGTGTATGTTTAGTGCACTTGACTTATAAGAGCAACATTTCACTCTTAGGAAAAAAAATAAAAAATAAAATAAAACATGCACCATGGTACTTACTGGCACTTCAGAGATTGTCTTGTTACAGTATTACAATAGTTTCCGTTTTTTAAAAGCAAAATATTTATATATTTTTCATGTTTCCCTTCTTATATTAACAATTTTTCTGTAACATTATATTCAAAATGGTAAAAATGATTACTTTATACTACCATTCAAAAGTTGAGGCAATGTGACAAAACTAGATAATCACATTTGTATAAAGAAAATTAAACCAGATTTAGGACCATAAGAATGTTTTTTTGTATTGTAACATTTGTAGCGATTTCGTCCTTAATTCATAAAAAAAAAGAAAAAAACATACTATAATAATATATCTAGATATATATATATATAGTAAAATGAATGCTTACAGTAGTTTACTGAACAACCTTACATTCACTGTACTACAATATTTTGACAATTACAGTAAAATAAACTATTATTGTAATGAAAGTCTGATATCATCAAGAACAATGGTATTATCTTAGTGTTGTTGTCACATAAAATAAATCCATGTAACTGTTTTTTTCAAAAAAAAAAAAAAAAAAAAAAAAAAAAAAAAAAGGGTAAAAAGTTTTTTTTTGGTGTGTGTTCTTTCTTAAAATATAAGATAAAAATATATATGAACTTTTTATACTTGTGGTGCAACATGACCAGCTCCTCTAGATCTCATCATAAGTCACTGAAAAACGTAACTCAGTTTTTGTGTGTGTTTTACATGAGGGCTTGTCTGGTTGCAGTTCAGGAGAGTAGGATGCTTTGTGCTTCAACAGCTGGTCACAAGTGGTCTGTTAGGGACACAAACACACACAAACACACACACACACAAACACAACATCTCCATGATGAGAGGAACTCAAAGACGAATACTAAAAAATATAGGTCACATCTTAAAGACGTCTGCATCCATCAGCTCGGAGTCTAAATCTACAACATCAGCTGCCAGATCAGTTCTGCTCCTGCCTCCAGTGCCAAACATTTGCCAAAACCTCACATTCACACCCTCAGCACTGTGTTCATTAGCTACAGCCTGCACACAGATATACAGCCATATTTATCTACATGTGTTTGCTTATCCGTTTAATTCTGTTACTGTGCCTCTGTTTGCTTTACAAACACATAGACAGGCACTATATCACAGTGTCAGAGTCTAGAGGTGTGCTGCAGGACTCTGTGTGACTGTGTGTGCATAGCATGCATGACGTGAAGGTATGGTTTTGATGTATGATGTACGTATGTATGTGTATGTGTGTCCAAAAACCACTTAAATACAACAGAATAACTTGCCAGATGGCCGACTTCATTAGAAATGGCAGTATTACAAGGTTAAAGCTGAAGTGTGTGATGTGTTTAATGTTGAATACGTATCTCAGCTTACAGACATAACTGTAAGTGAACTATTCATAGTTTCGAAGTTTGAGCAGTTATAAGTTTATCAGAAATTATTGCAAAGACTACCGGGTTCTTTATAGCTTGCATTTTAAATAACTGATTCATTCGTTAATTTTTATAGGTTTAATTTGAATTTATTCATCCAATTATTTAAATATTACGGGTATAATTTGTATTAATTTATTAATTCATTCATTGAATTCTATCTATCTATGAAAAAGGAATATAATACAAAAGCAAAACGTAAAGAAGCAAACCTGGGTTGCTTTTAAGTTCATAATGTGCATCTTTTGTGAACCTCTTCAAGGCTCAAGTTCACAAGACAAACAGTCAATCAGACACATGCTTTTCCAGCTGTTTCTCATAATATAATCAAAAAGTTTACTTCAACAAGAGTGTGTCACTGTCTCGCACTGCCTTTTAACAATCAAGGCTTTTGTTTAAAAAGTCAAATAAAGTAAATATCGCATATTTACTTACCACGGAGTAAAATTGTGTGTGTGTGTGTGTGTGTGTGAGAGAGAGAGAGAGGGAGAGACTACAGATACACTGTACTCCCTGCAATCTCAGACCACCCTCCACAAACAAATACTAATTACATTTGGTATTTGGACATAATACTAGTATTTTTGGACAAGTGCCTTGGTAACATCACTGTACTCTTTAAAGTACCCTGGGAATACATAATGATATACTTTATCAAGACAGGAACTATAATGTCATATCTACCAGAGTCACAGTAATTTTTGTAACTGTCAGCAATATAGTAGAAGACAGCCTCACACGAACTCTTGATTCTCTAGAGGTCCTATAGACCTTGACCACCGAAATTGTGCTGTCATAGGTGTCAGGGCTGTCAATGGATCTGAAAAACTGACTTCAAAGTCAGAGGATACAGTAACTGACCGCTGTAATCTGCCCGCCAAGATAACATGTCACAGATACAGTTTACAACACAGTTGAAAATATTTTTTTAATGTTTTATGGAGAGAAAAAAGTATATTTGCTCAACAAGGCTGTGTTTATTTGATCAAACATATTTTAAAAAGTAATATTGTAAAAATATTATTAAAAATGTCATTCATTCTGGTAATTATATTATTCTGAATTTCCAGCCATTACACTAGTCTTCAGATTGGTCACATGACCCTTCAGAAATCATTCGAATATGCTGACCCTGGCTCTAATGTCAATGTTCAAAATTGAGATTTATACATCATCTGAAAGCTGGATAAATAAGCTTTCCATTGATGTATGGTTTGTTAGGACAGGACAATATTTGGCCGAGATACAACTATTTGAAAATCTGGAATCTGAGGGTGCAAAAAAATAAAAATATTGAGAAAATTGCCTTTAAAGTTGTCCAAATTAAGTTCTTAGCAATGCATATTACTAATCAAAAAATAAATTTTGGTATATTTACAGTAGGAAATTTACAAAAAAAATCTTCATGGAACATGATCTTTACTTAAATATCCTAATGATTTTTGGCATAAAGGAAAAATGTATAATTTTGACCCATTCAATGTATTTTAGGCTATTGCTACAAACATACCCCAGCGACTTAAGACTGGTTTTGTGGTCCAGGGTCACATATGATGATTTGCTGCTCAAGAAACATTGCTTATTATTATAGTTGTTAATATTTTTTTGGAAACTGCACTCTAAAAAATGCTGGGTTGATTCAACCCAACCTTGGGTCAAAAATGGACTAACACAACTTTTGGGTTAAATTTTGGTTACATTTTAAATGAGCTTTGTTTAACCAACAGTTGGGTGTGTCCATATTTGACCCAACATGGGGTGAAATACAACACAGCATTTTTTTAGAGTGTGTAAAAGATTTTCTATTTAATATTTTTCCCCCTAGGACTTTCTGATAAATTGAAAGTTTTAAAAGAACAGCATTTATTCAAAATAGGAATCTTTTGTACCATTATAAATGTCTTATTGATTTTAATGCATACTTGATAAAGAAAAACATTCTTAAATAAATAAATAAATAAAATTATCCAAATTGCATAACCCAAACTAGTGTATGTGTCTTCAGAACTTAGTTTAAGAACTGTTCCATACAGAGCCCCCTATATGGACATGGCGACGGGGTTAAAAAAAAAAAAACATTGGAGGAAAAATTACATTTCAATGCCAACCCTGGCTCATTGGAAATACATGCTTGTGGCAACGTTTCTGCAACACCAGCATTACGTACCATACTACACGTTTCACGGCAGTGTCAAAGTAGAATGTCCAGTGAGTGGCACTAAAACGCACATTCAATACGTGACCATTACCACGTTTTTATTACATTGGTACAGGCACATATTCTGCGTTGCTTCTGGTACATATTGTTGGCAGTTCAGAATTCAAATGTAGGTGAATGTAGCCAACAAGAATGTTCTATGGTGTTGGATAATACACCTACACCAAACCCAATCTAAACTTACCTATAGTGTTAAAGAATGCAAAAACTTATAAAAATGCATTCGCTGAAGTTAATCAGCTATTTAACTTCCTTCTAATTGGTATTTAGATTGATTTTCAAATTGTTTTGCAGCATGTAAAAGTGTTTGAAGGTCAATATGGGTGCAATTAATTGTGTGAGAATTAGGCTTTCTTAATCAAAACTCTAGCCCTGTAAATCATAATTTTGTGGAAAGAAATAAAAGCTGTAGGAGTTTTACTGCCTCTTGTTTTAATTCCAACTGCAAACTGCAACGATTTGTACGTATCTCTCTTTTTAATTTTTCTATAACCATGTCCCCTTAGGGGCTCTGAAGTTGAGGCTCCAGCACCAGCATCATGTTAGTAGAAAATGTATAAGAAATGGAGAAAGAATCTAAACCATGCACTGGGCTCCAAATGTGCTAACAAAAACCTTAACCTCACAAAAGAAAGAGGGGAGGAAAAAAACAACATAATGGTGTGTATGTAGGCAAGCGTATCCTGAGGGACAAAAAGAACAAAGGAGAAGAAAGAAGGAATTCTCTTCATCAGCAACCTGAAACATTATCAAATGTTTGACCATGTCAGCAGGTTCGTCCTTTCCTCTAGAAATCAATCTCCTCTAGCACAAGCGCTGTTATTCAACTCATATAAAACACATTAGTACTTCATATGATCCTCAAAGCTCGAGTGCATCTGGCAGAGAATTGGTAAGATCAATGCAATGCTGAAGTCTCATTAATCAAAAACAGGAAGGGAGGGTGAATTAATGAACTGTATTTGGTCTACGATAACTCTAATGTCAATACATTCCTCTGACCGTGAACAGCAATCTGATAAAAGGGCTTAACACAAAAGCACAGGAAATATAGCGCATTACACTCATGCAAATTCAATTTAGCCAGAACATTTTTTATGTCCAGGGGTCAGCAACCTTTTTGACACCAAGTGCAATAGAAATAAACAAACAATAAGCAAATAAATAAATAAATACAATTATTTTTATAGTATGCATGTGTTTGTGTAGCACTTCAAATTATTATAATATGCATTTATTTGCTCAACTAAAATAAATGTAAACATTTGTTTATTTGTATGACACTATGAATTAATGTAATATGAATGTATTTTATTTATATCTTTAAAGACGGAATTACTGCAAGAGACAGCTTGGCATATACATTTTTTTTTTTACTTTTCACTTTAAATATTTTTAAGTTAATTTATAGATCTGTTTATTAATTTGTATAGCTCTACAAATTAAATGTCATTTGCATTCATTTTATGTTTATCTTTAATTAAAGGAAGAATTACTGCAAAAGACAGTTTGGCATGCAAATGCATTATATTAATTTGCAGTGCAAAACAAAATATAATAACAGATGAAATCAAATTATCACTAAGAGAGGTTTGGCAAGAAGAAAATACCATCAATCATGTGCCTAAAGTTGCAAAGCACTGGTTCAGTCCATATTTGACTGTGATTTTAAAAGTCAGTGTCCATCAGGAAATGATATGTACCTGCCCATATTTGGCAGCCAGATGTAAGGGTGTCCAGTAGTTGTTGTCAGACACCTGGACGTCTGCCCCGTTCTCCAGCAGCAGAGACACCACCTCCTTATAACCACTGGCACTGGCGATGTGTAGCTGCAAACACAGACAAACACTTCATATGTGAGGTTTAATTTGGCCAAAAGCCATCCCATTCAAATCACCATCTGTACACATTACACAGACTGTGTCATATTTAGAGATCAGAACGGTTACACATTTTGAGCTTCATGTATTTTCTCACCAGCGTGACCCCGTCATCATTCTGTTGATTGACGCTCCCCCCGCTGCTGACCAGCTGCCTCACGTCAGACAACATGGTGGATGAGCGCTGGGTCTTCATCTGGTGCATAGAGCTCATGTCCACTCCTAACAAATGCACAGACAGGTATAGAACTGAGAATGAATGCAGATGATGGACACACAAGAGTTCAGGGCAGAAGTCACATGACAGAGCTTTTATTCGTCAGTGTATGGGATCAGATGGGATGGGATCTCTCTCGGTGTCCTAATTTTGTGTCAACTGGAGGATATATTCTTCAGTTTCACATGTCAAACAGTGCTCTATTAGACAAAGCATAAGATCAGCAGTAGCAGAAGATGTGGAGTAGGCCGTCCTGAGATAGTGAGAGTCTTGACTGTAATGATAAACGAACTCCGTGACAGCAGCCCAGAGAAGCGTGTCTGTTTCTCTGGATCTCGCTGATTGATTAGCAGGCTAAAGTAATTCTTACTGTATCCGGCATGTGCGCTGACAGAATGGATGACTGCTAACAACACGGTTGAACGGTATGACTGTATATGCAGTTCAGTCAGTAGAAATATATCTGTGTGGTTATCAGATGGCAGAACTGCTTTGTTATTTACACGTGTGAGCAATGGGAAACATGGTGCCACACACAAATCTATACCAGAATGTGTCCTACACAAGACAAGATGAAAAAGTACTGCTGCAGTTTCAGTCAACACAGAGCAAAAATGTCCTACCATCTAATGAAGCATTTGAGAATTTTATTTAATTATTTAAATTTTTTTTTTTTAACTCTTTATTTTAATTCTGTGATTCTCTGGAAACAGTGTATGCAATTTGAATCTGAAACAAACAAATATATGAAAGAAAAAATGTAAATACAGGTAAATATAGGTGAAAATACACTAATGATCACAAGTATGGGGTCGATTGATTGATTGAAATTAATACTTCAACAAGGACGCATAAATTGATCAAAAGTGACAGTAAAGAGAATTAAAATGTACTAACTAATCTCTATGTCACAAATTATTTCTTCTGAATTCAAAAAAAGCTGAAAAAATGCATAACAAAAATATTAGCAGGCACAAATGCTTTCAACATGATAATATTCAGAGCAGCAAACAGTTTTAGGCTGATTTGTCGAACGATCATGTGGACACTGAAGATGAAGTATGATGGCTGAAAATAATCACATTCTATTTTAAAAAGTAAAATAGTAAACAGTTATTTTAAATTTTAATAATAGTTCACAATAGTACATATTACTCTATTTTTGATCAAATAAATGTAGCCCTGGTGAGCATAAAAGACTTAAAAAAAAAAAAAAAAAAAACAACAACATTAATATATATATATATATATTTATATACATATACACACGTACTCACAGAAGTGAGTACACCCCTCACATTTTGTAAATATTTTATTATATCTTTCATGTGACAACACTGAAGAAATTAAACTTTGCTACAATGTAAAGTAGTGACTGTACATCTTGTATAACAGTGTAAATTTGCTTTCCCCTCAAAATAACTCAACACACAGACATTAATGTCTAAACCGCTGGCCACAAAAGTGAGTACACCCCTAAGTGAAATGTCCAAATTGGGCCCAAAGTGTCAATATTTTGTGCGCCCACCATTATTTTCCAGCACCGCCTTAACCCTGGGCATGAGTTCACCAGAGCTTCACAGGTTGCAACTGGAGTCCTCTTCCACTCCTCCATGAAGACATCACGGAGCTTGTGGATGTTAGAGACCTTGCGCTCCTCCACCTTCCGTTTGAGGATGCCCATGCTTGGCCAATCCATCACCTTTACCCTCAGCTTCTTTAGCAAGGCAGTGGTCGTCTTGGCGGTGTGTTTGGGGTCGTTATCATGTTGGAATACTGCCCTGCGGCACAGTCTCCGAAGGGAGGGGAACATGCTCTGCTTCAGTACGTCACAGTACATGTTGCATTCATGGTTCCCTCAATGAACTGAATTCCCCAGTGCCGGCAGCACTCATGCAACCCCACACCATGACACTCCCACCACCATGCTTAACTATAGGCAAGACACACTTGTCTTTATACTCCTCAATTGGTTGCCGCCACACACGCTTGACACCATCTACGTTTATCTTGGTCTCATCAGACCACAGGACATGGTTCCAGTAATCCATGTCTTTAGTCTGCTTGTTTTCAGCAAACTGTTTGCGGGCTTTCTTGTGCATCATCTTTAGAAGAGGCTTCCTTCTGGGATGACAGCCATGCAGACCAATTGATGCAGTGTGCGGCGTATGGTCTGAGCACTGGGGGGGAAAAAAAACAAAAAAACAGGCTGACCCCCTAACCCTTCAACCTCTGCAGCAATGCTGGCAGCACTAATACGTCTATTTCCCAAACACAACCTATGGATATGACGCTGAGCACGTGCACTAAACTTCTTTGGTCGACCATGGCGAGGACTGTTCTGAGTGGAACCTATCCTGTTAAACCGCTGTATGGTCTTGGCCACCGTGCTGCAGCTCAGTTTCAGGGTCTTGGCAATCTTCTTATAGCCTACGCCATCTTTATGTAGAGCAACAATTATTTTTTTCAGATCCTCAGAGAGTTCTGTGCCAACTTCCAGTGACCAGTATGAGAGAGTGAGAACGATGACACCAAATTTAACACATCTGCTCCCCATTCACACCTGAGACCTGGTAACACTAATGAGTCACATGACACCGGGGAGCGAAAATGGCTAATTGGGCCCAATTTGAACATTTTCACTAAGGGTGTACTCACTTTTGTGGACAGCGGTTTAGACATTAATGGCTGTGTGTTGAGTTATTTTGAGGGGACAGCAAATTTACACTGTTATACAAGCTGTACACTCACTACTTTACATTGTAGCAAAGTGTAATTTCTTCAGTGTTGTCACATGAAAAGATATAATAAAATATTTACAAAAATGTGAGGGGTGTACTCACTTCTGTGAGATACTGTACACATATATTACATCTACCTATACATATAGATATATAATACACACACACACACATACATACACACACAACAGTCGTGGTTCAGAATCTTGGACACCCTTGGTAAATATGATCAAAGGCGGCTGTGAAAATAAATCTGCATTGTTAATCATTTTGATCTTTTATTTTAAAAAAATCACATAAATCTAACCTTTCATTGTAGAATAAGAATTTAAAATAGGGGGAAATATAATTATGACAAATGTTTTTCTCTAATACACATTGGACACAATTAACGGCACCTTTTTATTCAATGCTTTTTGAAACCTCCATTTGGCATGATAGCAGCTTCTTCTTCAGTTCACCACACTCATTTTCTATAGGGTTCAGGGTCCATTATAAGATTTCTAACAGAGTCAGTCACTTTTTGATTTTTTATCTGTAGGTATTTGATAGAATCAAAGATGCCAAGCATCTAAACAAGATGTCCAGGACCTCCAGCAGAAATATAGGCCCACAACATTAAAAATACAGCAGTATATTTCATTGTACACATGGGGTACTTTTTATCCCTGTGTGCACCAAACCCTTCTTGAGTGTTTGCTGCTAAAAAGCAAATTTTTTATTTACATCTGACCATAGAAGCCAGTCCCATTTGAAGTTGCAGTCATGTCTGACAACAGAATATGCTGGGGATTGTTTTTGGATGAGAGCATTTTCTTTTCTTGAAACCCTCCCAAACATGTGGTGTAGGTGCAGCTTGATTTTTTTTTTAAAGGTTTTCTGACCATGAGACTCAACTATTTTCTGCAATTCTCCAGCTGTGATCCTCAGAGAGTCTTTAGCCACTCAAACTCTCATCCTCACCGTGCATTAGGACGATATAGACACAAGTCCTCTTCCAGGCAGATTTGTAACATCTTTAGTTGATTTGGAAATTCTTAATTATTATGGTGGAAATGGGAATTTTCACTGCTCTAGTTCTTTTCTTAAAGTCACTTTCTAATTGTGAAGCTCAATTATCTTTTGCTGAACATCAGAAATATATTCTTTGGTTTTACTCATTGTGATCAATGATAAAGGGAATTTGGCCTTTGTGTTCCTCATATTTATATTCCTGTGAAACAAGAAGCCATGGCTGGATAATTTCATGTTCATAATCACCATGGTATGCTCAAAATTGTAAATATGAATGGGAATATACGTTACAGATATTTTACTCATTAGAATTTCTAAGGGTACCATTAATTGTGTCCAACGTGTATTTGAGAAAAAAAAAAATTTCATAATGAGATTTTCCCCCATTTTAAATTCTTATTCTCCAATGAAAGGTTAGATTTATGTGATTTTTTAAAATAAAATATCAAAATGATTAACAAAGCAGATTTATTTTCACAGCCTTCTTTGATCATATTTACCATTTGTGTGCCAATACTGCTGACCCGACTGCATACTATATACAGTGGGTACGGAAATTATTCAGACCCCCTTAAATTTTTAACTCTTTGTTATATTGCAGTCATTGCTAAAATCATTTAAGTTAATTTTTTTTCCTCAGTAATGTACACACAGCACACCATATTGACAGAAAAAAACAGAATTATTGACATTTTTGCAGATATATTAAAAAAGAAAAACTGAAAAATCACATGGTCCTAAGTATTCAGACCCTTTGCTCAGTATTAGTAGAAGCACCCTTTTGATCTAATACAGCCATGAGTCTTTTTGGGAAAGGTGCAACAAGTTTTTCACACCTGGATTTGGATCCTCTGCCATTCCTCCTTGCAGATCCTCTCCAGTTCTGTCAGTTTGGATGGTAAACGTTGGTGGACAGCTATTTTAGGTCTCTCCAGAGGTGCTCAATTGGGTTTAAGTCAGGGCTCTTGCTGGGCCATTCAAGAACAGTCACAGAGAGGTTGTGATAAGATGATGGGATAGATAGATGATGATAGATGAGAGATAGACAGACAGACAGACAGATAGATAGACAAATGATGATAGATAGATAGATAGATAGAAGATAGAAAGACAGATAGATAGATGATGGATAGATAGATAGATAGATAGATAGGTGATAGATAGATAATAGATAGAGTGATAGATAGAAAGATGATGGATAGATAGATAGATGATAGATAGATAGATAGATAGATGGATAGATAGATAGATGATGGATATATAGATAGACAGACAGACAGAAATATAGATAGATGGATGGATTAGATAGATAGATTTATAGATAGATAGATAGATAGATAGGAACAGACAGACAGACAGATAGATAGACAAATGATGGATAGATAGATAGATATAGATAGATGTAGATCGATAGATAGATAGGAGCTAGATAGATAGACGACACCCCCCCCCCCCCGATAGATAGATGATGGATAGATAGATGATAGATAGATAGATAGATAGAAGATAGAAAGATAGATAGACAGACAGAAAGATAGATAGATAGATGGATAGATAGATAGATGGATAGACAGACATGGATAGATAGATAGATAGATGATGGATGGATGGAGGGATGGATAGATAGATAGATGATAGATGATAGATAGAGAGATAGAGGATGGATAGATAGATAGATAGATAGAAAAAAAATAGATAGATAGATAGATAGATAGATAGATGATGGATAGATAGATAGATGATAGATGATAGATAGATAGATAGATAGAGAGGGATCGATAGTATAGATGGATAGATATATAGATAGAGATGGATAGATGATAGATATATAGATGATAGATAGATAGAACGACAGACAGAACGATAGATAGATAGATAGACAGACAGGCAGACAGACAGACAGACAGACAGACGATCGATAGACAGACAAGGGGGGGAAACCAGATGATAGATAGACAGGATCAGCCAGATCGATCGATCGATAGAAGGGACAGACAGACAGATGATAGATAGACAGACAGACAGATGATGGATAGACAGACAGACAGATGGACGGACAGACAGACAGATAGAACGATCGATAGACGGACAGACAGACAGAACGATCGATAGAATGATCGATCGATAGACAGACAGACAGACAGATGATAGATAGAAGACAGACAGACAGACAGAGAGACAGATGATAGATAGACAGACAGACAGACAGACAGATGATAGATAGACAGACCGACAGACAGATAGATAGATAGATAGATGATGGATGGATGATAGATGGATAGATGGATGGATTGATAGATGATGGATGGATGGATAGATAGACAGATAGATGATGGATAGATAGACAGACAGACAGACAGACAGACAGACAGAAACAGATCGACGAAGCGATAGGGACAGACAGACAGAAGATGAAGATAGACAGACAGAAACAGATCGATCGATCGATAGACAGACAGACAGACAGATAGATAGATAGACAGACAGACAGGCAGATGATAGATAGACAGACAGACAGATGATAGGACAGACAGACAGGAAAAGACAGACAGACAGAAGAAAGATCGATCGATCGATTAGCAGCAGACAGACAAGATGATAGATAGACGACAGACAGACAGACAGACAGACAGATGATAGACAGACAGACAGACAGACAGACAGACAGATGATAGATAGACAGATAGACAGACAGACAGACAGACAGACAGACAGATAGATAGATAGATAGACAGACAGACAGACAGACAGACAGACAGATAGATAGATAGATAGATAGATAGATAGATAGATAGATAGATAGATAGATGACTTAAAGGGATGTAGCGCACCGTCAGCAGTGCAGCATATGGAGAGACAACAAGATGGCTCACGAGGACTGGGAGTCTCGCCGCTCGCGCATGCGCACTGTCCTCTTCCAACTCGAGAAATCACTCATTAAGCATGTTAAGGTGCCCCACAAGTTCTTCGTAACCCGCATCTTAAACACAGTGATTTAACTCGAGAACATTAATTTAATGAGTCACCATAGCTGTACGCCGCGAGCCAGAACGGATCCCACTACGGCGAAGGACGACCTCATGAATATTAATGAGCGTTGCTTGGTAACCTTCCTGGAGCGTCACCTTATTAATATTCAAGAGCCGATCCTTCGCCATAGTGCGGTCGGTGAACGCGGCAGCGGTGCAGAACCCCCTGCTGCTAGCTCAACTAGCGCGCTTCCGGTGTATTTCCGCCTGCCCGAAGCCCCGAAGCCCGCTGTGCTGGTGCTGCTTCCCCGCTTCTGCGTCTGGACTGATCCGCGGGAGCTTCGTGGAGCTCTGGTCTGAGGGATGTCCGCTGACGCGCTGACACATGCGCAGCGCTGCGATAACCGCCCGCGAGCCCGAGTAAGCACACGTTAATCGGTGGGCCGGTGAAGTTTTCGCGGAAGCATTGATGTTGTCGACAGGTAAGCATGCACGGGATGACACGGGTCACAAAACGGGGCTTAGGCGACTTCTTTTGCTTGAATATTCATATTAATGGGCATGGTTTACTTCTAAGGGGATCTATTAAACGCATATCTGTGGATTATGTCACACACAGTCAACCGATAAACGATCAATAGACTCCGTAGGAGAGCAGTCGCGCGCCTCTGCTGATAATAAACACGCGAGATCATGTGTGGAAACAAACGCAGGGATGTTTCCTCCTCTTGTGCGCCCTGTAGCGCGCGGATAGTCACTCTCTGTGTATTGGGATTGGTTTA
The DNA here is from genome assembly GCA_018155175.1 of Sinocyclocheilus anophthalmus. Lineage (NCBI taxonomy): Eukaryota > Metazoa > Chordata > Actinopteri > Cypriniformes > Cyprinidae > Sinocyclocheilus > Sinocyclocheilus anophthalmus. The sequence continues at coordinate 21,355 of JADLZN010003879.1, read as the reverse complement.
TTTGGGCAGCGCGCGCTGATGCTTCCCTTACAGTGGTGTAGTGATGGGAATGTATTTAAACATATTGTAGGGCACTGAGTGATTACTGTATGTGTATATCATTGCATTCACGTGACAACGCAAATAATACCATGGTGCATGTGCAAAAGACGTGGTGTTATAAAGAGACATGTCCAAAAACAGTGTGTTTGTGTACTGACATGGTGACTCACATTTATTATTCAATTTGTTTGGGAATCTCTTACATAAAGTACAGCATCAGATGCTCCTGACATGGTCCATAAGATCAGCACACCAAGAAATGAAACCGATACCTGACAAAGTGGACAAGGAATAGCTTGCTGTTACAATGGCACAATGGCAGAAACATGGTAATTTGAGGGTAGTTGTGTGTACAGTGACGCCTGTCTAATGTTGATTCCTCACAAGCATACATTGAAAGGGCAGCAGCTTTATTTCGAAGGTCGGTGAGGCTGTGTTTTATTATCGGTCAGCCAACAGAGTAGTTGACGAATCAGAGACACTTAATATGTGGCAGTGTAATGCAGATTCAGCCCTGTGACAACATTTCCGTGCCCTTTGCGGTTTGTTGTAGTGGATTGTATTTGTTGCTAGTCGTTTCTGTTTCGCATCCTAACATATTACACTGAATGCAGAGGATGTGTTTCATTGTGTTTTGCGTGCGCACACTAGATCAGGTGTGGTTAACCCGTGTGTTTGCTTTGAGGTCGAGCTGTGTTATCTCTCAGAGCGTCACAGTTCATCATTCTGGTCATAATGTAGTCACATAGGTTTACTATTTTAAGTCAGTCGTTCTCACTTGTCCATCACGTGGTGACTCGGCACAGTAAAAGAACAGCTTTCACCCTGTGCTTAGCAGCATAGTTTCTTGTTAGTATGATAGGTTGACTTAAAGAGATCATTACCCAAATAAGCTAGAGTGCGAATGTGCTCAAGTATTCTGTAGGAGAAAACCCGCGATGGAATCAGACATCTGACAATAAAGCGAAACAACAGAGAACTAAAATACCCAAGTAGTCCTCGGACTCCATGCTTGATATTTACAGTAAAAATCTGGCATTCATTTGATCTGGAGCGATTAATTAGCAGAAGTAATTACTCCACCACATGTGTGGCGTCATTGTAATGGTTGAACCAATGTGTTTTGAATGATAGATGTGCAACAAAGTTTCGGAAACTGTCGTGACTAGCTAGTTTCTCCGATGACGCGTCATGCTGTGGTAGTTCAGCCGCTAGTTACAGTAGTGTAAGGGAAACACACCCCATGTTTGGTAACAAATTGGAATTTTTAACAAAGTACTTTAAATGTGACCCTGGAGCACAAAACCAATCTTAAGTCGCTGGGGTATATTTGTAGCAATAGCCAAAAATACATTGTATGGGTCAAAATTATAGATTTTTCTTTTATGCCAAAAATCATTAAGATATTAAAATCATGTTCCATAAAGATATTTTGTAAATTTCCTACCGTAAATATATATAAACTTAATTTTTGATTAGTAATATGCATTGCTAAGAACTTCATTTGGACAACTTTAAAGATGATTTTCTCAATATTTCGATTTTTTTGCACCCTCAGACTCCAGATTTTCAAATATTGTCCTATCCTAACAAACCATACATCAATGGAAAGCTTGTTTATTCAACTGTAAATTTCAAAAAATTGACCCTTATGACTGGTTTTGTGCTCCAGGGTCACACATATATAATTTTTGTACATTTAGCTAATTATTCCTTTATGAACAACAAGTAACAGTACCAATTTTGCCCAATGCATTAAAAAGAACGGCCACTTTATTCATTTATGAATCAGACTGCTCTAGTTGCGCAGCATGTTTGGGGCTGCATGCAACCAGCGAGGTAGGTGCGCAAGCGAGATATGTAGTCTATTTATTCTCTTTGTGTTGCCTTCTTTCCGCATGTCTTTTGTCTGCGGATCACTGCTAAACGCATTTGTCATCAGACATTTCTATGCAGCCTGATATACTCGGTTCCTGGTACCACAGAGCAGCAAACTTTTAGCGCTAACAAGAACTGGTTTTTCCAGCCCAGAGCTGCCATTCCTGTGGTGGAAATGCTCAGAACGGTTCGAGAACGGCCCAGCTAGCATGCGGGTGGAAAAGGGTCCCCTGACGCTGAGGAGGTCAGTGATGAGCTCTTAATGAGAGTTCTGCAGCAGAAGCGTGTCTCGGGACGCGTCTGTCACACGCTGCCTGCCACCCAGCATTCTGTCTGCCATCGACACCCACAGCAGAAAGGTTCTGTCACGCCTCACAGCCCATTAAACATAGTTCACACAAAAATGAAGCTCGTCCTCATTTTACTTCGTGGCCCTGTTTACACCTGGTATTAAGATGTGTTTTCAGTAGGGCTGCACCCTTAATAGTCGACCTCACCTAAACGTTCGTTTCATCTAGATACTTCCCTCTTATTTCATCACACTCTATATCACTTTCATAGATAGGTGGATGAATGAATAAAGCAACAATATAAGACATATATTCTATGACAAGATATCTCAGAAACCTGGCGGAGGACTCAGTCAGCACTTTCTGCTGGATTCATGGGCTAGTGGATAGTTTTCCATATTTTCATATATTCAAAATGGCATTTGCACATTCCGTGCACTGACTTCATTTTAAATGTAATTTACATTAGTTATGTCTAGAGCTAATTGTCTTAACATTTGGAGTGTTCCCAGTTGATCTTTTCGTTTCAGTAAGCGTCGTACGAGTGTGATTTCAGCCGTCACAGCAATGCTAGCTTAAGCGTAACTTGCATGTGATCCTATAGATTAGACTTATTTATGATTTGATTGGTGGGATGTTTTGAAGATTGTGAAGGGTTTTGACATTTTTTTGAAGGATTTTTCTAATTGCAAACTGCTTTTGCATTTTTAACATGCAATAAATGCAACCGTCCAAAATTGAAAATTCAGTCATTATCTACTCATCCTCATCCAGAATGAAAGAAAAAAATCTGAGAGAGACTTTGTTTCTTGTTTCCATTGAAATAAAAGAAAGGCTTTATCTGTAAAGCTCTGAAATGACAACAAATCAGCAGAAAATGCACATCAGAGTGGTCCATGTGTCTAATTACTGTCTTCTGAAGTCATTTGATCAGTCATTCAGAGTGGATTTGACACAGCATGCGAATAAGTACATCATGACAGATCTGTTTGTTTTCTGTAGTAACACCCTTTGCTGTGATAGTGTAGAGAAAGTCTGCTTTTCCTGGTGCTGTCAGTAAAGAAATCAACTGCTCCAGTGTGTGCAGAGAGAAGAGGATATATCCATATATCTATATTTTCTTTATAAGCGATTCTATATGAGGCGATACCGTTTATATGGATATACAGTAGTTTGATATGAGCGCATCTGAAAATATAGCGGAGGACACAGACTGAGCTGCTGCGGAGAAAGTGCATCATCCAGTTTATTCCAAACATGTGACGAGCTTCATGAGTCCTTTAAAAACTGGTAAAACATAGTTTATAGTTTGGTTTGGTATGTTAGTTTAAGTGGCTCGGCCCTTCATATGCTCTGATAGAAAGGCTGCGTGTGCCACTGACAGAGACATTAGGCTACTCGCGCCGTTTAATGTGTTTGAGATGTGCGGTCTTCCTGAATGCATAACTTACATTTCACAGGTATATTCTCTGTCTGTAAATGTTAGAATGCCTTTTCTGTCAGAAGTGCATGAGCCTTCTGCTTTGGGATTCTCCGCTAAACTTCACAGACTTCAGTGAACGAGCGCCAAACAGACAGAGCTCAATTAAATATCAGCGCAATCATTCTGACTAAAATATACATTTCGCTGAAATATTTATAGTTGGACAATAAATGTGACATGTAGAATTTTAAACCTACAAGTAAGTCTATTTTTATGATAGCACTGACTGTAAAGTGACTGTGATGGGGTAATCAAAATAGCCTAACACAACTCTGTGCTTTTGTTCTTATTTATTTTCACTTTTAGTTTAGTGAATTTAACTTGTGCTTTAAAAGCCTTACTTTTGTTTTTAGATTGCATTGTTAAAATGAAATGTGATTTTAACCCTTTTTTGCACACAATATAAAGGCTTATATGGTTACATTCACTTTATTTGTTTTCATAGCCTTTAATATGTATTGTTTTGTTGGACAACATTGGGCGGTAAGTGAAATATTTATATTAAATACAATTTTTTTAAATACAAATACAAAAAAGAAAATACCGAGATATATACCGTATATCGCAAATCGGCCAAAAAATACAGAGATATTAATTTTTGCCCATATCACCCAGCCATATTCTGCAGGAACAAATACATTCACTCTTCAGAACACTATAACTTTTGTACTATAATTTCTTTATTTGCTATAGGCCTAGACATTTTTAACCAATTGCATGTTGTTATCCCTTTTTAGTTATTTCTCAATTACTTGCATTGCATGTCGAATTTTAAACCTAAATTTAACAACCAATAACAAATATTTCCGCAAAATGAATATTTTTGCACTAAGCATGAATTGCGCTCCGTCTGTCTGACACATGTGCGCGTGTGCTGCCGCTCATTCAGTGAAGTCAGTAAAGTTTAACAGAGACTTGCTTTCTGTCAAGAAGAGCCTTTATGCAAAATGGAAATACAAAAAAAAAGCATACCTAAACTTTTTGAACAAAACATCAGTCAATCACGTTTTTTTATGATAGAACTTTAGTAATTAGAACTAAAGCATAGCAGACTTGTATGGTGGTGGTGCTTGAGACAAAAGTCATTCTGATAATGCTTCTGCTAATAATGGTATACAATGTTCTAAGGTCTGATGAGCTGCTCAAGGAACGGTGGCTGCATTAGCTCCACCCACTACTCAAGGAACGGTGGCTTTTACTTGTTCTTAAACGTTGAATAATTCCAAATGAACTCCATTATTTTGACAGGAAAAAAGTTTACTCACTGTGTAGAGGGTGGCATTTCCTGCAGCAGTTAACTCCGTGACCTCAGCTATTAGGTTTTGGATGTGATTTGCTGATAGAAATGTGTTAATTACTGCTGTAATTTGAGGCCTATAGTGGACATTTTCAATGCACAGACCCGATTAAAGGAATAGTTCACCCAAAAATGAAAATGCCCTTATTGTCATGGAGTCACCAGACACGGCAGATCCTGCAGCTCCACCCACTTGTTCACAATCCCCAGAGTTCTGATACACCGCACCTGCCTACACCAATCAAGCCACCCTTTATAAACCTTCACTGTGCACTTCTCATTTGTCTGTTCTTGTTGTTACCTTGCGCAACAAACTGGCTACCTACCTGTTCTACTTACCTTCCTCGATCCTTCATCTTCCTGTTGAGCATTCACCATTGTGGACTCTTACCTGCTTGTCACTACTCAACAGTGTCTCAGCTAAGTCTGCTTTACTCATCCATTTATCTGCCTGCCTCCATATTGTCAATAAACATCCCATCTGTATCAGTCCCTGTCCTGTGTCCTTCTGTTTCATAACACTTACACTCAGGCCATCCAAGCTGTATATGAGTTTGTTTCTTCATCAGATTTGTAGAAATGTAGCATCGCATCAGTGTCTCAGCAATGGATGCTCTGCAGTGAATGGGTGCCGTCAAAACGAGAGTCCAAACAGCTGATAAAAACATCACAATAATCCACACCACTCCAGTCCATCTGTTAAAATCTGGAGAAGACAAAAGCTGAAACTAATCCATCAAGAAGTTTGTAACTAAAATAATCCATAATAACGCTTCCTCCAGTGAAAAAGTCCATCTCCTGTGGTCTCCACCCACATTTATTATGGATTATGGTCTCGTATTTTAGTTAAAAATGTCTTAATGCTGGATTAGTTTCAGCTTTTGTCTTCTCCAGATGTTAAACGGAGGGAGACTGGAGTTGTGTGGATTATTGATGTTTTATCAGCTGTTTGAACTCTCATTCTGACGGCCCCCATTCACTGCAGAGCATCCATTGGTGAGACACTGATGCAATGCTGCATTTCTACATCTACTTCTTGGAGATGGCCTGAGGGTGAGCATATTTTAATTTTTGGTTTAACTTCTTTTCAATGTGATATTTAGCGAGCTTAAACTCTAGGGCAGTTTCTCTTCTTTTCCTCTCTGGGCTTTGAAGCTGTCTTCAGCTTCCATTCATCATTGGTGGCTCTGCTACGGCTCGGCTCACGTGGATGCGTGTGTTTATATTGCGATCCCGCCTAATGCAGCTGCGCATAGATTTATTAGCACAGGCTATGAATACACGAGTGACTCTTCCAGCACGTCTGGAGTTGAACAGTGGCCCCAGGATGAAGATGGGAACAGCAGCAGGTGTTTGTTCACACAAGCATCTGTCTCACATCAACCCGAGAATGACAGATGTGTTCAGCTCTTTCCTCATGTGAGGTGTCCTCTCTGCTGACTTTAAAGGGCTTGTGCAGTGCAGTGGACATGGAAGTAGTTATTACATCAACAAACATCTGTTTATGTGTGTGAGTGATCAGCCAAAGTCTCAGTAGCCTCTTCCCTGTCCCGTGTGGGATAATCTGTGCTGATAAGGCACACGGAGGACTAAACACTGGCTGCATCCTGTAGCAGCACATGGGTTCCTGGTAAGCACTCTCTGTCTGTAATTCTGATTGGCTCAGCATTATTGCCTGCAGTGTCTGACACGCTGCCCGGCCCCGTGCCACCACTCCAGCATGACCTGGGACAGCCACAGACGTCCAGCGATGATGCCCACTTTCTCTCTTTGTCTGCTTTCACTTGTTTCTCGAAGTGAGACGGCTCATCCTGTAGGTGACGGGGCGTGTGGGATGGGCTTTTTTGGATTGGTGCCATCCATTGTGTTGTGAGATGTCCCCAGGGCGTCATGGGTTTTTGATTGTTCTGACACGTGGAGCATCGCAACACAAACCTATCAACAGGTAACGAAGACAACTGAACAGAGGCCTACTGATGAGATTACAGGCCTGTTAGTTTATGTGTACTTGCTAGCATGTAGCATCTGTCTTTGGGTTGTTCATATTATAATTTCTAGGTTATATCTCAAGATTTTGTGCATGTTTTCCACCCCCAAAGAATGTAGAAATGGTTGTGAACTCATAAGCACCCCATCTAATCTAATTCTCATGGCTGTAATGTGAAAAAAAATGTAAATGTTTAAATGCTTTAGTATTTTACATTATGATCAATTTAAGCAGATTTAAATAAAAATCATTACTGCAGTTCAGTAAAAATGTCTCAAACACTGAGAATAACAAGAACTGAACGTCTAGTAAAACATCTGGATGAGTTACGATAATGAGAATTTGGGCAAATATGCTTAACTGGTGTTAAAACCATGTCATAATGCTAAAATTACAATGGATTTAAAAATAGCTTAATTAATTTCTACGTATAATTAGTATTTCTGGACATGTTTTTGTTCATTCGTCATGATCAAGGGACTGTAGACTCTGGTAAAAGAATCCGCTCAGAAATTGCAGGGCTTTATGATATTGATGTATCCGGTCTTGTTGCTGTCATTCTTATCTCATTATCAATATGATGAGTAGATTATAATGAGATGATGATGGAGCTGCACGTGCCGTCCTAATCTGACCCTTTGTTCACGTCACTGAGATTTAAATACACACACCGAGAAGAGTGCAACTTTTAATTTGTATTTATTTATGTTTTGAAACACTGAAAATAGTTCATGCTGCAGGTATAAACTTCTGATTTTACACACTTGTCTCTTATGCTGGCTTAATAAAAAAAAAAATCACATCTGCGCTCCTCTGTAATTGTTGGTTTACATTCTTTTGCAAAAATTTGAATAAAATGTTTTAATGAAACCTTTACCTTATCCTGTTTCCAAATGCACTCCAGCCTAAAGTCAACAAATGTTTTTTCACTATTTTAGGAAATGCGACCATTTTTTAAAAGCTGTGTAGATGCAGAAGAGCAGCGTTCAATAATATCCCTGTATTTCAGCAGTGGAGAGCCGGGCAAGGAAATGTGCCTGTCGTGTTTGTTCTGCTCTAGAATCTGCTGCCAGTGAGCGTTTGAGCCTCTGAGTTCCCAATCAGAGCAAAGTTCACCCGTTGGTGCTGTGGTGGTGTTGGGTTTGGAGGGTTGTGGTGGGGGACGGGGGTCGCTTTATGAAGCTGGACGGGCCATGAGCGTTTGACCTCTATTCCGCAAGCAGAGGTCAAAGGTCACCCCAAAACAAACAGGCTGCGGACGGCTGAGAGCGAGGATAAATGCGAAGCCTCTGCACAAACACGGCCTGTGATGGTTGCATGTGTGTGTTTCTGCTTTAACTGTTTGTAATTACATTTCGGTGGGGCCCAGCTTATTTGAGGGCACTCACAGACATGATGGAAAGAACACTGTATTTGTTGGACAAGGTTTATTGGGTGTCATCTGTTCATGCTGGCTTTCTTGGCATCTGATGCACAATACATGGTATATTCACAGCACTCAGTTTTCTCTGGGCTTAGATTATATTAAGTGAGTTTCATCATAAGACGTGCAGCCATCGTTAGTGGGGTCTCAGCCAGACGGCCAAAGGCTTAAAATGCTCGTTGTCAGTTGGCCATGTTTCGTCGAGGAAAGGATGGTTCGTTTGGCGCTCGTCCTTCGGAGGTTTATGAATCGCGCGTGCCATTCAGTGCTGATTTATCCTGGATAGAAAACAAAAAAAGAGTATTGATTTGTCTTCTCTCTCCTCTCCTTCATTAAACTGCGCCGGGTCACCATATGTGCCTGATGAAAGCCAGCTCCAGCCCGTTCTGTGTGCAACGGATTTTGTTGAGCAAAGTACGACTCGAGTCATTCTAGCGTAGATATATGTGCAGCTGACATGACAACATGCCATTTTTCTTTTCTTTGATGTGTTGTCAAGGGGATTAGTTGTGTGGTTTGGGGTGTGGCCGCCATGGACCATGTTGAGTTTTTTTTACCTTTTTTATTATTTTAAACCACTTGCAAAATGTGTAATGTGTATTTTTTTCATGTGGTGTGACTTTCTTCATGATCTGTGAAATACTCAAGCTTGAAACAAATGACACGCCAGCTGAATGATCTCAAATCTGAGCACTTATCCGCAAATGCTGCTGATCTGGCCCAGTACACAGTTTGATAGTTGGCATTTCGCAGGGTCTCTGTGGAACGGTGGATCCTTTGCAAGGAATCGATGCAGAGCAAGCTACTTACTATTCGTAATTGGCACCATACGACCTGGCCTCAGAGCTTGCTTGGGACATCTAAAAGGTCGATTTGGGGGGCCCGAGTCAGAGAGTGCATTGTAATAGAGCAGTCTCTGGGCAGAGAGATGGGGTTCAATCATTTAAGGGTCGTAACAGGTGTACGTGGTTCAGGTTGTTAGATAAATCGTCCATGAAATAGTGTGGCATGTGGGTGGTGTGGTGTGGAGTGTGTGATTTTCAATGGGGGGTATAACGAAGGCTTGCGAGGGGTCGGTGCCTTGGTCATCGAGATAGCACGGATTGGCAAAGATGCTTAAATACCCGCGTGTACGCTCAGTGGACGGGGGAGGGGAATAATCTGGGGGCATTGTTTGGTATGCAAGACCCGTGCGATGAGGGCAGGTGGGGGTGGGTGGGGGTATGGTGGGGGTCAGGTGGTGGGGGGGTCTCTCGGTCGGTGTACGTCGACAGCCAAGGTCAGGCACGCGTGGGGTGCGTGGGTGGTCGCACGTACAGCATCGGAGAGCCGATCATGGATGATATGTGGCGTCAGTCCGGAAGGGGAGCAATTGGGGTGCCGGGGAGGAGATGGCTGGGCTGCGAGTGTGCGTGTGGTGGGTGGTGCAGGAGTGGACACGCGGTGTGAGACGCAGAGCGGGTGAGGGGAGTGCGTGGAGTCCCGCGAGCCAGCGTGAGTAACTCGAGAGGCAGGGCAGCCGAGCAGGCAGGGGAGCAAGACAGCAGAGAAGAGGCACATAGAGCCAAGAGCAGTGGCGAACCAGAGAGCGAGTAGCGATGGGTGGCAATGAAAGTATACAGGGGTAAGGAGGGCAGTGAGATACGGCGAGAGAACGGAAGTCGAATTCGAGCCTTGCATGGAAGAGAATACTTCCATAGCCGCACTACATCAAGTATGCTACGTATGAGCTCGACTATTATAATAGTACTGCACGTGTGAGGCTGATCATGAGTAGCCAGACGCATCACAAGAATCATACTGGAAATAAACATAGTTGCTCCATATGAAATATAGATTAGAATTTGAAATATATCGCATCATGCATGTGATGAGTTCTCGTGGTGTGATACAGCTACTGAACCACGAAGTGCCATGTTATCTTGGGATTTTAATTAGTGATTCTGAGAATAATTCTTCTACACCCTCGAAAAACATGATGTTAATTAAAGGAATAATTCACCCAAAAAAATTATATTCGCTGAAATGTGCTCACTTTCAGGCCATCCAAGCTGTAGAGGAGTTTGTTTCTTCATCAGGTTTGTATCATCAGTGTCTCAGCAATGGATCTCTGCGTGAATGGGTGCCGTCAAAGGAGAGTCTCAAACAGCATGATCAAAACATCACAATAGCCACATAATCCCCCGCACTCCGTCGTCACAGTGACATCTGGAGAAGACAAAAGCTGAAACAAATCCAGCATTACGACATTTTTAACTAATATATGAGTCGCGATAATCATATACCACACTTCTTCCAGTGAAAAAGTACGTCTCCTGTTGTTTCTTACATCAAAATCCAGCCACATATTAGTTTAGAGCTGCTTAAACGCTGCTTGATCTGTGCAGATTTCTCGGTCCTGATTCACCACCAGAAGGGCTGGCTGGGTTTGCAAAGGGCGTCGGGGGTGTGTGTACGTGGACCTGCCTTACTGTCGTGATAGCGATAGAGAACGGGGAGGGTAACTCCCTTTCATGGGTCCTACAGGTTGAGTGGCCAGGGCTGTGAGTGGACACACACCTGTTGCTCCTCTCCCTGTCTGTTGTAGTTATGAGACAGAGTTTGAAAGGAGTATTTGGTGCAAACAGCTGGCATATGTTAGCCTATTTAATTAAAGGTGAACATCTGATTTCAGCAGCTTGTACGAGGTCTGCTTTGACTGTGTGTCGTGCACCGCTGCGTAATCATTCTGACTGTATTCATTAATAGGGGTGGTTATGTCTGAATGCTTATCTCAGATTCGCAAGGTTGCATTCGGAGCAGTGATAGTTTGGTCAGCGGGTGGGGTCGGATGAAAGATTGCCGGGTGGGTGAAGGCATGGTGATGGTGTCTTTTCTTGGGTCTATCGAAGGTTTGCGCTTATAGGGGAGTGCTTTCGCTCTATGGGGCGTGCTGCAGGTTGACCCGTATGAGGTTCGAGGGTGGGGGGGGGGGGCTGGGTGGTAGCTTCGGGGCGGGGTGTGGTCGTCTCGTGGTCCGGATCCGTGTACAGGGGCGGAAGGAGTGCGGGTATCATCTCAGCAGCACTGCAGAGAACCCTGTTCTTGTCAGCTATGGGTGATCGGGAGAGGAAAATCAGCGATAGCCACCTGGCGGGAGTCGGCGGGTCTAACTTAAAAAAAAAAAACAAAAACCAATGCATTTATTGGGGATTTAAAGCGGCGAGTATCGTAAGTGGTGCACGGACGTGGGTGGCGGCCCTGGTTGGGAGCGGGCTGTTCATAGTCAGAGACTGATGACAGGGGAGGGGCGAATTAGGGTAGGGCCGGCGTATGTGCTGCATAGCATGCGTTAATTATGTCCACCTTAAGTTTTAAACCTGATGGTTACTTCATATGGGGGGTTGATGGGGGCGTGGTGGCCGCATGGAGAGCAGTGTGTCAAAAATAGAGACTAACCGACTGATAAAATGTTAAAAGGATATTACAGTATGACATAAAATCAGCTTCCGCAAGGAAAGCCATAAAAAACACTCGAGTCATGAGAATATGAGGCATGTGCTCTTAGCTTATCGCCCTTCAGCTGGAGAGAGCACACAAACGCTTGAATTGTGAAATATAGGGTTGAAATATAATAAAAAAAGAAACAAGTCATATTTATGCCTTTGTAGACAACTTCACTGATGCATTTTATTGATGTTTGACCAGAAAAATAAACTTCATAGCAGAAACAGTCTGTTTTAAAAGCAACACAACACATTCGCAAACCATTTTGCTTCTCTGATGTTACTTTTGTGAGTGAAACGAGGCATTCAGTGAGAAAAATGTACGAACGTAATTTAATTTTGTGTAAAAGTAGGCATTTAGGAATTTCCGAATGTAAAGGACTACTACAAAAAGTCCACACACGCACGTATGTATTTATGTATTTATTTATTTAACAACAACATGTACTTGATGATTTGTGCACAGTCAGACCAGACACGTGTCTGAATCCCCACCCCATTGATATGTTTTTTTTTTAACAGCAGAATTGATCTTTAACAGCATCATTGAATCATTATTTTCCTGTTCGTCTCTTTAAAACAATCTGAAATGTATAAAGCAGAAGTGGGTCTAAATCTGGAGCATCACTTGTATCGTTGTTATATATCATCATATCACACAGCCATAAAACTTTCTCTATGTTAAAGGAGACATATTATGACCCTTTTTACAATATGTAATATAAGTCTCTGGTGTCCCCAGAATGTGTCTGGGAAGTTTTAGCTCAAAATACCGCACAGATCATTTATATATATAATTTTGAAAATGCCTATTTTGAGTGGAAGCAGAAACGCACTGTTTTTCAGGCCTGTCTCTTTAAATGCAAATGAGCTGCTGCTCCCCGCCCCCTTTACAGAATAGAGCTGCTTACAGCTCGTACCTGCTAAAAACATCTGTTTTGGTTCTGATTATCATGTTTATCGTGCTGAAATCATGCGTTTTAAACCTTATGAGTTTAAGCTTCTGATATAGGGTTTTCTGAGCGCACACATCTAAAGCACACGCACAGAAAGTGGCTGTCACAGCATGTGAGTACTGAACTAAGTTCTCTTTCACACACAAGTTTACGTTAAAAACACACGAGTTACACAAACAGTGGGTTATGTCTGTGAAGGTAAACAGCTGGGAAATAAATCGCATGTTTATTTTAGATCTGTGTGGTAGCAGCAATATACATTAAATAAATCAATAAATCACTGCTCTGTTGTCTCTGAGGCTGGGACTCTAAACAGTGTTCAGTGCTCGTCTGTGCAGCCAAACACAGAACTGTTAGCATGTTTTGCTCAAACTTTCGCCGTGGCATTAGAGCTCTTGTGAAATAACACGGCGCCCATGGCTGTACTTACAGAGTACGGTCGTGTAATCTCTTGTCTAAAGTCCCCTTGCCCGGGGTCACCAATGGAAGCAACATCAGCGCAGCGGGTTTTCCAGACGGACTGTGCAGAAAATTCTTCCCAAAACAATGTTACTGGGTTAATCTTTTTCACGTAAAAAAAAAAAAGTGCTATACGAGTACCTTAGACTTGATTATGTGAAAGACTCTGTCTTGGTTTGAGTGCGTGTTCTCTGAATGATTGTACGCTTATTTTCTCTCTCCTTGTTTGTGCTTTCAGTCACCCCTGATCTGTCTCCAGAGACCGCCATACTCAGAACCGTCCCGCTCCCAGCGCCTCGAGCCCAGGCAGTGACCCCCGTCCCGCGAGCACACCGCAAGCCTAGCGAGGGCCACAGTGGGCAGCCGGTGCGCGGCAGCATGGAGGTGGGCATGCGCGTGGTGCGCGGCCTGGACTGGAAGTGGGGGAACCAGGATGAAGGAGAGGGGCACATGGGCACGGTGGTGGAGATCGGCCGGCAGGGCAGCACCACTACGCCCGACAAAACTGTGGTGGTGCAGTGGGACAGCGGCACTCGCACGAATTACCGCACTGGATACCAGAGCGCCTATGACCTGCTGCTGTACGACAACGCACAGATTGGTGAGACCTCCTCCAGTTCAGCAGCAGAGCTTGGCTAAAACAGTATGACTTGTGTATATATATAAAAAACATAAATTAATAATTACCATATTTGTGTGCAATCATGTTTACATTGTGACTTCAGAGAATACGAAGGAATTAGCATTGAACTGCCATATTAACATATACCCTGGAGAGTGAAGATGCTTGAGTTTGGGTGCTGAAGTGTTGTGGGGGGATAAAGAAATAAAATATGTGACCCTGGACCATGAAACCAGTCATAAGGGTAAATTTTTCTAAATTGAGATTTATACATCATCTGAAAGCTGAATAAACAAGCTTTCCATTGATGTATGGTTTGTTATGATAGGACAATATTTGGCCGAGATACAACTATTTAAAAATCTAGAATCTGAGGGTGCAAAAAAAATCTAAATATGCAAAAATCATCTTAAAGTTGTCCTAAATGAAGTTTTTACAGCATGCATTTAACCTACTTCAAAATGTAGTTGTGATATATTTACAGTAGAAATTAAAATGCTTCAGTCGGAACATGATCTTTACTTAATCATCCAAATCAATCATTTTGACCCATACATGTTTTTTTTTTTGCTATTGCTAAAAATATACCCAAGCGACTTAACACTGCTTTTGTGCTCCAGGGTCACATAAACAATTAATATATAACATGTCTAACAGTCACCCAGAACAACTCCTTTAAATAAATGCAGCATACACTAGGGCTGTGCGATATGGACAAAAAAAACCTATCGTGATTTCTTTGATCGATTTTGCGATTTCGATTTTAATCACGATTTTTACACACACACAGACATGCTTTACAGTCAAAAATGCATTCAGTGTGAATTTGAAACAAAAGAAAACCAATTAGAGCTTTATAAAAAAACTGTAACATGTCTCTAGAACAGACATAAGGCAAAATAATCACTAAGTAAAGTGTACAAAATGTCTCTAGAATAGACATATATGGCAGAAAAAAAAAAATCACGTGTCCAGGGATTTTTTGCCATGGCATGGTCATAGACTTTGTGGCGTTGCCGCCTCCACCAGATGTGGAACTAGATTTTGTGTGGCCAAGTTCCTACGTACTCCGCTGCAGTGCGTAATGTGTTGTCTGTGGGCATAACAGCCACGGACTCATTTTGCTTTCGCACAGGACGCGTTTGCAATCCGCTCCTGATCAGCGGCTGTTTACCACAAACACAACATATATCCATTATTTTGATTCCAAACATTGTCACTGGAAATGCTTTTTAAGCATTGCAATTCTTTTTTTACACAGTACAGTAGGGCTGTGCGATTTGGGGGAAATATCAAATTGCGATTTTTTTTGACAGATATTGCTTTTGTGATTTTGATTTGCGATTTTAAATTTGCAAAGTCAATCTTCAGCTCAATTTTGTCAATAATGTGCAGCACAGTATGTGTATTATTACCCTGCTGAAAAAAACAATAGAAACTATCACAGAAACTCTTATAGTTTCTATTAAACCATTACAAAATTCCTCTTTGTTTTGGGCGTTATTCCAATAGGAATTACTGTTGTTCTATTGGTTCCCATCTGCCAGATTACATCCCACCAATAGAATCCATCAAATAGACACCATTATAGTTTACATCTAAACCAAACAAATTCCCATTATAACCTGAAATGCATTAAATTTGTTGTTTTTTGGGAGGGGTTCTATTGTTTTTTTTTTTTTTCAGCGGCAAGGATTATAATATTATACTACTTTTACAGAAGTTACTGAATTTCCAGAAAATATATATAAATATATATTTTATAAATGAACTGTATTTCTTAAGTAAATTATTAAAGTATTACATATGTTACATAGGTTGATTTATTCATTTTAAGTATTTGGGTTTTTAAGAACAAGTGGAAAATGTGCTGAATGTTTCATTTCACCCAAGTTAAATTAGCAAGCAGTTAGACTGAATTCACACTTGTTTTAAACGCAGAGCCATGTGCGAGTCGACACAGGTTTAGTGCGTGCGTCAAGCCTCATCCATACTGCCAGATGCGCTCATGGAGACTTGCGGAGCGGAGCTGGGTGCGAGTATACACACATTCATTACGAGACGGCCTGTTGTGGGGCGGCAACGTGTCGGCAACCTGGCTGTCTCGTCCGTGACGCGGGATTCGCGCCGCATGGGGCAGAGAGGAGCGAGTATGAGAAACACTCACAGACACAGGCTGTGTGTGCATTCTTCTGAATTGGGAATAGCCAACATGTATTATAAACTTATTTCAAATTAATCTTTTGGGGAGATAAAATGTGTAAGATAACATTCATGTACTAATAAAAACATTTAAGAATGTATCTTTTATCCTCCAGTACTAAACAGAACCGATAAGGGAGCTTTTGATATGCGCTGTGACGCAGCTCTTGCAAATTACCTTTTTTGTTCATTGTGTGTCATTTCTAAGCTTAAATTGCATACGTTTTTCTTTAGTTTTAATTAGCCTAACTATCGATCTTACCGAGTAGACATCATAATCCCACTGTCTCTCTCCCGCTTTCAGTTTTTATTTTTTTAAATGGATGGGTGTTTACGCAGTTGGCTAAGCAGTGCTGCTTAGGGAGACAGAGGTGCGCCTCACTCTATTGGTTAGTCAGACTGCAACTAGGCTGGTTAACTCGTGGTCCATATCGCAGGAGGCTTGGCGATTAGGAAGTCGCAACGGTCGAATCGCGATTTCGATTTATCGTGCAGCCCTACAGTACAGTAATACAATCTTTCATAGACATTCACTTTTAAACTCAATAAATATAACTTTGTTTTCCTTCCTCCACGAGTGGCATCTATTATTGCATTGTTTATCTAAAAGTGCACTTTTCCTGGTTTTAAATCTAGCCAAAAAGCCATGTGTTGACTGTGAAACATTAGACTTTAATTATATGCATTCATGGTGTAATTACCACATTTTCGTGTCAATCCATGTTAATTTTTACCACAATCAATGCGCTGTCACTTTAATTCAGCGCATGCAGCGCAGCAGAAATAGACTCCGTGCGGAAACGATCGCAGCACTGCTGCAGACGCACCGCTCCTGGAGCGCACTGCCGGACCACAATCGCGTGCAGTGTGAACACTCTGATCCGTTAACATGCACCACAGACGGGGTGTGTGAACCTGGCCTTACGTTTGTATGCCCCGCCACTGCCTGTTCTGTTCGTCAGTTGTCGCCCCTTAGGTGGCACTGCATTCTGATTGGTTCGGATAGCATACTGCTGGACGGAGGTCGGCGGGTGGCGGAAATCAGGCCTATAAGCATTTTAGAAATCGTACATGATCAAATCGCGATTTTGGGATGATTTCGATTAATCGCACAGCCCTTGGAAACAGTACATTTGTCTACAAATATTGCATTCTTGACAGAACATAGTGATGCTGCCTGCAGTCGTAATGCAACATGGAAAGCAAGGTTAAAATAAATCACGCTATTTCAGAAAAAGGGCATTAAGTTATTTTACACAGTCTATCATGCAAATATGAGATTGAGATGAAGGAGATCAATATCTGTCTGTCTGTCAAAGTGCATTACTTCCTGTGAACAAGATGTGTTGCTTCTTTCCTTCCTTCCTCTCTATCTTTCGGCAGTAGAGTCCGGCTCTTGTGTTTATAACTAAGGAAATGCTTAATGCTTAAAACTGTCTGGTTGTTTGTTGTTTTGGTAATGGTGAGTTATTTGTGTTTAACTCTTAGTGGTTAAACATTAGCGTGAGTGTTTGAGTGAAGCAGGTCTTTCAGATCACATGAGCGCCATCAGAATGGTTCGCCTCAGCTGTGTGATGTGTGTGTGTGTGTGTGTGTGTGTGTGTGTGTGTGTGTGTGTGGGTGTGGGGTGGGCGGCACACAACGTGCGTGTGTCGCGCTGCACACAGCTGTCGTTGTGTGTGTGCGCGTGCGTGTGTGCCCATGCATGTGTGTGCGAGTGTGTGATGAGTGAGAGTAAGAGTGTTTGTGTTTGTGTGTTTTTGTGTGTGTGTGTGTGTGTGGTGTGAGAGAGAGAGAGAGAGTGTGTGTGTGTGTGTGTGTGAGAGCGAGAGAGAGTGTGTGTGTGTGTGTGAGAGAGAGTGAGTGTGTGTTTTGTGCACAAGGGTGTGTGATGCGTCAGTGCAGCAGTGTTGGTGTAGTAGTGCTTGTAGTTAGCATGCATCATGCATGCTGCTCCTGCTTGTCACTTTCTGCTTTTAGCTGCTGCCACCGGATAGCCCTTTGTTCTTCAGGGGCGAAAAGAGGAGCCGAGTGTGTAAGTCTCCTCAGCCGGTACATAGCCTCTCCACTGCCAAGATATCGTACACACCTCCTCGTGGCACACATGGTAACTGGTCCCTTGCGGTTCCAGGCTAAGTTGTATGGGATCTCGGAGTAGCAGTGGGCCCCAGAGATGTGGCATGCAGGCCCATCGATGAGTGGAAATGCCCTGATGCCCGTCAACCACTGTCCCAGCTATGGGTAAATAGCCCCAGCTATGGGTAAATAGTAAAGTCCTCAACGACGGTGCAGGCGGAAGATGGTGGTGTGTGAACCATTACAACGGCTGGGAAGGCGGAAGAAGGCAATCCCACAGCCACGTGGGTTAACTCGGGAGGGTACCGTGGCTAGGGGAGCAAACCCTGAAAACAAGTGTCTAGCCAAACCATGCACACAGGCAACAATGGAGTGATGGTCGTTAGGACTGCGGGATGGAGCAGCGTGTCTTTTCGGCAGCACTGCGACTGAGCAGCCCCACACTGCTCACCCCTGTGATGGGGAAGGACCTGGAAAAGGTGGTCTAAAAATTGTCTGCTCCCCACACTCCGGATGGTAAGCCGCAACCGTCGGAGCATCCCCCCTTGCGGTCGAAAAATTAAAGTGAAAAATAAGCTAAGCATTGCTTCGTGGAATGTTCGCACATTGCTGGACCTGGCCGAAACTCCTGACAGGCCCCACCACAGGACAGCATTGGTGGCCCTGGAGCTCACAAGATATAATATCGACATAGCAGCTCCTTGACAGAGGCTGGTGCTGGGTACACCTTCTTCTGGAAGGGGGTCCCTGAAGGCACTCGTCGTAACCATGGAGTTGTCTTTGCTGTGAAGTCTAAACTGCTGCAACTCATTCCGTAATCTCCTATTGGCATCAATGAAAGACTGATGACATGGCATATTCCTCTGACAAAGAAACGCTTCGCCACTCTCATCAGTGCATATGCTCCAACTTTTTATGCAGAGCACAACATCAAAGAGGATTTCTATAGAGCTCTTGATGCCATCCTAAAGAAAACCCCGGCTACGGACAGGCTTATACTCATGGGAGATTTCAATGCTAGAGTGGGTATGGAGCACCTGGTATGGAGTAAAGTCATCGGCCAGCATGGTGTGGGGAAAATGAACCATAATGGGCTCAGACTCCTCTCTCTCTGTGCAGAGCACCAGCTGGTCATTACTAACACCATTTTCCAGATGAAGAACAGGTTTAAGACCACCTGACAGCACCCACGGTCAAAACATTGGCACCTCCTTGACTATGTGATTGTCAGTCAAAAGGATAGACAGGATGTCCTTACCACCAGTGTTATGAGAGGAGCTGAGTGCTGGACTGACCACCTCATGGTCAGATCCAATCGACTCATGAGCATTCAACCCCGTAGTCCGAGGACTGCCTCATACAAGAAACTCAACTGCACAGCGCTGAACAACCACACCACCAAAGACAACCTCCGACGGCTCCTTGCTGAAAACCTCAGCAAGATCCCAGAAGAGTCAGCAGACTGGCCAGCCTTACGCCAGGCTATTTATAATGCAGCCTTAGAGGCGCTCGGCCAATTAAGGAAACATCACCAGGACTGGTTCGAATGTAACTCATCCGAGATACAGTCACTCCTAAAAACCAAGCATGAAGCCCACAAAGCTGTCTTGTCCTGCCCTGGATCTTCCACCCTTATAACCTCCTTCACTGCTGCAAGAGCAGAAACCCAACGAGCCTCCGGACTATGGAAAACACCTGGTGGGTGAAAAAGTCGCAATCAGCTGATGGTCCTCACGTTTCTAAAGGACGCGTCACGAGATCCTTGTGCAATTATCCGAACAGCTCCGTAAACTCACTTTGTGAATACTGTCATTGTGTGCTGTTCTTTGAATGGTACCAATTATGCGTTAGCTAAATATTAAAGACGTGAGAACAGATTTTTAGCTGATGACAAAAAGTGTGAATAATGGCAGAAACATCAGCTGATTATCGGTCCATCTGTAGTTCTTGGTTATACAGACGAGAAGTGTGAGTTTGAGCAATTCAGAGCTTCAGGAGCCGAAGCCGCTTTATCATTTCACCGCCCCTCTTTATTCTCTCTCTGTCGTTCTCTTACATACACGCACTTTGTTTTATCTCCCCTTTAATTTATTTTTTATTCTCCGTGCGCCTGGCTTCATAAATCAGATGATGTGTTTCCCAAGATGCACTGCACTGTACAAGCTTCTCTTATGAGGCGTGTGTGTGAGTGTGTGCACGTCTTTATTAAGCAGCATTTGTGTATGTCGCGGCTCCTGTGAGATGGAGAACAAAAGGAGGCGAGTGTTTATTTCTCTGTCGAGGTGTGAATCTGATATATCGACACAGATCCTCAACACATGCTGAATAGACAGATTCAAAGCCTTCATACGTCTGAGCATGAACTATAGTTAGATGATCATCTTCTGCGTGATTTTATAAAGCGAGCTGGTAGAATTGACCCAGATTTTTAATGATGTGTGTGTAGCAGGAGTTTGCGCTCACAGATCAACACTCCCTGCAGTCTTTGCTTTTAATAAAAGTCCACGAGTTCTTCACAGTAGTTTTACCATGACAAGCGTGCATGTGTGTGTGAGTTTACAATCTGTCTCGCTCACAATCTCCCCTTTCTTTTGTGTATCTATGTGTATCTGTGCATCACACACACACACACTTTCTACCTGCTTCTATTTATTTGTCAATCACTCAGTCACTGTTTCTATCTCCATCACATCTCCTGCCAGAACACTGCCTGCCTTCGTGAAAAAAGAAGTGTGCTTAATTGTAATTGAATCCACCTTGTACTGAACTTCAATCTTAAGTACATTTAATAAAAACTTACTTGCGAGATAGTATAAAATTATGACAAAGGGCCCTTAATTGTTTCTTAGTACACTTAAGTGCACAATGTAATACTAAATTAAAAGTTTTACTTTAAAGTACATTTAAATAATTTTAACTGTAGTGTGTTATTCCCAATATTACTTTTAATAATATTTTTTTAAATATTTATAATATAGTTTAAATGTGCTAAATTGCCAACGTCAGTATAAAATGTGTAATAAAATATATTTAAATATTTGACACAAGTATTACTAGGCCATGACAAAAATTGAACAGAATCATCGTTACAAAAATAGTTCAAAGCATATATGTATCAGAGGTAAAAAAAAAAAAAAAAAAACAAAAAAGTAAAA